>OZ026850.1:17578875-18077101 GCA_964023205.1 Lutraria lutraria | reverse complement strand
TAGCCATTCTAGTAAAAACCACGAAAATTGAGCCCAATGAAAATAAATGAATATACAGTAATTAAACTAGCTTGATGGGACTGGGGTATACAGTGATAATCATATGAGTGATCACATACGTGCAGGTTACGGACAAACATGTCCTGGATCTTGTTTGCGTACCACATCCTCCGCACGTGACGGAACAATCTGACCATAAGGACCAGGATGACCAGCCAGTACCCTGATCAGACTCAACATGTGACTCCGTGTTACCGGAGTCCACGTGATTGGTGTCAGAACTATGTGTTGTGGTGTCAGTCATTGTCTGCTCTGTCAGATCAACTGCAATATAAAATCAAAGTACTGAAAGTATTCATGGAAGGTGAACTTATATAGACTTGCACTGCAACATGGAATGGGAACCCATTTAACAATTGCATGGCAGATGTAAACATCATGGTACTTTGGTTCGCAACAAAATTCAAAAGTCAAACCTGTGTTAGCGGCCATTTCTGAATAAAGACTACCCTGTGAATAAAGGCCAATTTCTCACAAACCATTATTGACTATTTAATGGAAAATGACCTCAGAATAAGGACCTACTGTCGATAAAGGTCACATTTTGTCTTTTCCAAGGGTTGCCTTTGTTCACAAGTTTGACTGTATATTAGTTCTGTGGTTCATGATAAAAAGAGATCACTCCTCGTATATACAGTATGCACATGTATTCATATTGATTGATTGATTGATTGATTGACTGACTGATTGACTGACTGACTGACTGACTGACTGATTGATTGACCGATCATACTTACTCTGGCAGAATTTACCATCATTAGATAACGTAAAACCATCACAACAATAAGCTTGTTCAGTGTAACACGTGGAGACACGATGTACAGACTGTAATCTGCAAATATAAAACAAATTCATACGTGAAAAAGATGTTAATTGCTTGCGTTCAAATTAAATTACAGGTACATATTGTTATTTTCCCATTAAAATTACAGGTATATATTGTTATTTTCCCATTAAAATTACAGGTATACATATTGTTATTTTACCATTTAAATTACAGGTATACATATATTGTTATTTTAACATTTAAATTACAGGTACATATTGTTATTTTAACATTTAAATTACAGGTATATATTGTTATTTTACCATTATAACTATAACTATGTACGTATTTATATAATTATGATACCTTTTTTACTTGAAACATCATTCAAATGGCTCTTTTTTATATGAGACCGTAATACAATTAAATAACGAAGGTTACTGTGCAAATTTTTCTCTGATGTCATTTACCTGTATCTATTATCACATATTTGAGACCACCACGAACAACTGTCCAATTTTACTTTTTCCACCCACGTTTGATAACATGGCTGTGTGATTTTACGAATACAAGAATTTTGTTTTTCGATTACATTATTGTGACACCCACCACAACTGTCTGAAAATATATAAGTATAAAATCAAGTAATATATATATATTCAGTATGACGTACAATATGAGGTCATAAAAAAGCATAATTATTTAAGTTTAGTAAGGTATCTGACTAGTGACCACAATCCCTTCACAACTGTGAGTTCAAATACAGCACAGGACTGGACTAATTATACATGTGAGAAAGCTGTACGTCTAGCGTACGGAAGACCGCTTTGGAGCAATCCTTAATTCTGTCTTGCATAAGTATTCTGTACATACGAGCCATGTTTCACGATGAATATATTGATATTGTAAGAAAAAAAACTGCCTTTAATGAGGTTTCACAAGTGGTAAACATTTTGCAGATTACATGTTTAATATGGCATGGAGAGAATTGTGTACAGAGATTTTTGGATCCGTATATGGACAATGACTTATACAAACATATGTATATTTTCACACACGAATTTATATGTATGTAAGTCAAACAAATTACCTATACTCAAATTCACTTGAATTCCACCAGTACCTTCCGAATATGTTTTGAAGAATATTAATGTGTGGTTTGAGTGTGTGACTATAGGTTTCTGTAAATCTGAAGCGTGCCATTTACAACAAAAACGACCTCCTGAAATAAAAAAAATCAATAGATTTGATATAATTTGTATTACACTTGAGAGCACCCCGACACTTAAAAGCAAGTTGGTAATAAAATTCGCACACCATATTTTTCACACATATAATAAACAGTTGAAAGTTAGTCTACATACAGAGCCACGACTTAGTGCGCCGGATCTGTAATACAGCGATCAGGGTTCGAACCCGGTCGCAGCAGGTCATACCCTTCCGTGAAAATGAAAAAAAAGCGATATTCCTCTGTATGAAGAGAAGTTACCGCTACCTTATAGAAAGGTAAGTCAGTACTAGTTAAAATACAGTCCAGGAAAACTTGTTTGGTGAAACGGCCGCCGCCGTATTGGCCTATAACTGAAATATCGTTGAACAAAAAAGACGTTAAATTCACAGAAACAAAATAGTGTACAGAAAATACTAGCAGGTTTGTAATACAAAACAATGTGGCAATAACTTTTACTCACCTGTGATTCCTAGATTGTCTGTAAATCTGACTTCAACAAAATCTACACATGGTAAGTGTGGAAGATCTTCATTACAATATTCACTGTGCATAAACTGTTCACTAAACTGGATATTAATAGCTGTACCTTCTGGTGACTGTAAGTGACAATATTGAACAGTGATACATTGAAAATATAAATTCGAGTTTTTCTCCAGTACTTAATTGTTTTTATATGTCTTACAGCGAAAGTACGATTGCGTGTTCGAGGGGTGTGTGAGGGTATGTGCGTTTGTTGTCACGTGACAAAACAAAATATACTATTTTGCATATGTTTGTAACTATAGATACATCTATGTACACGTTACTTAATTAATACAATAATGTTCTGTTCTTCAGTTCAATCAAAATTAAATAAACATTTAAACTTATGTTTTTGTATCGAACATTTATCCCTATGGTACGATTTGGGTTCTTGTAAAATACATAGACTATATCATTATTCTCTTCGGGAAGGTTGTACTGCATATATATATAACGAAACCACAACAATGATATATTCTATGTATTCAGTTTGTATAATTCGTAGAAATTACTTTTTGTTATATTTGATCTATAATTAAGATTAATTGAAGAAATATATCATTAAAAATGGGAAAATGAGATAAGATCATTAAGTTTACAAAATGTATCATCAACAAAAAGATTTGTTGTGGTTTCGTTATATATATATGCAGTGCAACCTCCACAAAGCAACACCCTTTTGGGAGTAGCAAAATTATTTTGTTGTTTGGGAGAGCGGCCCTCACTAAGGCAACAACCTCCCTTCAACAACAGCATGATTTTTTCCACTGCACGATTTGATTACAAATTAACCTTTCAATAACAATGTACAATATTTTACTACTCCCTAAGGATATGTTGTTTTGAGAGGTTGCAATGTATTCTTTGTCAATATCTGTATTGTAATCTGCTGTTAAATACAGCAGCAAGTCAAAGCTATATTATCATTAGTCCATATTAATTGTTATCAGCGGGTTGTTAATGTTTTGTTAGATTTGGTTTACTCCTACCTTTATTAACCAGTAACATCTAACATTGGCCGTGAACGAGGATGGATATCCGGGTGAAGTAATTGTATATGTCGAATTAGGGAGTAATTCTATGGTTCCACCACATTGTTCTAAAATATATCAAAATGTCAAAAAGTATAATGTACATCATAATGAGACAAATTCAACTTTTATTATTTGAACGTTTGTTGATGTACTGATGTATAATATACTAATAGATTCTAAAGCAAACATAAAATAACAAGGCAACATATGCTAATTATATAAACCATTGACAGTTTCTAAATTATAGTTTCTCATTAAATAATCTCGTTTTTTGCATATTCAAGTAAAAATACGTATGCCTTAAAACAATTTTTATTCAATGGCTCAAACTTGAACACCGGACTACAGATGCTTATAAGATTTATAGGGTTTGAAGCGAATGTACATATTACTTAAAAAATAAATCTTATGCTAACCGTTAGAGGGAGCCACAAGTTGGCATGCATCTCCTGCTAGACCCTCTGGGCACCGACATCTACTACAATTCTTTGGATCCTGATAACCTTCGTTTTGGCATGGAGCACTTAACGTTGTTATGTTGCAAATGTCTGGCAATATATAGAACAGAGATTCTGTATTGATACATGTAGAGATTAAATCAATTAAGTCTTACGTACATCACATTTGTTCGCCATTAATTTGATAGAAAAATGTTGCAATAACACAGGGGTAGTCCTGGTCTTACTTAATTAAATACAATGTACATGTAATTAGGAAATTCTTGAACTCGCCATAAATTTGATACAAGAATCACTGGACACATTTCTTACTTACTAATGATTAGTATTTTTTTAAAGTACAAACTAAGAATATTACATGTACAGAAGTTGGTTATTTTTTTCCAATACTCTAGGTGCAAATAATTTCTAGCACTATATACATACCTTTGCAGTAAGCCATGTTGGCTAATTTCACATCAAAGAAAGATAACTCCTGCCTTTGTCCTATCGTATTTTGTAATAAAGGATGCAGGGTTTCTACTGTAATGTGGTAACCTTTGGCGAATTGCTGAATTAGAAAAAAATAAGATAATTACTCTACTGCTGTGTTGTTTCGTTACATACACCTTAATTAAACCAACACACCAACCTATATAAGATACATCCATTATCTATAGATACCTGTATATGGACCATAGATACACATCTATCAAGCATAGATAAATCGATCTATCATAGACCGTCCATGAACCATAAATACATATATGTACCGGTACATCAACCACAGATATATAATTCAACCATAGAAACATACATAGATGCATGGTTGTACACCAAACATAGAATCATCCATGATCCATAGATACATCCATTGGCCATGTATACAGTTATCATCTATAAATATACATGAACGCATCAATAAAAGATACATCTATCAACCATAGATACATATACAGTCATACCTATGTACTAAGGCCACCCTCGGGAAAGACAAAATATGACCTTTATTGACAGGTGGCCTTTATTGACAGATGGCCCCTTTTGAGGGGCCATTTTGTTCTACAGTATCAATGATGGTTATTAAAAGAATTCACCTTTAATTAGAGCGTGGTCTTTATTTAGAGGTTCCCACTAACACAGGTTTGACTGTAGATACATAATTATATATCGAGGGCTCAGCGCAATACTGTCGTAACTTGTTCTTATTTCAATATGAGTTACGACACTGTTGCGTTAAACCCTCGATATATTAATTATACATAATACAGTTTTGCTAGTGATGTAGTCATGCTTTGTATTGTAGGTATATACGTTTACTTACATTACTGCTATAATGCATTATTGATCCATAGTCATATGGAATTCCTAAGTTGTTTACAGCATCCCAAAATGAAATGTTGAAATTGCTTGATCTTCCTGAAAAATGTCTCAAATATTAAATACATTGGAGCTTGTATAGACTTGTAAAAGTTTCAAACAGAGACGATTTCAGACATTACAAATTGTATATTGACCGACATGTATCGGTCCTATTTCGGTGACTGGGATAGATGATCAAATGAGTATGAACTCAATTGTGACAGGCATACATTATATGAAAATTCAACGTAAATCATTTTTAAACCTAAATCTAGAATGATCATTGATTGGTCAGTAAAGGAAGTATTTGTATTATTTATACTAATAATTATTACGATGAGCTTATGTAGTGTTACATTGTATATACCTATTATTATGTTGTCCCATTTTATATTAACATAATCGTCTCTATCTGGACGTGCATGCTCGTGCCAGAATCCTATTGCGTGACCAATCTCGTGAGCTACAATACCCATCTAAAATAAATCAAATACAATAATGTACATATAAACGGCAAATATTTGTTTCCGTGGTTATACTCGACCTACCGAAATTTTCCCCGCGTTTCTTTATAGACTTTTTCAGGCCCGAGGAACGATATACACTTAATTCATGCATTGTTTCATATTTTTGCCCTTTCCACAAGCTTTCAAGAGTCAGAAAGTGTGGTAAAAGATCCGATTAACGTACCCTATTTTTAATGAGAAACAATCAAGAAATAAGCAAATCGGACAAGGAACAAAGAGGCAATTTTAATAGACTAAAAGAAAAGTACAAAATACATGGATATATTTTGGCGGCTGGCTATGAAACCGCCAAATATAGACAACGCCAAATCAAGAACATCTTACTAAAACGCCAAATCGACATTCATCTCGGCATTTTAAGTTAGGACTGTATAACAAACTTAGCATTTCAAATCGCAAATGTCCAGCTAGGCATTCGAAATGTTCATTACTATAATGGCCATACAGTCTGTTAATCGGCTGTAAAGATGAATGTCGATTGTCTAGATAGACATTGAATGTCGATTGCTTTGACAACTTTACACACATCGAATAATCTAGTGTTTGCCAGGATGCCAGCTTTGACAGTCCTTATAATAAACCACGACAAGCTTACAGGAAACAATTAGATCTATAGATTAATAATGTTGCATGATAAAAGAATTAAACAAACAATTTTGCCGGCAAACGTCATGTACTGTACAACAATATTAAGAATTACGCAAAAAAGACAAACAACATTTTTTTACATTTCCTTTGTGATCCACGATATTGGATGCTTTGGATTTCAATAATATTTCAGTTATACCCGGCGGCCGATTCACTTAACCAGTTTTCCTGGACATTATTCTAACCAGTACTAACTTACCCTTCCCCAAGGAGCCGACAACCTCTCCACATGTGGAGGTAAATCGACATATTTGTCAAATTTCAATGAGGATATCCATAGCATGGTGCACCAACGACTGAGCCACGGCCGCGGTGTCCACGAGATTGGAGGCAGGGTTCTCATTAGATGTCAGAAGTTGATGGTAAAAAATGCCGGTCCCTTAGCTGATAATGATTTGAAATGCTAACACAATTTCCTGCTAATGCGACAGTAAATTTGACCCTTTGGTACAAATTCTCAAGAGTCGGAAGCATTATTTTGCTGATTTCAAGAGTCAAAATGCTGGTTAAGGGTCAATTGAAAGCCCTGGAAGGCATTAAAACAGGGGTCAATAAACACAGCTGACTATAAAGACTTACCTCGGCACACTCATCACTGATTGATATAACCTGTTCGTCCTCATCTCCGTCATTTCCAACGTACGAATAACACCTGTTTGTGAAGAAAATAGACATCGATATTTGTTTATTTGAGTTTTACGCCAGAGTCATATGAGGTGGACAGTTGACCTAACCATCGTTTCTGGGAAGAACCAGTACTAGACTCCCATCCTCCGTAAGCAACTGCCTACTTTCTAACATAAAGAGACATATGGTCGGTGGCGGGGCTCGAACCAACGACCCTCTATCAATAAGAGGTTACAGTGATTTGAAGTCAGCGACCTTAACCACTCAACCATGTAACGATTACAGAAAATGTAATATTTTGGCACCAGTTGTAATGATAGTAAGCATATCTTGCGCTGTCACGATAATTCTAAGATTTTTTTTCTTTCCTTGGATTTAACCTCGCACCATTGATAAGCGTCATTTAGTGACTTATCTGGCTTGGACGGTCGAGAGAGACCCTTGTGTTTGCCTTGGTAGGACCACCGACCTTCCATAAGCTGGCTGGACAGATTTCTCACATGTGACATTTTGGAGATTCGAACTACAGCAGTGAGGGGCTAGTGATTACTAGTCAGAGACTATAACCACACCGCCACAGAGGCCCGAGCGTATGATACTGACTAAAGTCAAGAATATACTCCTTTGGATTAATATAATAATTATTGTCTAACTGAAGAAATATATGTCTGAACAACAAATGCTTATTATTCAATTGTTGCCTTATAAATACAAAACAAAAAACTCCCTCGTCGAATAAATCTAATTCGTACACTGTGAAGAATAATGTTTCTTGAAAAAATAATGTAGCCACTACGCAGTTTTATAGTATGAAAAACAGAAGAATTCGTGATGCACAGCCTAGAATAAATGATATTTCATTGAGAATTGTAACTTTTCCAAACACCTAAAATAAAAAAAATACCAGTAATTTTTAAACAGTTATATCCGGTACAAAAAACGACTCTCTGTACCGGACACCGGTGTCAAACCCAACGGAAAAAGTACATCATTTAAATTTACCCTATGTCTTCTATAAACATTAGTGTCTTGGTTGATGAGTTTTCATCATTTGTGAAAGTAATACACGTCTGTTCCATCCAATGATCTATTCCTTTACGTACTGCTTCCTTGTTAGATTCTGCTACAAACAGAACAAAATACAAAGGTAGAATAGAATTATACATCATTCAGATTGTCATATATATTTTTACTCATCAACAGTATAGCTATGTATATATACTTATACTAAAATGTCTTATTCTGTATATAGTTTAAGACAACTTTTTGCGATATCAAAATACAAAAAAAACAAAACAATTACAAATATTTTATTTAATGGCTGCACAGATTTGCTAGATTACCAACTTTAGCTACAAATTGTACGATTGTTTTTTACTAGTACATGGACAGTTTTAATGTTAACTGTGTCCTCAAATGAACTATTTCATTATATTTATTTACCCCCGCCATATTTTATTTGCTACTTTATAGACAAAGCGTATAATGTCACTTTATTCTATCGAAAATTTTATTTATTTTAAGACATAATTATTTACGTACATTTCATCCATAACTTACCAAATATTATAATTGTTTTTCATAAATGTTTCATCGTGTCGTGTACAAATGTATTTATGAAATATCTGAAAATCTAAGTGAGCGGTTATAAAAGTTGAGCAGTGTATATACTAATACCGTTATGTTTTGCACATAACGTATGCTTGTTTCTATTATTATAAAATACTTACATTGATTTCCTCTGAACATATAATTTATTGGTAGTGACCATTTTTTCGTAGCTTGGTGTGACGTCACGTCGACGTCCATTTTACGTTTTTTTCTCCGTTTGTTTCGATCGACGAGTTTTAAAGCTTGTTCTCTCCGTAGAATAATGTCGCCTTCAAATACATACTGTTTACTCCATGGAATGTTCTAGAACAGAGGAAACAGTAGGAATATAATCATATCACAACTACAGTACAACCTCACCAGAGCGACCCTCTCTTGAGCAACAACCTCTCTTCAACAACAGCATTATTTTCCCATTGCACGATTTAACTATTAATTTAACCTCCCTAGAGCAACAACCTCTCAACAACAACATAGGTTTGCTTCTCCCAAGGGGTGCTCCACATACTTCCTATACATACCGATAAATCGATACACCGAATAAACCGGCATACCTATAAATCGATATACCGAATAAACCGATAAATCGAGATACCGAATAAACCGATATACCTATATACCGAATCAGTCATATTTCATCGAAACAGAACAATTGAACCATAAATTACACATACATCTATTTGTACTATACAAATATGCAATATTTAATGAAATGATGATTGTATCAAATATCTTAGTATTTTACTACAATGCATTTTTCTAGCGACACCAAATTGTACCACGGAAACGTATTTTAACGTAAGACATTACACTTAGAGGGATCATTGTTTGATAGGAATACAATAATAAATATTTCATCAAGTAGTAAAAGAAAGTCCCGAAGGCTTATTTTGTGTCAAAGCAATGTTAAATGTACATAACTCTAGAAGGAACATTAAGATAAAATCAACAACATAGGGTCATAATTATATCCGTTCTACCTAAAATATAAAACAACGGGATGGCTTCATCGACAAACATTTTCTGTAATGTTTTATGTCGTTTTTATAGTTGTATGTTCTGATTAATTTTAAGATATGAAAATTACATTGTCACTGTAAGCACAGTTTGTGTCAGTTTAAGGTTTTGCGACCATTAAAACATGCTGAATATATCCGTGCCTAGCGTATCTCACACATTTTGTGTAAGAGATAACACCATGTGGCTGATGGGATAAATCGACCCTTATGTAACGCATTTGAGAGGAACGGGGGGGGGGGGTAAATAAACTACAGTACAACCTCTCCAGATCGGCCCTCTCTTGAGCAACAACCTCTCTTCAACAACAGTATGATTTTTCCCACTGCAAGATTAAACTATGAATTTAACCTCTCTAGAGCAACAGCCTCTGAACAACAACATAATTTTAATTGCTACTCCCAAAGCGTGTTGCATTGGAGAGGTTACGCCGTACTAGTAATGTATTTGGTGTTTAAAGAAAACTTGTATGTGTCTTGTGGTATAGAACACTTTCATCTGTCTGGTTTAAGATTGATCACCTTTATGATGGTAGGTTAAAACACATATACAGTCAAACCTGTGAACAAAGGCCATCCTTGGAAAAGACAAAATGTGGCCTTCATTGACAGGTGGTTTTTATTCGGAGGTCATATTGTTCAAAATAATCCATGATGGTTTTTTGAAGATTGACCTTTGTTCACAGGGTGGCCTTTATTCAGAGGTGGCCGCTCACACATGTTTGACTGTATATGCACGGGTCTGATCGGGTAGACCACCTTCATTAATAATATACTACCTTATATCTTCTTTGGGTGTCTTTAAATATCGATAGTATCGTGTTTACCTATTGTTTAATTGTTGTATAGTATAGTCTCTCCAAAGTAATACCCTTTGGGAGAAGCATATTATGTTGTTTGTTGAGAAGGTTGTTGCTCTAGAAAGGTTAAATTAATAGTTAAATCATACAGATGAGAAATATCATGCTGTTGTTGAAGGTATGTCGTTGCTCAAGAGAGGGTCGCTCTGGAGAGGTCGTTCTGTACGTATAAGCAAACCTGATCATTGCTCACTATTATTTCTCCTAGCGATGGTTCCAATAGATCTCCGTATTTAAATCAAATCTAAGGAATACTACTTAATTGGAATCAATAACGAAGTTATTCGGTGATTTCTGGCTGTTTCACTTACTTGAGAAAGTCCTAATTGTCTGGCTTTCCTTCTTTCTAGTAAATTCATCAGTCTTACGATGAGATACTTATCTCTCATTGTTTGTCCATCCTTCAGTTGAAAAGCATTATTCTAAAACAGGGGAATAACAAAAACAATATATTTACATTCTATTCACAGACAACGGGGATAAATTCAAGTGGACTGGTTTTGCTATGTTTTAGAGTTAAATATGATTTATTGAAGGATTATCGAAATATACATTTTGTTTCAATTGTAAATTTACAAATTCATTGTTTCAATATTTTTTTTCGATATATGTCTTCATTTCTAAAATATACTGTACGAGTGCATACATAAATACTTCAAATACGACCTCATACAAGTATACATGTAGTTGTGAGACAGTATTAACTTTAAAAAAGACTTTAATTCTACAGTATTAACAATAAAAACAACTCTGGTTGAGATAAATTAAAACTGATTTGTGATAAATTATAAATGGTGATATTTGAACCGGTTCGCATTTGATCAATTTCAGATTTCAAACAAGATGTGTTTTGGAACCACAATGCCCCCTCCGAGTGTCATTGACCATTGACCTATATTGACCTACAAGTCTTGTAGTGGTTGTCATGATGAACCAACATGTAAAGTTTGATGATTGTAGATGGAAGCGTTTTGATTGTAGACAAGTTTAAAGTTTGGTATAAATAAACAGACAGACAAACAGACAGTCCAAAAACAATATATATCCCCGATCTATCGATACGTCGTCATAAAAAACTTAGTGATAATCTATTGTCTGTAATTTATACTTGTACTTACCATTTTCTGTTCCGGAAAATACAAGTTCCTTGCCTCTGATAAAGACATCAAAATACTCATAAATAAACACACCGCAAACAGTATGTTATAGGGACGTATTTCTCCAATACTTAGCATAGTCGATTATAAAATTATTAAAACTTAACCATGGTAACACATTCTCCTTGTACGTTGATCTCATGTCAACGTTGTTGCTAAATCCAAACTAATCTCCGTGGCAACAATTTTCGAAATAAAATCATTTTTGGAATATATTATAGCACCTTGTGTTGTAATAATCAAGTTCGAACACTAATTAAGCACCTATTGTTAACCACTGAAATTCACGAACGTTTTCCTGTTTATTTAAACAGATTTTTCCCGATTTTGTTTCAAGATGTACGTATAAGAACAGTATCTTCGCAATACCAGCAACGTGCAACATGCATCTTCACAATTGATAATATATCGATGTTTTAAAATTAAACAATAACATAATGTTCTGACTTTAACACAAAAGGTAATAACAAAGTCTATATAAAACACATTAATGGTTGACAGTAAAAGTTAGAGATGATCGCTGTTTTCCTTCAGGGCGCCATATTAACTTCAGATACCAATCAGACAATGATGCGCCTTAAGACAGACACATGTGTTTAAAATGACTATTGTATCAAATATGTTCATTCCATGTGGACCTATCTTTTTCCTTGCTATTCGAATTATTTGCGGGAAATCGTACGTCATATAGATACATAAAATACCTTCCAATTTTCTATTTTGCATAAATTACATGGTTACGCATTTAGCTATATCATTAGTAATAGCGATTATTTTAGATTCGTTTTGTCTTACATATGAAAATTGACTGTACTGTATTTTACCGCATGAGCTAACCAGACGACAAGCTAAGGTTATTAAGAACATTCATCTTACAATTATTAAAGGTGATTCGTTTCGCCGTTTTTTGGCGATATTTCAGTACTTTACCCCGGCCGTTTCGCCTAACACGTTTTCCTGGACCCAGTATTAAATTATCCCTCAATATGGAGCCGGGAACCTCTCCATATATGGAGGTATATCAAAGCTGAGTTAGCGGCCACTTCCGAATAAAGGCCATCTCATGAATTAAGGCCATATTTTCAAAATCCGTCATTGATTATTTAGAATAAAAAGTTCTCCGAATAAAGGTCACCTGTCGATAATGACCATATTTCTCTTTCCCGACGGTGGTCTTTGTTCGCAGGTTTGGTTATACGTTGTAGAGATTGACTGTTTAACAAAGACTTCAGTTTACAACATTGTGGGGTAACATAATTATGATTGTATTCATTCCCTACACGATATAAGAAAACTATCAGAGACTTCAGTTATTCCAGAACTATCATAAATAAGTCGATTTTTCAGTTTGATACGTTCATTTTATTAATACAACTTATGCTCATTATATCAAAACTACGGAATTCAGTTTCTGCCATTCTATTTTCAGTTCAAAATTTGTGAAGTGTTCACCAATATTTTTTAAATACAATGTACAAAGAATGTCCATTACTTAATGAATGTTCAGAATCAACATAATTATGATACGCTGTCAACTACATGTAGTTAAATGTTGTACCAATTAAGTGTGTCTGTTAATTAATACATATATAGATGATATATGAAGATATTGTTACCATATATGTAGAGGAATTTGTCTTTGTTTACATAACTGATACATTCAGGTTTTGGCACCTTTTCTACAGGAATACTTAAGGGATTTGCAATGTCCAGGCGAACAATTCAAGCTTGAACATATAGTGGCCACCTCCGAATAAAGCATATCATATGAATAAAGGCCATTTTTAAAAAAAAAACGTCATTGGTTACTTAGAATAAAATAGCATCCCAATAAAGACCATCTGCCAATAAAGGCCACATTTTGTCTTTCTCAAGGATGGCCTTTGTCACTGGTTTGTCTGAATATCTCTATCTAAATGCTATTATTATTTCTGCGCATGAAGGGACAAATACCAATGGCAGATACAAGATTCCGTATAAATTAAACAATTATGTTTGATAGTGAGATGAATCGTGCACTTTTAATCTGATAGACAATAGTGTGTGTAATATACATGTAAACTATTAAACCATACAGGTAAATCTAAGCACGGTAGATATGCACAGTCAAACCTGTAAACAAAGGTCATGCACCATTGAGAAAGACAAAAGTGGCCTTTGTTGGCAGATGGCCATTATTCGGTCATTTTGGTCAAAATAATTAATAACGTTTTTTTTTTTTAAAAAAAGGGCTTTATGATTATGCCTGAAAACGGCTGGGAGAGACAGGGCACCTTTTACTGAAAGTACCATTACACCCGAAATTATCAGCGAACCCAGAAGCCCTACCCCATCAACCTACCACAGCCCTGTTTCTCTACGGCTTTGCATGTATGGTTTGTGATTGTGTGTTACATTCTTAGACGAATCAGATTTCAAGTCAGCTGATCACTGAGTTTACTTAGCGTTACTTCCTAACATTAATTACATAAGGCATATATTGACCTTCGTTCGATTCCGTCAATCATCGGTATATGACGAAGATAACCGGGAATGTTAAAAGTAATTAGGAGTGGTAATTAATGAAAATAGTTTAAATTCTGTCTTCAACTTCTCCTAAACTCCTACGCCTGTGGCCATAAGATATCAACCCATCTTCCTACCAATAATTTATTGTGCTCATAAACCATCTATAGATAACTTTGATGTGACGATGTAAAAACAATAAGTTAACATTACGTTGTCTGACTGACTTTCTCATTCACTCGTTACCTGATTTATCTTTTGTAACATTGTTATTTAAATGCATGGATGAGCTTTGTATGTGATTGTATGACATGCTGTTGTTATATACAATTTAGATAAAAAATGTCACAGTTGTATTTATTCTAATATAATTTATTTCCAGCCAGACAATTTTCTGATTAGTTTGAAACGGAATTTTCTTAATTAGAAATGAAATCTGCACAATTAAATAATATTGATATAATTATATATAATGCACTGTTTTGATCAATACTGGAGACGCTTTACAGTCGTGTAGCAAGATAATAAAACTGCATGGATAAAACCTACAACCTAGGGGATTTACATATGTTATATCCCACATGTTATAAGGACCGTGAATATTGTACCCCTGGAACTAAATGTAAGAGGGGGGGGGGGGGGGGGTGCACAGTAGCATTATATAATTTATATATTTGTAAAATCAAGGACTTATAGAGCGTATAATACTGTGTAACCGCTCCAGAGCAACACCCTTTGGGAGTAGCAAAACTTGCTAATTGTTGTTGCTTTATGGAGAGGTTAAATTAATATAGATAAATCGTGCAGTGGGAAAATCATGTTATAGTTGAGGGAAGGTTGTTGCTCAAGAGAGGGCTGCTCTGGAGAGGTTGTACTATACGTACATTTATAGTCCATGTCGATCTATTTTTGTTTACTATGTCATTCATATTAGCGGGATGTATAGCTGTAGTATTTTGTACTTGAATTATTAAAGATATGTTCCGATGTATTCGAACCAAACGTAACTTGACACATAAGGAAATTGATAAAGTATATAAGCAGTGTCATTCATTTGAAATTAATATATTTTCTCATAAGGGCGATCAGAGTCAAGTTGTCGCCGTATATATAATTATATTCCTTCCTTAGACATAGCCTAGCAATTGTCAAGGAATGCGTCAAATGTAACAATGGCAACAAACATTCTTATCCAATAAGTGATGAACTGCTTCTTCGCATATGATGTACATAGTTCCCACATCTACAATATTTACCTCCCTTGGCGGCCATCTTAGTTGGCAAATTCAACAAGCATTCATAGAAGATATTTATGTTTTCCTTTTGATAATTCTAAATGCAGGATATTTATATGTGACAACTACATTTTCTTAAACCCGATGTGCTTATGGTCTTAACAACTTCATTATTAAGTTATCTTTTATAAAACGAGTTATTTAATAACGAATTTTCTTATTTTTTTCTATTAAGCATATAAGAAATTTGCCAACTAAGATGGCTGCCAAGGGAGGTAAATATTGTAGATATGGGAACTATGTATAGACATATCTCTGTACATACTAAAGTACGCTTTTCATTCAAAACTGATGACAACTGACATTTTTACTGAATATTAAAGTACTGCTCACGGATTTTATGAGTATATAGAAGTATAAAGGTACGTAGTTTTGTGTTACCATGTTATGGATATTTTTATCTAAATTTTGGTCAACCCAAACTCCCATTTGTGTTTATGATTTGTTTTTAGAATCATATTGACTTCATTGATATTGAAATAAATTTATTATTATATATAATATATAAATAGCTAGTGATTATCTATAACGAGATCACAACGATATCATACAGAGTCAGTGTTTTAACCAAATCCAATATGGCAGCGCCCGTGACTTCAAATGTAGTCCAACGTTCTAGTTTTTGTTTGCACTGTTGCCATATTGTATAGCTGCAAAATAACTGAAGAACTCACCTAATAATACATATGAAATATGTTTTGTAAGTAAACATGACATTGTTTTTGCATTTTTGCGATGTTTTGGTGCAATAATTTGACTTGAAGTAGATGACACCTCTACCCCCACCCACTTATTCTGTATCTATTGACATTTCAACAATATGCTAATCATACTATTTTTAAATTTACGTATAAGGTCATTTTTGTTTGCGTTTTGTTAAAACTTTTATTTCACAAGGTGCATGCTACTAGACATGTGTTGATATGGCATTAGTAATTGACAGCTGTCAAACATTTACTCGTGTAGACTGTAGCTTCTAACAAATCTAAGGGTAGCATACCCCTAATGACTTTATATGATAATATTCCACTTGCAAAACAACAAAACAGTGTGGCATCTTTACACTTAGCATTAGTTTAGAGAGTTCCTGTTGACCTGACTTGGTCAATCTGTAAATAAGGTCTTTGGCTTAAATTCATTTTGTTTCTGCATGGTTACCAGACCGACCCCTATTTTCCGTGTGGCCCTTGACCTTTTAGTTATATTAATTTATATTTATAATAAGCCTGCAGACTGTATGTCCACTGTCTAACTTTTTTACCTTTTCGCCGACTTTTAAGAATAATACCCCCCCCCCACCCCACCCCCAAAAAAATGCCTACCAACCTACCCTATTTCTAATGAGCATGCACCAGAAGCAAACAATTTTTATGTTCTATAACTAAGTGATCAAAAGCTAGCAAAAATTGGCAATGCATAGATGACATCATGTGTATTTAAGCTAGGAAAAAGGGTCTGCAGCTTGAATTTCTTTCCCATATTTATGTGCTTTTTTGTGTTAGTAATTTAAAATTATATCAGTTTTTGAGTTAATTTACTGAACTTGTTTTACTACCATTATAATGTTCAATACAGTTTGGAATTCTTCTTAATTTATGCTAATCATAAGAAATTTAAGTTTTCAATGAAATTTATTGTTTTAGGTCAAAGAGTTGTACCCTGGAGTGTGATTGAAATATAAATGATGAATTAAATACTGCAGTACTCGACTTCTTATGTCAGTGAGAATGCCATCACACAAATTACAGCAGCCTCTCCCACAGGGAGATGGTTTGGTTGATCGTTGGAAAAGGCCAGAGTTTGTGTGTGGATGGGGGGCAGCATTTGTTAACATCAGTGTCACATTCCCAATTAACAAAGTTATGTTCAGGCAACAGTTATACGGAGTGCGTACATTAAAAGCTATTAGTCAACTGCGAAAAGAAGGCATCACACACTTGTATCGTGGTTTGATGCCTCCACTGTTGCAGAAAACTACTTCGATGTCACTCATGTTTGGGTTGTATTATGAATTTGAAAGAGATTTGAACTCAGCCTTTCCTCAGACTTGGTCCCCTGTTAATAAATCTGTAGCTGCTATGTTAGCAGGTTGTGTAGAAGCAGTACTTACGCCATTTGAAAGAGTTCAAGTGTTAATGCAGGACAGAACTTACCATAAACATTACAACAACACTCTTCATGCTTTCAGGGAAATTAGAAGCAAATATGGTTTGAAGGAATTTTATCGTGGTCAGACCGCAATATTGTTGCGGAATGGACCAAGCAATGTTTTATTTTTTCTAGGACGAGATTATTTAAAGGGAATTTATGCACCAACTGAGATGCCTTATAAAAAATTCTTGTTGGACTTCTTAAGTGGTGCATGTCTCGGAGCATTTTGTAGCAGTTTGTCGTATCCGATAAATGTTGTCAAAGTGCGCATGCAGTCGAAAGTTGGTGGGGACTTTTTGCAACTTTGGCCTACGTTTAAGGTGTTGCTGAAAGAAAGAAATTACAGTATAAAGAAATTATTTAGGGGCTTACATCTAAATTATACTAGAGCATTTATTTCATGGGGTATTGCAAATGCAACATATGAAGCCTTAATGAAACATTTTCAGTCCAATGAGGGCCCTGAAGAGTCCTGATATGTCTACTTCAGTTATCTTTGACTTCATGCAGTGTGTTATCACTGTTCTAATAAAGAGAAATATATATGTTTTTACAGACCTGGCCCTTTTTATGCCATATTTGGGTCCAATATTCAGTGCCACATATTCCCGAAGTAAAAAGTTATATATTTTTCCCCACTGAGAAAAAAATGTCTCCATAATTAAAACATTATTTGAGATACTACCTGAAGAAAGTATGTCAGTCATTAAAATTCCCCCTATTAAAAGGACCCAGTCACCAACTAACAGTCTTCACGTAAAACATTTTAAGGACTGGGCATAGGTCAAATGAGCATTCTAACTTTACTGGACCGAACAAAGTTTTAGTGGACCAAAAAGTACACCCAAAACTTCCTATAATTTGGCTAAAAAGAATATTTTTTGAGAGTTATTAAAATTATTACTTTTTGTTCTGAAATATGATAAAATTATTACTGAAAAATTTACTGGCCCTCAGACTACTGACCTTTTCGAATTTACTGGACCGACAGCAATTTTGCTAGACTTGGTCCTCGGTCTGGGGCTGAATTCGAAGGCTGCAATAAAGTACATTCTAGACAAGTATTAGTTTGTCGTGGCAATAAATATCTCCAGGAATAGTTCTATTCTGATAGAATTAATCTCATGCTTCCAATGTGTCATGATGCTGATTTTGTTTGAACAATATAATACATGTGTGTTGAAGTTTAGGTTTTGGGTCTTATGTTGTTTTTTATGTTTGAAAGTACATGCATGTACTTCTAGTGCTCACATTATTAGAGGTAGTATTCATTGCCTTTGAATTTTTTTACTGTTCAACATCATTATATGCTCATGGTATTATTTTACTTACTTTATTGACTGTTTATTTACAATTACATATGAATTATGATAGCTTTTTTACATGAGTACAAGACGGGGCCTTTTTTTCCTTCGAAATTCGGTGACTTCCCAATTGCAAAAAGACCACAATGCTATTCTAACTTTGTTGCCTAACCTTCTAAAAATTTGGCCAAATATTGCGCTTGAATTTCTAAAAATGAAAAGCTAAGGCCCCTTCCCAATTATTGGAAAAAAGGCCCTGCAAGAGTTGAAGACTAGTTTTGAAAATGAGCTCCTAGTGATTATCCTGTGTCTATTTTCCTGGTTCATAGTACAAGGTACAATCATGAAGTCATATTTTCTGCCTGAAAATTATTATGACTGTGTCAAATCATGCAAGCATAGACACACGGTATACAAAGTATTTTTGCTTGTATAACATCATTGAATTGATACTCAATATTGATAAAGTGACTGGGACTTTGCAAAACATTGTGAAGCAGACACATATAATCCTAAGCATTCTATTAGAAACTGTACCAGTACACTAATTGAACCAGTGCACTGATTACAAACCAGTACATTAATTGTACCAGTATACTAATTATACCAGTATACTAATTGTACCAGGCCACTAATTGTACCACTACACTTATAATACCAGTACACTTACTGTTCCTGTACACTAATTGTACCAGTACACTAATTGTGCTAGTACACTTAATATTCCAGTATACTATTTGTGGAAGTACTCTATTTGTATCAATACACTAATTGTGCTAGTACACTTACTGTTCCTGTACACTAATTGTACCAGTACACTAATTGTGCTAGTACACTTAATATTCCAGTATACTATTTGTGGAAGTACTCTATTTGTATCAATACACTAATTGTGCTAGTACACTTACTGTTCCTGTACACTAATTGTACCAGTACACTAATTGTGCTAGTACACTTAATATTCCAGTATACTAATTGTGTAAGTACTCTAATTGTATCAATACACTAATTGTACTAGTACACTTACTGTTCCTGTACACTAATTGTGCCAGTACACTTATTATTCCAGTATACTAATTGTGTAAGTACTCTAATTGTATCAATACACTAATTGTGCTAGTACACTTACTGTTCCTGTACACTAATTGTGTCAGTACACTAACTGTACCAGTAACCTATTTTACCAATTAACTAATTGTATCAGAATTGTAAATAGGGGACTAGCATAATATGGGGATGTTATACTAAGAGTCAGTATGGACCATTACTAGATACAGGAAAATTAGCATTGTTTGTATAGAAAATTATTTTGAATGTTGAATAAGTACCTCATGCTGCAGGGTACATTATTTTGTTTGTGATCTATTTTGTTTGATAAAATGATGCAGTTTTAGTTTCCATTCAGGTTATTATTAATTGTGTGTGTTAAACCATTTTTATTGTTTGAATACATTCATGACTCTATGAGATGTTTGTTAGTTACAACCCTGCTACTCCGGCAGATTACAGAATTTTGTATGTTATATACAAAGATAGATTTCAATGATGAAATTGTATGGAGTGCTCTGGTCCAGAATTTAAGCACTGACTAGGTAGGTAGTGAGTTTTTTTTCTATATAACAATAGTAAAAAAGCCCCCCCCCCCCATTTTTTATTATTTTTTATTCATTTTCTAGGATTTTCGTGAGTAGGTCAGAGCACTCTAAAAGAAAACTATTTTTATTTTCAACCTGATCTTGTCTTGTTTTTTTATTTGTGTTTGTCCTTATTAACCAAAATAGTTTGTTGTTTTATTTTTGGTCTTTATTTGATGATTTGCTACATGTTACAAGTGCTAAGAAATTTTACTAGACAATGTTTAGGGCATTGACAATACTGGTGAAAAATATTTTTGATTTAGAAGACATTAGTCAAAGTTCATACGTAGATTTTTAGTTTTGTGAATTTTTATATACTGTACACAGTATTCTGGGATTAAATTATTATCAAAATTATGTTGTTGTAGAGAGGTTGTTGCTCTACAGAGGATGAATTAATAGTTAAATCTTGCAGTGGGAAAAAATCATGCTGTTGTTGTAGGGAGGTTGTTGCTCAAGAGAGGGCCGCTCTGGAAAGGTTGTACTGTATGTAAAATTTTGTGAGTTAACATCATTATGATTTTTCTGATGCTTGTGTGGAGTTGTCTTCCTTGAAGTGATGGCATGAAAAAAACCAACAGGATTTTGAAATTGTATTCAGTTGCACTCAAAGATATGCATATCAATTAGGCCATTCTTTAAACAAAATTGTTTGCGGTAACTCTACCCAGAGAATTTTCAGTGGGTAGTTAAGTAGGATATTTGTTTTACAATTTAATTTTATAAATATTGAACCCAAAATACATGCCAGAATGCTATTTTTCTTTTTCTTTTTAAAAATATTGAGAGGCCAAAAAATTGGGTAGGAGCCTTTTTGGTGAGTAGGTAGAATTACTACAAACAAAATATTTTTAAGGACAGCCTAATTTAGTCTTGTTTCTATGCAAATTTATTTAGAATTAACTGATATAATCAGAAATTTATAATTTATTTACTGGCAATGAAATTATGATGATAATTTTATTATTTATAATTGCATGTATAAGTTAACAGCATTTTTATTTAGAATCAAGTATTAATGTACACGGGTATACAAGTTTTCAAGAATATGCAGAAATGTCTTTTTTTTTCGCAGATCCTGACCATACATACTAGTTTTTATTGTTTTCGCTGCACCAATGTTAAGATTTTTGTTTTTTCAAAATTTTCAACTTTCACCCATGTACCCTCGTATACATGATATAAACATTTAACCAGAATAATTATTGATATTATAATTGTGTATAAAATAGATACAGCATTCATTGATGTATTATCCTCAAGTCATTAATTCTATATTATCAAGATTATATATCGAGGGTTCAACGCAACAGTGTCATAACTCATATTGAAATAAGAACAAGTTATGAAAGTGTTGCGCTAAGCCCCCGATATGTATATACAGCTGAAGGCAACAGAAAATTATTTCATAAATTTTCATCCACCACCCATGCTTGTTTAATTGATCTGTCCTAGTCTGTACCTATAAAGTTTATTTCTCAAAAAGTCTGTATTAATCTGACTGAGTCACAAGGTAATTGGTGATCTAGTGGTAACGAGCTGGACTTCTAAACGTAAGGTCCTGGGTTTGGATCTGGGCTCTACTTTCCAAATTTCTCAGGGATGCTTTTTCAGTATCCTTATCCCAACTACCGAGCCAAGTACTGTGTCTAGAAATTCACAGGAATAATGGTGAGGCGTGTATCGGTGCTTTACACCGGGCACGATAAAGAAACAGGAAAAACATTTTGAAAAGAGGATATATTATTAAATGCCCTGTTCTTCTGTATCTTACTGTATTATCTCCCCTCTCTCAGGGGTGGCATTGAAATGACAATGCTGTTGAATGAGCCATTAAACAACAGATAAATAAATAATCAATCTGACGAAGAAATGAAAATTGCATGGCACAAATCATGCATTTCAAATAATTCAGTCTTTTATTTCACTTTGAAGTCCATTATATAATATTATACGTTTTTTATTAGGGCTGTCTTAGAAAAGGTAGTAAATATGATTCTACAGATAATTACAATAAAAGATAAACAACCCACCCGCAGTCCAATTTTCAAAAAGAAATTTGATGATAATTTACCTATTCCCCCCCCCATTTTTATACCAATTAATTATCTATTGCCTATGTTCAGCTGGTGCATTACAATGATATCATTAAGTTTGGCTTATATATGTGATGAATACTTGTATACTTATACATATATGTTTGTATGTATGTTTGTGAAATAAAACATAAACAAATTTGAATGAGGATTTATGTATAAGAACAGAACTAATCTGAATATACATGTATGTATAATAATTGTATATTATACGTTGTACATGAAAGACCACATCAGATATTAGTCAGTGAATGTGTATACATTTGTAATGTATAATCAAATTGTATTATATTATGATTCGCAAGTTACTGCTGCTGTGAAAATGAAAGGCGTAGCCATGGTCCAGTGGATAGTGCATTGAATTTGTAACTCGGCGATCTGAATTCAATTCCTGGTCATGGCAGGCCATACCCTTCCTGAAAAATTTGAAAATACAATGTCGATATTTTCCTCCACATGTGGAGAAACTGCCCGCTCCTTGTTGAAGGGTAAGTTAGTACTGAAAGAAGGGTAAGTTAGTACTGAAAGAAGGGTAAGTTAGTTCTGAAAGAAAGATAAGTTAGTACTAAAAGAAGGGTAAGTTAGTACTGAAAGAAGGGTAAGTTAGTACTAAAAGAAGGGTAAGTTAGTACTGAAAGAACAGTAAGTTAGTACTGAAAGAAGGGTAAGTTAGTACTGAAAGAAGGGTAAGTTAGTACTGAAAGAAGGGTAAGTTAGTACTGAAAGAAGGGTAAGTTAGTACTGAAAGAACAGTAAGTTAGTACTGAAAGAAGGGTAAGTTAGTACTGAAAGAAGGGTAAGTTAGTACTGAAAGAAGGGTAAGTTAGTACTGAAAGAAGGGTAAGTTAGTTCTGAAAGAAAGATAAGTTAGTACTGAAAGAAGGGTAAGGGTAAGTTAGTACTGAAAGAAGGGTAAGTTAGTACTGAAAGAAGGGTAAGTTAGTACTGAAAGAAGGGTAAGTTAGTACTGAAAGAAGGGTAAGTTAGTACTGAAAGAAGGGTAAGTTAGTACTGAAAGAAGGGTAAGTTAGTACTGAAAGAAGGGTAAGTTAGTACTGGAAGAACGGTAAGTTAGTACTGAAAGAACGGTAAGTTAGTACTGAAAGAACGGTAAGTTAGTACTGAAAGAATACAGTAAAGGAAAACATGTTAGGTGAATTGGCCGCCGTATATAACTAAAAATTTGTTAAAAAATGGCATTAAACTCATATAAATAAAAGCAAATCTTATGTCGAAAAACATAGAGACATTTTATGTTTTACATAGTTTATTTTAGTATACCTGCACATAATTATCTTTGAATAAGTTTGCAGTGTATTTCTGATAAAAACTTCAAAAATACAAGCTTTATGAAGATAATCATATAACATTGGTTTGTTCACACCACTTAGTCCAAATACCACAAATAAAACTCAAAGTGTTTGCCCCACTTTCTTATCCAATCAGTGACAAGCATTTTAAAATTTTGGGCTTTCTTATCTGAAAAGAATATATCGAAGAACAACTTAGTACACACTACACATGCTCAGAGAGTGGAGCACCAAGTTGGTTAGAATATATATCTGGGTGATTTACGTAATAAATATGCGGATGTCGCTACCGCTCCTTTTAGCATTCTTATTTATGAAAACCCAAATATGCACTCTAACCTATAGATATAAAATAATACATGAGTATTATATGTATCAAAATAATTAAAATAAAAAATTCTCTTGAGAAATGAAAATAAATATGTACTGGTATACACATCTAAAATTTCATTAACATGGCTTAAAATCTTGACATGAATATAACAATATAACAAGACATATATAATAAATACAAGGCACAAGGTATGTATTTTATACACCAACTGCACCCAATTGTATAAACATTGGTTAGATTTTATTAATGGGTTAAATTTGAGGTTTGGTTAAAAAGTTAACCAGAGGCAAGATTGCTAGATGAACCCAACAATGCAGACCAGTAAACAGACAAACTGAGGATCTTGACGACTTCTTTACCAATGCCACCCACATGGGTTAAATCTTACTGGAAATAATTTCTTATCAAATTCAACCAAAGTTTTATGAAATCGCTTTACCAGGCTTTAACTAAAATTTTCACCTAATCTCAAATTTCACCCAGTGGTTAAAATTAACCAATATTTATACAATTGGGTGCAGAACTGTCAAACAAATTTGGTCCATCCCCTGTGTATAACAGGAACTATAAAGGTCCATCTAAACCATTCTACATGCATATACTAATGAAAATTTGATAAGAATCACTTGCAATATTGCTAGTAGTCGTTGCTTCATAATTTTTATACTACTGTTGAAAAGAATTATTCAAATTTGGACATTCAAGCATAAAATATCAGTGCAAAAAATGAAACAAATGGTGCCCATTGAAGCAAATCTTCATACAGTCAAGTCTGTGAACAAAGGCCACCCTACGGAAAGACATAATGTGGCTTTTATTCACAGGTGTCCTTTATTTGGACGTCATTTTGTTAGAAAGAATCCAAATCCATGGTTTGTTCAAAGAATGGCCTTTATTCACAGGGTGGCCTTTATTCAGAGGTTGATGCTAACACAGGTTTGACTGTAGATGTGTTTATATGAACAGATTATTCAAACATCGAGTAAGTGATCCGTATCAAATTTTGAGTGGTATGTATATGAACGTACATAGAACTGTACACACATATATGGTACATCGGAACATCTTAACATCAGTTATATCCAGCGAGTATTTCTTTTATGATAGTCATATGAGCAAACAGCACTAATACGAAAATATATCAGATATTCTTATATTGTTTTCACATACGACCGCTTTAACTATTATACAACATAAAAAAAGACTTACCAATGATCGAAAATGTAATATGAATACTAGTATTTCATCCAATGTACTACAGTTTGTGAAAAAAAAATTGTGTCTAATTTTCACTAATTTCTGGATCAGTCACTTTTAAATAACTTGATATGATTCAATTCAAATATTTCTATGTAATTATTTCGTGTAATATCAATGAAAGGAAACAATATTTCATTCATACAAAATATATCACAACAAAATAACATAAAACAATAACATACACATATCTTTCATACCTATTGCAATAAAGTCAGTCTTAGAATGAGGCACATGTTTTCATTCTGTAACTATGGTAACCAACAATAACAACCATGGTTACTATGACAACGGATCATATGTATCTATGGTAACCAACAATAACAACCATGGTTACTATGACAATGGATCATATGTATCTATGGTAACCAATAGCTAAAACACGGTTTCTATGACAACGGATCATCAACAGCCTCCTTTGTTTTAGTTTTATCAACTTTCTCTTTGGTTTTACTAGTTTTCTTCTTGTCTTTTGGTTTCGAAGATGAACTTGTATCAGCAAATATATCATCTGAAAATTAACAGAGACAATAAATGAAAAGATGAACATTTTTACAAAAATTAGCGCTGATGATTTTATACGTACAATGTATGACCTTGTTTCTGTTAAGTAAAAACTAACTAGACACTGTCGCAGAGTTGTGCTCTAAATACACGGAATAAACCCAAGAACGTACTCCAGTTTTACATCTTACCCCTTACTGGTACTGAAAACCTGTTTAAAGTTCCATTAGCTTTTTGCATGTTAAAATTAAGTAGGTCTTATTTTACCTATAAAAATGTCTTATCAGTGAAACTGACTTTTACTCGCAATAAAATTTTCCTTTTTTAATCATGAAGTACATATAGAAATGTAGCACAGTATTTTGTCAATGATATTGCAAAAAATAGCAAAAAGCATGTGACCACATTTTTATGAGATGTGGCTAAAGGAAGGCATTATGTAAATACACATGTATTGTTTTAGAGCAAATAGAATGTAATTTATTTCTGATACTTTTATATCATTTTATCTATTGTTCTGTATTACTAAATTCAAAGGGCTAATGGGTCAAAATGTATACCTATATCATCCTTGAATATTGTTTTCTTTGGAGCTGCAGTCTTCTTTTTAACTTTCTTCTCTTTAGGTTTGGCATCAGGAATGTTGCTAAATATATCAGTGTTATCATCAAAAATATCTTCATCTTTGGTCATTGGTTTCTTTGCCTTTTTCTCAACTTTAGTGGCAGCAGCAAATAGGTCCTCATCATCAAAGTCATCCTTAGATGTCTTAGCGGGAGGCTTTGTGGTGTCTGAAATAATATCAATCTTCAAAATATGTCTTGCTAACAAATAGATAATCATGAAATTTGTTTAATTTAGACTTCAACCCATCTAATTGCATAGCATTATAGAATAAAAGAGTTTTGTCACAGAAGTGACTAATACCCCTGTCACCGCTTTGACACTAAGAATGCAATAGTACACTATATGGCTAAGTTCAAGGGCACATAACTTTGGAATGTATGGATCACTGGGCATGAAAATTGTGTCTTTCACATCTACACTTCATTGTGATGACATATTTCAATTTTGAGATTACAATCACTTATTAAAGGAATAATGATAATTTCAAAACTCTACACTCAAATTATTTTGCTAAAAATTCTTTAGTGAAACTTGTTGAAAGATGTGCATGATATTAAATTTGCACTAAATATCAATTTACCGACATTCTCCTTATAAAACCCCAGTATTGTTAGATTTTACTAAACTACCAAAAGCTGCATAATTTCATGGTCAATGCTTGCAGTTATTTTTATCTTCCGTGAGACTTTCGTAAGTTATACGATAATTTTCATTAAACCACTTGTAGAATGCACGAACATTATAATGATGTGCTACATAAATATTATATATACATTAGGAATGGGACATTCCCTATTAGGTAAAATAAACACTATCGATTGTCGTATCAAGCTAAAAATAAATGCATTCAGCAACCATGTAATTATTCAACTTTGACAGTTTAATAAAATCACACTTTACAAATACTAGTATACCTTTCTTGGAAACAGTAGTTCCACCACTTTTCTTCCCTTTTCCGGCTGATGAACCAAAAATATCATCATCATCGTCATCAATAATCGGTGATGGCTTTGCTTTTGGTTTGGATTTTTTCACAGCAAAAATATCGTCATCATCATTAATATCTATCACAGACTTAGTTGTTGTGTCAACTTTTGCCACCTTTTCTGTTTTCTTTGAAGCAGGTGCAAACAAATCATCATCCGCATTCATAGATGCTGCTTTACTTGTTTTCTCAGACGATTTTGGCACAGAACCAAATAAATCATCATCATCATCATTAATAGTCACAGGTTTTGTTTTAGCAACATTTCCTGATTTTGAACTAGAAAATAAGTCATCTAAATCTTCCTTTTGTGTCTTTTTAAAATTCAAATCATTTCCTTGAAAGAAATCATCTGTATCATTTTTATTGGTGGAAGAATCTGCAGTAAGCCTACTTTCAGGTTTGGAACTACTTTTTGGCAAATCACTCCCAAATAAATCCTCATTACCAAATAAGTCCGCCTTTTGTGGCGATCCAGAGATAGGACTGTAATCTGGAGATGGACTTCTTTTTGGTGAATCTAAAATACAGGAAATTGGAATTACACACGTAAGTAAGTATAAATATAAACATTTTAACACGGATGTACTAGTATGTTATCAAGTTACTCCTTTCTATCATACTAATGATATAATGAACAACTAATCATGGAGTGTAGGACATTTTCCCCCCAATGAAAAAATGGTCATGTGGACGTTTGCCCCCGGAGTTTATTTTTAAGTGCACATTTGTCCCCCCCCGTGCTTATTTCTTAGTGGACATTTGCCCCCCAATGTTTATTTTTCAAGTATTTTTTTAAACCAATGTAATATATAATGTTATAATGTCCTACCTACCGTTTCTACTGGGGGGCAAATGTCCACATGACCATTTTTTCATTGGGGGGCAAATGTCCGGGGGGGGGGGGGCTAATGTCCGTATCCCCTAATCATGTAATGAGCTTGACAAGCTTCTAGATAAAACTGATATTACTAGAATATCATCAAGGCAAGAAGCATGTAAATTATGAAGTTTTACATAGTCCAAAGTATTCTTAGACCGTTCAATCTAAATGCTACGAAGTAAAAATAAATTATTAATCCCAATAACATTCCAGTCAATTGACAAACAAAATAACCATCATATAAAGTCATAGCCATTGACCAAAAACAGACAAACAAGTGTGCCGCAAGCGGTGCCAACGCTCATCTGTTCACCACCTATGAAGTTTCATGTTGCCACCTCTTATAAACAGTTTCTGAGTTATGTACAGACACAGACGAAACAATGATCACAAAAGCTTGACTTTTTCTTAGAAAACAGCCGAGCTAAAATTAAGAACCCAAATTTCAGTTCTAAGGAAAAGGTCAATAACTCCCTATCTTATAAGAATTATAGAAGAAGTTGTGAGGACAGAACATTACCTGATAATGGAGGTGGCATTCTAGATGGATCTTCATCAAAATCAGGTAAAGATGGACTGGTTACTAGTTTGGTTGGACTGGGTACCGAAGTTGGACTGGGTACCGAAGTTGGACTGGGTACCGAAGTTGGACTGGGTACCGAAGTTGGACTGGATCCAGATGAGGTTGGACTGGTCGTTGAATTAAAGAAATCATCAGTAGGACTAGAGCTTCTTGCAGCAGCAGATTTCCTGGCAATTCTGGATGGTGGACGTCTCTTATTTTGTATCTTTGCTCTGTCCTGTGGTGTGAATTATATAGTTAAGTAAGGCCAAATAAATTGTTTGTCTCTGGTCACTCGTCCTACCCAAGTATTTCCCTTTGAATATTGATTTTTTAACAGGCCTAAGGAACAGTACTTCCAATTTCGGTCACTTTTTTACCTTTCCACACGCTTTGAAGAGCCAAAATAATTCCCCTACCTACCCTTTTTGTAATGAGCATATTACTAGTAACAAACAATTTTTTAGGCCTTACATATGATCAGTCTATTTTAACTTTATAAGCATACAAAAACTGTATTTCAATGTTTTATCTAAAATCAGTCAATTTTACCATATCATATTTTGGCAAATATGGGAATAAAACATACAATGTTTTAGAAAATATTGGAATTAAAATCAGTCTTTTTTATCATACTAGCACTTTGCAATATATAGCTAAAATCTTTCTTTTACCTTATTAGCACTTTGTAGAGTTTTAGCTTCGGCCGGAACATCAAATCCTATCTCTAATGGAGCTGGTTCTTTAATTGGAGGCGCGGAACCAGGTAACATGGCAGCAGGGTTAAAGTTTAGAGTTGCCTGTTAAAGAAAACAATAATTAGAAATAATATAAAATTCAGACATACGACAAAGTGTTTATTCTATCATCTCCAGTATCATTTTATTCAGCAGCAAACTATGAAATACTTATTCACTCCAGTCTTTCTGAATTCATGTTTTGCACAATAAAAGTCTTATGATTAGCAGCCTTGACAAATGATGAAAGGTTTAAATATTAAATATAACAATTCTAAGTAAAATAATTGAGATTTGAAATTGATGTTTCTTAATCAACTTGAGACTTACTACGAATCTCATATTGAGACTGTTTGAGAAATCATTTAGGTGATACAATCAATGACATAATGACACAGTGTTCTAACTCTTATAATGTGAAAAGGCAGGGAGTTCAGGGAGCCAAGTAAAGATCTGGATAAAAAACTCCCCCCTATCTTTCTCCCTTTTCTCCTCCTCCCTCCTACCCTAATTCCCACTCCATATCTCTCTCCCCCTCCCTCCATCATTTCACTCCCTCCAACTTTATCTCCCTCCCAATCACTCTATCTCCTTATTTCACTCCCCTCCTCCCTATTTCTCTCCCTCACCCTTTCTCTCTCTCTCTTTCCATCCCACCCTCCCTTTTCTTCCCTCCCTATCTCTTTAACTCTCTACCCCTCCCACCGTACCTCTCTCCTACCTTCCCTCTCCCACCCTCCATATCTATTCACACCTCCTACCCTTTCTCTCCCCTCACCCTCTCTCTATCCCCACTTCCTTCCTCTCTCTCATGCCCAGAAGAGATTTGGCTATAAAGTTGATACTATCAAAACAAACATTTCACAAAGAGGGAGTTTATAATACAAGGGTAATACAATCCAATAACCTGAAGTTTTCCAATTTTACCCTTGGCAGGAGATATTTTTGTTGGTGCTTTTACTTCTTCCTGTTTCTATGGCAATAGAAAAAATAAGATATAGCAGAATGAAAAGAAATGGGGCATTTAAGACATAATTAGTAAATTAGTAGACTAGAAATTAAGAAGTCACAATTCATAGCAACAAACTAAAAGAAATCATAGCAAGAACTAAAAGGATTAATAGCAACAGGTAACAAGTTGATTCATAGCAACAAAATAAACTATTATTTGCAACAGCAAAATTGCTAAGATTAATCACAAAAACTAATGACTCTTAGCCACAGAACGGAGATTCAGAGCAAAATTAGAATCTATAACAATAATACCCCCGGAAAACCGGATCTCTTCCAGACTGGGTCAAAAGTTCGGTTTTCTGAGAATTCCAGTTTTCAAAGAAGTTTTGATAAATTTTAAAAAAAAGTCAAATTTTTCATGGAATTCCGGATTTATGGGAATCTGGTTTTCCGGGATTTTACCGTATAACAAATCAAAATCTGAACCAACAGACAGACAATTGTGAAAAATGAAATGAAAGTTACAGCAACCAATTAGTGCAAGCAATTATCACAAAATTACACACACAAACTATACAACATTGAAATATATTAACCTCTGTTGTAGGAGGAAACAGGTCGTCATCTTCCTTGGGTGACTCTGTAATAAATGTATACATAAAAGTTCATATCATGTGGATTTTTTTCCTAATGTACAATGTCGCATCATCAGAAAAAGTCATTTGGCGACTTCTTAGCATTAACAGTGCTGTAAGTTAGCTGGATATCTGCCTCACATGTAAAGTTTAGTCATAGATGGGTTTCAAACTAATAGCAGTGAAGGGCCAGTGACTTCTGGTCAGTGACCATGACCATGGAGGCCCACACAGTTTGTAGAAAGTAAGAATCCACAATCCACTCAGAATATACATTTAAATTTATCAGTTGTTTAACGGCCTTTTCAACAGCTATGGTAATTTCAAAGTCGCCCTAGAGAGAAATTAGAGATAAGATACAGGAGAACCGGGCATATATACTAATTTTCGTTGGGGATTTAATTTCGTGGATTTCGTGGGTCGGTTCATCCATGAAATCAAATCCCCACGAATTTAAATACAGAGGTAAGGCTTTTTTTCAAAAATCAAAATTCACGAATTTATGTCCCCACTAAATAGCCATTTTAGTAAAAACCACGAAAATTGAGTCCAACGAAAATAAATGAAAATACAGTATCCCACTACATGTATTATTTCAATTTTTTTATCCCGTTTTTTTATCGTGCCCCATGTAAAGCACTGATACATGCCTCGCCTTTCTTCCTGCAATTTTCTAGACACAGTACTTGGTTCGTTAGTTGGGATTTGGACTGTGAAAAGGCGTCCTTTAGAAATTCGAAAGGCAGAGCCGAGGATCGAACCCATGACCTTTCATTCAGCAGACCAGCGCGTTAATACACGAACACTAATCACACCTCCACTTACCAGACATACTTGATTTCTTCTTGTTACTAAATGGATCCATACCACCAAACATAGAAACTCCACCTATAGGTTTGTTTGACTTCCCTTTTGTAGGTGACTCGACACTCTGTACAAGTAATCAATGGTAAAAATTATCAATAATGGCACTATATTAAACAAGAGGGCCAAGATGGCCCTTTATTGTTCATCTGAGAACAAAGGCACACTAATTAATGACCAGGTTATATAGTTTCCAACTTGTAAACTAATTTTTACGTAGATTTACTCTAGAAGTTATTGCCCGATTTTGCCCATAATCGAACTTAACCGAGACATTGTGGCCATATACATTGTGAGCAAGTTTAAACATGAATCGTTAAAAGCTGCGGATGCTAGAGTGTAAACAAACTAATTGTGGACGGACTATGAACGTCGGACATTCAACGATCCTAAAAGCTCACCTGATGAATCACGTGAGCTAAAAATCAGATAATTTCGTTGACGTGAAAACAATGTTTGTTTCTGGTTACAGGCCTATTGAAAAAAGGGCAGGTAAGTAGGTAGGTAGGGGATTTTCTAATTTTTTTATCATTCTTGAAAGCCTGCCGAAAGGTAAAAAGTGAGGAAGTATCATTTCTTGGGCCGAACAAAAAGTTAAGGATCACTAGGAACATGAGGGCAGGTCAGGTAACCAGACACAAACAATTATTTGTTATGCCTAATTAATTAAAGTATTATTTCTAAAGGGAATTTTTGTGTCTACAAGACTTCGTTACTTCCTGAATGAAATATATCTACAAGAAATTATAGTAAAAATCTGAGGGAACATTTATAAACTATGTAACATTCTTCTGGCAGTTTAACATTTTTCAAATTGAATCTTAAAATTCTGCATAAAAGTCATCAACGATAAATGGCAATCACTTAAGTTCTTGAAATACAGTGTACTCAATCTCTAGTAAAAATTAAAGTATTTAGGCACCGGCCATTGTTGTCATTATGATCTCTAAAGTGTTCGTTATTGAATAATGGGTTAAGTTTGCATGACGGGAATTTTCATGTTTTACGCAAATAGCAAGTACTTCTACTAGCGAAAATTTCTGATCACACAGAAAAACACAAAAAGTAGTTACACAAGGACGCGGTTTACACTAAATTTGTGATCATCACGACTAGTAAATATTACCGGTATGTTTTTTTAAAAAATATTTTTTCGTAATCATTTCTATACACAAAATGCATTGAGTTACAGATGTCACAAACAGACATACGACAATATCCAAAATTAACATCAACTGATGCAATATTATACAGAAAAATCAAGATATTTACCGGAGGTTTAGACTTTCCGCTACCAAACAAATCATCATCGTCGTCATCATCACCACCTAATGGACCAACTGCTTTTACTTTTTCAACTGGTTCTTTCTTCACAGGTTCAAGAGTTTTTGGTTTGGGAGGTTTAACATTACCACCAAATAAATCATCATCATCATCATCATTACTCTGTGGTTCAACTGTGTGAAATATCACAATGATTAACACAGTAGAATATTTGGTTGTTTAAACAAATGTTATGTATATGTTAATGTTTGTTATCGCTGGTTAAACAAGCTTAACCGCTCAGGCTCGGCGTATGTTTTGACTTTAATGCATGCACATCACGGTTTTAATACAGATCCGAGTTATTCAATAAAACATACGGTTAAATAAATTTAACCGGTCAACAAATTTGAAAAATACTGTGATGCCATTGGTCAAAATATAAATCCGAACATTAAAACAGAATATTATTTGAATTCATTAAATAAATATAGTCACATGTTCATATAAACATATTAGGGTATCATTTGAATGTACAAATAAATATAATATCAGTAAGTTCTATAAAGACTGCAGGCTTGTACCCGTAGAACCACCTAGTTGGACAGCTTCCTTACATTAGAAATTATGTCCTGGATAGGATTCAAACTCACAGGTGTAATTACTAGTCAGAGACCATAACTTCACGACCACAGAGGCAAATAATACATTCTGATCTGACACAATATTGGTTATAGTTCCGGTTTGTATTACCAGCTGGTTGCCTAGGTCAATGTTGTTTATAGTTGTATTACCAGCTGGTTTCCTAGGTCAATATTGTTTATATTTGCATTTCAAGCTGGTTCCCAGGTCAATATTGTTAATAATTGTTTCACTAGCTGGTTCCCTAGGTCAATATTGTTTATAGTTGTATTACCAGCTGGTTTCCTAGGTCAATATTGTTTATAGTAGCATTTCAAGCTGGTTCCCCAGGTCAATATTGTTTATAGTTGCATTACCAGCTGGTTCCCCAGGTCAATATTGTTTATAGTTGCATTACCAGCTTGTTCCCCAGGTCAATATTGTCTATAGTTGCATTACCAGCTGGTTCCCCTGGTCAATATTGTCTATAGTTGCATTACCAGCTGGTTCCCAAGGTCAATATTGTCTTAAGTTAACTAACCAGCTGGTTCCCCAGGTCAATATTGTCTTAAGTTATATAACCTGCTGGTTCCCTAGGACAATATTGTTTATAGCTGCATTACCTGTTGGTTTCCTTGCTTCTGGTTTTTTGATGATCACTTCATCAACAGTTTCTTCTTTAGATTTGTCAGGTTTCTTTACATTCATAAATCCAGGGCCAAACATTGACACAGCTCCTGCAGGGGGACCTTTTTTCTTTACCGGCTCCTGTGACAAAATAAAGTTTAACATTCACAAAATATGAAATTATGATATTAAAACTTAGAATGGTGCAAAACTGAGAGACCCACCTCCGCAGCAGAGGGGTTAAGGTTGCTGATAGAGGGTCATGGGTTCAAGCCCTGATATCAACCATGTTTGTTTATGTGAGAAAGTTGGCAGTTGCTTATGGAGGATAGGAGTCTAGTCCTGGTTCTTTCAAGGAACGATAGTTAGGTGAACTGTCTGTCTCATATGACTCTCACTGTTGAAAGGGGGCATAAAACCCAATGAAACAAACAAATAAAATGCACCTTGTATAAGTGTGGCCTGTGTAATGTTATCATGTAATTTAAATAAACCAACATATAAAACAAACTTTATCAAATGTTATACCTGTACCTGTACAGGTTGGTCAGTAGATTCTGTTGTTGTCACACCTGATATACCAACACCACCTGTAGTACTAATCTGAAAGAATACAAATTTTAATGTTAAAATTACAGTACAACCTCTCCGGAGCTACTCTCTCTAGAGCAACAACCATCCTTCAACAACAGTACGATTTTTTCCTACTCCAAAATTCAACTATTAACCTAACCTCTCTAGAGCAACAACCTCTCAACAAAAACACAATTTTGATACTCCCAAAGGGTGTTACTTTGAAGAAGTTGCACTGTAACATTACTTTATTATACTAGATGAGCACCATATGTACGTAACAATACAATACAAGATGTATATAAACCATTTACCTTAGCACCTGCACCACCAAACAAATCATCATCATCATCTACATCAAACAGGTCTGCTGGTGCTTTAGATTGCTTCGGTGTAGATTTTGGCTGAAACAACATCAGTTTATCAATTAAAACACATAAGTTACATTGACATTTAATGTCCCAACAACAGACAGTCATTCAGCAACTAGTCCACCTCCGTGGTTGAGTGGTTAAGGCTGCTGACTTCAAATCACTGTAACCTGTCACTGATAGAGGGTCGTGGGTTCGAGCCCAGCTACCAACCATGTCTCTGTATGTGAGAAAGTAGGCAGCTGCTTACGCAGGATGGGAGTCTAGTACTGGTTCTTTCAAGGCCTGATGCTAAAGTGAACTGTCTGCTTCATATGACTTGGACTGTTGAAAAGGGGGCGTAAAACTTAAATAAACAAACCAAACACACATTCAGCAACTCCTTTATGTTTAATGTTGAAGGAAGACCCAAAACATACATACACCTGAGTAAAACCATCATCTGTTCATAAGCTGGCTGGAAATATCCCTTACATATAACAAGAGGGCCACATTGGCCCTTTATCGCTCACCTGAGAACAAAGTCAAAATTAATAAATGAACAGATAATATAGTTTAATCAAGATTCGTAAAGAGCTGCAGTTGCTAGAGTGTAAACAAACTAATTGTGGACGGACGCCGGACACCGGACATTCACTGATCCTAAAATTTGGCCCCAAGTGGAATTCAATCTCACAGGGGCTAGTGATTACTAGACAGGGGCCATAACCCCTTGTCCTATATACATTAAACTACATAAAACATGTATTCATGTGTTCCATTGGTTAACCTAAAAACTATCTATTTCAAAGAAAAATTAATTTCATACATTAGGTTTTATATTTATGATGTATTAAATGGCAGGGTTCTCAATAAGTTTGTGGCCAACAGGCCCAAAAGCTAAACTAACAGGCCTGCTAGGGGGGACTGGGCATTTTCTAGCAATATTTTATAAACTTTTGAGATTCCTAACCGGCCCAAACACATTTCTAAGCGGCTAAATTGGCCTGTTGCCTGCTGTTATTGAGAACCCTGAATGGACTAACAAAAATTGCAAAAATACATCATTAAAGTCAAGGTTTATGAATAGCCATTATTGTATTGAATACAAATTATATCGAAATAAAAAATTTGGATGAAAAGGTCAAGACAAATATGTCTATAACTGACATCTTTCTTAACATACAAATATCTAATTATTACCTACATATCATATCTTTATTAATATATTCATTTCATTCAGTTGAATTATCATCTATACAGTCAAACCTGTGAACAAAGGCCACTCTTGGGAAAGGAAAGAATTAGCCTATATTGACAGGTGGCCTTTATTTGGAGTTCATTTTATTCTGAATAATGACGGTTTTAACCAGAATGACCTTTATTCACAAGGAGGCCTTTATTCAGAGGTGGCTGCTAACAACAAGGTGGCCTTTATTCAGAGGTGGTGGCTGCTAACAGCAAGGTGGCCTTTATTCAGAGGTGGCTGCTAACAGCAAGGTGGCCTTTATTCAGAGGTGGCTGCTAACAACAAGGTGGCCTTTATTCAGAGGTGGCTGCTAACAACAAGGTGGCCTTTATTCAGAGGTGGCTGCTAACAGCAAGGTGGCCTTTATTCAGAGGTGGCTGCTAACAACAAGGTGGCCTTTATTCAGAGGTGGCTGCTAACAGCAAGGTGGCCTTTATTCAGAGGTGGCTGCTAACAACAAGGTGGCCTTTATTCAGAGGTGGCTGCTAACAGCAAGGTGGCCTTTATTCAGAGGTGGCTGCTAACAGCAAGGTGGCCTTTATTCAAAAGTTGCTGCTAACAGCAAGGTGGCCTTTATTCAGAGGTGGCTGCTAACAGCAAAGTGGCCTTTATTCAGAGGTGGCTGCTAACAGCAAGGAGGCCTTTATTCAGAGGTGGCTGCTAACACAGTTTGACTGTAATTCACATCATTAATATATCATAATATATAAGTTTTACCTGTAAAGTTGTGTTTTGTTTTGGTGGTTTACTGAATATATCGGCAGATGCATCATCATCATCATCAAACATGTCATCGTCAAACATTGATTTCTTTGCTGGAGATGTTTCTTGTTTTTTAGCTGGTGGGGATGTCTGACAATTGTACAATAAGAGATCAATATATCATACAATAATCATTGACATAAAACTGAAACTACTTGAATAAATTTCATCTAAACTTAATTTGCAAGAATACATCATGAAAACAATTGTCAACTTGAGCAATGGTTGGCCATATATTGGCCATATATATCTTTACTTTTCAAATTGATGTTATGCCCCAGTAATACTCAATAATACTAATGTAAGACAAATATTGAAATTCATTCACAAACCAATTCCCCTTCTAACAAAAACAATTATGTTGTACATGTATCATGGTTGTTATACCTCTGGAATTTTTTACATAAGAACTCCAGTTCCACAAAAACTAGAAGACATTGAAAGGCATATTTGTAACATAATATTTCTCAAATTCACTATCAACACAAGATCAGACATGAGCATAACGCAGTAAAATAACTATGACTTTTGCTATACAGATCTATCTCAGACACAAATATTTTAGCAGGAATCTACAATTAACAAAAGGTTAAGCTATCTTATTGTCAAGTATGACCAGGGCCTTTTTTCCAAAAACTGGGAAGGGGCCTTTAGCCTTTTATTTTGGGAAATAAAGGTGCAATTTTTAACGACTTTGGAGGAGTTTAGACAAGCAAGTTAGAATAGCATTGTATTTTGGAAATTTCTTTCCCTAAATTGGGAAGAAAAGAGCCTTTTTGCAATTGGGAAGTCACCGAATATGGGCCTCTGTTATAAAAGGAAAAAAAGGCCCTGACGATAATTTTTTTCTGCAGGTAATGCACATATGAAAGGTTCTTACTTGTTTCTGAGATGGAGGTTTTCCCGAACCAAACAGCTTGTTCTCATTATCATCATCATCATCGTCAAACATAGAGATAGATTTAGCGGGAGGTCTGCGAACAACTTCCTCCGTCTTTTTAGGTTCATCTTTTTTGCTATCTGATCGCTTTTTACCAAACGGATCAGCACCCCCAGGAAATAAGGACACAGCCCCGGCAGGTTTTTTTGTTTCTCTGGAAGTAGATGAAAACACATATAAAACAGATTTTTTAGCACGGATATGAAGACCTTGACCTTTTGATCATAAGTCAATAAAGGTCATCAACATGTGAAGACCAAATTCTCCAATAAGTCTGAACACTGCAGGCCATATCGTTCTCCATTATTGGTCGGACAAGGTTAGGTATATAGACCGACATGTGTAAAGCAATACACACCCACATCTAAAATAGTATTGTATTCATTGAGGGGAGGCAGCGTAATAACAGACAGATGTATAAAACCTAGACTGTGTACCAGGAATTGAAATACCTTGGCAACTGCTGGACACAAGCCCAACATATTGCAAAATCAGGGGGAGTAGTGTCAGCCTGTTTATGTCTTACGTCCCAACATTGTACCAAATACAGGGGGGTCGGGGTAAGCTTGTTGTGGCCTTATGCCTCAACAGGAATGAAGAGGAACTAAGTAAGTAACACAGTACTAGTAGTGGCTAACACTTACGTCTGCTTTGGTTTTGCAGCTGGTGAAAAGCCAAATAAATCATCCTCCTCCTCTTCATTTGCAAACAGGTCAGATTTTTGTTTACTACTTTGCTCTTTCTGTAAATTCAAAGAAAAAAATAGAAATGTGTCCAGAGGACATGAATGCCCCCACTGACAGCTAAGTCAAAAAGGGGCTATAACTCCTGTGAAAAACAAAATAAAGACATCATAATAGTGAACATACTGAAATTTGATTTAGCTTCATTCTAAAAAGAAACTTGGCATAAAGGTTTCAGTGGGGTTAATGCCATTTTTCAACAATATTTTTCAGTTATATAAGATGGCTGGTACCTGGACTGCATTCTTACAAGTACTAACTTATCTTTCCACAAGTAGCCAGCAACCACTCCACATATGGAGGAAAATCAACATTTTTGTCAAATTCTCATGGAAGGGTATGACCTGTCACAACCAGGATTCAAATGGCATAAAACTATTGGAACTGAAATGTGACGTAGCATCAGATTGACCTTATGATAATAAATTACAATTTTATACATGAAAGGCAGACATAAACAAGAAGTGTTTGTGAAACACAGATGCCCCCTTAAGGCCAACTGGATAGTAAGACCTTGAACTTTGACCTACTGACCTCAAGATCTATAGGGGTCACCTACATGTGATGACCAACCTCACAACCAAATCTGAGGACCTTAGGCCAAATAGTTCTCGAGTTATTGGGCAGGCAAGGTTTGGTTACGGACGGACGGACTGACATGTACAAAGCCATATATCCCCCTTTTCTTCAAAAGGGGCATACTAAATAATTGAGCTTTATAGATCCCAATATATCAATACAACAACACTTAATTAAGGAACAACTTGAGAAGAAGGATTATTGGGAGAATCTACTGCTTCATGTAATGTAATTACCTTGGGTACCGATGCAGGTTTCGCTGGTGTTGATCCGAACAAATCATCATCTTCATCCGCATCAAACAAACCTGTAGTAACCTTAGCATTACGGGAGAAACTGAAACACAAATATTTTTTGTGTTTAAACGCCATTTTTCAATGATACCTCAGATAAATACAGCGGCCAGTACACTTAAAAAGTCTTCCTGAATTCAATTCTAAGCAATACTAACTTTCCCTTCCACTAGAAACCTTCAACTTCTCCACATGTGGAGGAAAAGCTATATTGTTGTCAATTTTTTAAGGAAGGGTATGACCTGCCATGACCAGGAATTGAACCCAGATTACAAATCCAGTGCACTAACTACTGGACCACGGCAACAACCTAACAGAAACAGTACCAGACACAAGTGAAAATTATAACATGATTAAGGCATCTTATGAGTATTCAAATTGTCACATCATAAAAATTTATAAGTTACACTTAGGCGCAATTTTTTGTCTGGTTACATACTCAATAAAAATAGGGTAGGGTTTCTTTTACATTTTTTTTCATAACTATTGTAAGCATGAAGAATAGTATAAAAGTGGGAAAGTGAATGTTCCTATCTTCAGGCCTAAGAAAAAGTCTAGGTAGATCAAACAATTGTTTTTACTCCCATAGATAATATCTGTAATGATCATTCTATCTATATATATAATCTACATTACCTGTTAGACTTGGGTTTTGTACTAGCCACAGAATCATCAACATTGCCAGTGAACAAACTGTCCTTTGACTGTTTCGAGTGCCCTGATAGGTTAGATTTGACACTCCCACTTCTGGATTTTTCTCCATCTGACCAATCATTGTCCTCCTAACATATTTGATAAAAATAAAAATTCAAACATGTTCACAAGGTATAAAAACTATGAGGTCATTGCCAATGTGCTTTCATGACTTGATTTCTTAAATCTATTTAATAACTAGAAATGTGTGCCCCAGCTGAAAGGTAAGTCAAAAAGGGGCCATAACTCCTGTGAAAATGTTTGGATTTTAACAGAAATAAAATTTGACCCAAATCTTATCATTATACACCTTAATGTAAAATATGAAACCAATCCATGAAATTAATCTTGAGTTATTGCTCAGAAACCAAAATTTGAACGGATGGATGCACAGACGGACGGGTAACGTATATTTTTTTTCTAATGTAAATACTTTCTGATTTTATAAATAAGAAAGAAAGGCAATCTGAATTAATGGTGAGGGAAGTATAAAAGTACTTATGCTTATACATGGTTAACAATCAATACTTCATTTGTTTATTTGGGTTTAATACCGTTTTTCAACAATTTTTCAATTACATACTGTGGAATCATTAATTTTCGTTGGGTTCAATTTTCGTGGTTTTTACTAAAAATGCTATTTCGTGGGGACATAAATTCGTAGATTTAGATTTTTGAAAAGAAATGCCTTATCTCCGCATTTGAATTTGTGGGGATTTGATTTCGTGGTTCGACTCGTCCACGAAATCAAATCCCCAACGAAAATTAATGATTCTACAGTATGTCGACCGATTCATCAAACCAGTTTTTCCTGGACTGTATTCTAACCAGTATTAACTTACCCTTCCTCACGGAGGCAACAACTTCTCCACATGTAGAGGAAAATCAAGATTGTTGTTAAATGTTCATGGAAGGGTATGACCTGTCGCAAGCGAGAAACAAACCCGGATTGCCGGGTTATAAATCCAGCACACTAACCACTGCTGCGGCCTAGCCATCAATATATTATAATCAATTCTATATCCAAAAGGTATATCGCAATTAAATAAATCAGCCCCAATAATTCAAATACATTCTAAGATTTCAATACAATTACATTTCATAAATGTGAAAATAAACAAATGATATAACACAAACAATTAATGTAACATACATCTTCAGATTCTTGACGCTGAATTTTACTCTTCAAAGCCTTAGAGAGAGGGTTACCTGCCCCTGGTGGACCAAACATCGGCACACCTCCAATAGGATGCTGTAAATATATCAAATAAATATATATGTACTGGCGTAATCTTTGTGTTCATTATATTCATTTCGATAACATGTAAAAAATTTATCTACATTTCGGCATTTCACCTCAGGTCAAATAATACATGGTAAACAAGGTCTAAAAATCACGCCTAACAAAAAACTTCGGGTCAAAGCCTAACAAAAAGCATAGGGTCAAGACGAAAAATAAGGGTTAGTCTGATGACCATAAACTAACCATTTTTTTAGCCTTAGCAATGCTTTAAAATCAATTGTCTGTTCACTGCCTCAATGAGATCTATCCACCTATGAAGTTTCATGTTGCTATCTCTAATAGTCTCTGAGTTATGAGCTACATTAAAGTTTTTGAACAGATACAGATGATACCAGAGACACCGCAGGGAACACAATAGCTTGACTTTTTATTTGAAAACAGACGAACTGATAAAAATATTCTACAAAAATATTTACTCTGCTTTTTGGTATTTCTTTCTCTTTGGGTTTTTCTACCTCATCTTCATCATCAAAACCTGATGTTGGTTTGTCTGAAAAGGTAAAAGACTGCCTTGACGAAATGTTACAGTCAAACCTGGGAACAAAGGCAACTATTTGACACTGACCTACTGACCTGAAAATGCATGGGCATGTAGACACTGTCAAGAGGGACCAATGAAGGAAGAAGGTATATTTATAGATGAAAGCATTTTAATTTTATAGCCAAGGTTAAAGTTTGTTACAGACAGACAGACAAGCCAAAAATAATATGCCCGAAAATTATCGAAACGGGCATAAAAATTAACTAAAATGATCTGTTCATATTTAAACTTCATTTTGTTTTGAACGCATTTGGCATACTTGTACTGTTATGATACTTTCAACAACTTAGTATTAGGATTTAATTTATTCAAACAAAAAAATTCTATATAAATTTTAAGCCTCGATTCTTCACCTGCAGTTTCTTGCTTGTTTTTACTTGTAGAAGATCCAAATATATCATCTTCATCATCATCATCAAATAGTCCACGACCTGCACCACTAGATTTCGCTGAAAAAACAACATGGTATGGTATATCATTGTATGACACAAAGTAAACACGGAGCTCACTAGTACAAGTGTATTTTTAGTGTTTGAAATTGCACCAACAGCTGATGATACCTTTAATACCTTTGGACATAAAAATATGACAACCAGGGATTTTTTTGGGGCGATTTTATAGCCGAAATTCGGTCATATTCCCAATGGAAAATAGTATCTTTTTTTCTCAATTCACAGACAAAAATTCCCAATCCCAAAAATAACAAAACATTTTTTATTTTTTTTATTTTATAAGTACATTAACATCACTATTGGTAGTAAATACCTTATTCTGCTACTGTTTAATGGGAGAATAAGTAGAATAAGTTGAACATTGCAAAAATTGTAGTTATGCATTTTTTCCCAATTTTGATTAAATCACTGCGAAAATTCCCAATCCCAAGGGTACGGGTCATGTTCCCAAAATACCGAGAAAAAAACCTGCAGACAGAAGGAATGTAGGCTGGATGGGCAGATATTGACGGAAAAAGCGACTACTATAATTATATTCTCCCTTCAGTAAGCGTAAAAACTTACGTGGAGCACCAAACATAGCCACGCCTCCGACTGGTGGTTTTTTCCCGCCTGATTTAGGCTTCTCCTCAACTACTTTCTCTTCTTCTTCATCTGAAATAATGAAACAGTTAACTGTTCACTGGCATATATCAATCAAGGTGAATGAAATATATGGTGAATTTAAATATAGTGTTATTCAAGAATGACCTTTGCTCTGAAGTGGTCGCTAGCACAGGTTTGGCTGTAAAGTGCAACCTCCCTACAACAGCCACCAATAGGAAGAACAAGAATGGCTGTTGTAAGGAGGTGGCTGCTGTGGAGAGAGTGAAAATAGAGTAAAACTTCAATTTAGGTTACATGTACTAGTATACTGGCTGTAATAGGGAGTAGGCTGTTGTTCGGAGTTGACTGTTTATGGAGGTTACACTGTAATTAAAATATTTTATTATACCTTCTTCACTCTCCTCTAGCTTGTCTTCCTTCTTCTTACTATCACCAAATAAATCTCCCTGTAATAGACATATAAAAATAACAGCAACACTTATATCAGATACTGTAAATATGGAGTAAACTATAGAATATAGTAATAAGAAAACAAAACATTTTAAGAATTGTTAAAATCTAACAAATTATCATCCAATTATTTTCCAATAAGTTCTTGTACTTAAAATATGGCATTTCATTGTGTACAACATGACAATTATACTTTTACATGTAAGGCCTAAAAAATAGTTTGTTTCTGGTTACCTAGCCTACCCCGATTTTTCCCAGTGACCTAGATTTTTTAATAGGCCAGAGTGACGGTACATCCACCTTCTCACTCTTTTTACCTATCCACTTGCTTTCAAGAACAAAAAAGTCACCTTTCAAGATAGAATCCAAGATAGTTATGTAGAAAAACCATGTTATACCTGGGGTTTTCTAATTATGTAGTTGTTGCCTGTAAAGAGCGCCCCCTCTGAAAATTTCTTTCCCATTCCAATTCATTTTTTGAAGTTTAATTCCCCAAATCGGCTTCAGGTGAGATCCCCTAAAGTCGCCTCAACCCGCTATTTCATCCCAATATCTAGGGCTATGGCATCTTCTCCAAAATAAGAAAACCCCTGAATACTATTCTTACCTCATCAGAATCATCAAAAGGAGTTCCTTGTTTTTTACCACCAAATGTACCTCCACCGAAGAGTTCATCATCTTCATCGCTCTCAGGGTCACCAAACAAATCTAATTATAGATAGAGGGATAAGCAGCTGTATTTGTATCAACGAAGTATTTGTACATACTATTTTATTTATTGAAATTGTTTTTTTAAATAGATCCACCAAATTTTTTTTTTCAGATGTTCTTGCTGAATTTGACCGCAGTTGTTGAAGTAGAAGTCAGCATTTGTTTTACCAAATTAATGAAACAACCTTACAATTTTCTTTGGTGAGTTGCTATGTAAGTTATACAAAAAATATAATATGGCATATTTCAAAATTGTTATTTAAAAGATATCATTGATGGGTACAGCGGGTAAGACATCATGGATACTGTAAATAATTTTACTTGTTACAATATATTTAATATAATGTACTGATTGAAATTTCTCAGTAACAGCAAAAAAAACACCCTGAATACCTTCTTCCTCCTTTTTAGGTTTCTCCTTTTTCTTTTCTTTCTTCCCTTTCTTTTTATCTGAAAAAGAAGAATGAATAAAATATGTTTTTAAAACACAATACCCCCATCACCTTGACCTTTGACTTTCTACTCGGTGCATGTTCGAGAAAGTTTCCAGACATATCCAACGATACCAAACAGTCCGTATTGTCAAAATTAAAGTTTTCTGGAATTAAGATGACAGCAAAAGTCAAGCCAAATAAGCAAAAATGATCTTTCCTTTTGTCTCATTTTTGACATAGACATCACGTCAGAAAATAACCTCAAATTTAACTAAACTAAACTATTAAAGTACACCACTGACAAAACAAAAACATGATATAATTTTCTTATTTATTTTACCTTTCTTTTTAGGCTTCACTTCTGCATCCTCTTCTCCCCAGTCATCCTGATCATCAGCCGGTACAGGTGAGGGGGGTTTAGGTGGTGCACCGCCAAGTTTACGAGCAAGTTCCGATGCAAAATCAAGTGGTGCAGCTGGTGCCTGAATAAAAATTAAAGTTTGTGTACACAGTGAGTCATAGAATTAACTCCAAGCTGTGAAGCGTGGGTGTTCTTTTTAATCTGACAATGAGTGTTTGAGAGAGTGCGTTTGTTGGGTAGGTCTAATTGGGATTGATTAACCACAACAGATGACAGTTTGTACAGCAGGTACTTTTACATATACATACTGGTATAAAATTAAATTATCTCACTTCAAAAAAGTTCAGTACATCAGACAGAATGCATCTTTTATGACGAACATAAAACCACCAAAAAGTTGATTTGTTCTCTGTATAAACCATATATTTCAGGTCAGATACATGTAGCTCATCATTTTCAATATACAAACTGTCTGTCATTCATGTGATCAAAGTTTTATCAGTTTGAAATAATTCACCAACTTTTGGCTTTTCTTCAATTTCATCTTCTTCATCCTCCTCTTCTTCTTCCGATTCATCTTCGCTACTTTCCATTACATTCTTCTTCTTCTTCTTTGGTTCATCAAACAAATCACCATCACTGTCAGAGTCTTCAGATTCCTTGTTAGAACACACAGCAATGAATACAGATCAATCATTATAATGATAAAACAAAAACAAAATACCCCTGATCTATCAATACTGGGCATAAAAAATATTGAATGATAAGCAAAGATTAAAATATCAAGACTACCGAATTATTCAATTTTATATAATACATCACACAATGTCTGGATAGAAATAAAGGGAATTTTACCTGAGCTTTGAACAGATCTTGTTTCTTAGCGTGTCTTTCATCATCTGAATCTGAGTCACTGTATGAGTACTGGAATTCAAACAGACTGAATATTACACATGTATGATTTGTTTCAGTTTCAGTGGTTGTTTCTGGACTGTATTCTAACCAGTACAAACTTCCAGACTTTCACATGGAGTCAGCAAATTCTTGATATATGGAGTAAAATTGACTTTTATGTCAAATTTGCACAGAAGGGTGTCACATGCCGTGACCTGGATTCGAACTTGAATGGCCAGTTTACAAGTCCGACACACTAACCATTAGACCACTGGACCATGGCCTATAGTTGAATGAACAATAAGATATAAGATTTCTAATGTATTAATGTTTTAATGCATTTATACGGAAAGACTTTACTTTTTTGAAACCAAGTTCATAAATAAGAAATAGTTCAGGCTTGTATCCCATGAGCTATTAAAGTAAGGTAAACTAATGTTCACGAATCAATGAAGTTTTTATATTTTACCTCGGAATCTTCTTTCTTTTCTTCTTCATCTTCAGCCTCTGACTCACTCTCACTAATACTACCAGCATCAGATTCATCATCTATAATGTGATAACATAATACAGAATGTAAAACTTTAAATCAAGTAGTTTATTTCTGAGGAGTAATATAACTCAAGATATACAGAGTATCTATTGACCAAACCTTAACTCTGTCCATGTTGTAAGATGTCCAATATCAAATTCCTAACAAACAATAGAGAAAAAAAAGATACACTAAGAAGTTGCGATTCGAACCTATGACCTTCAGATTGATAGTCTAGCATGTTACCACTAAATTACTGATCCACCAGTACTTACAAGAAAAATGTCATTTATTTAGTAACTTGCAAACATACCTGACACATCCTTTAGACCAACATTATCATCTTCCATAAATTTAGGTGTTCCTATCAGATATGGCAAAGTTCTCTCTAGGTATGGATCCTGAAGAAACAGATTATAAATCTTCATCAATCATTAGATACAAAAAAGTTTTATCAATTGAATATTCAAATAAATTCAAAATCAGTATTTGAATAATCGAGAAAAAATAAAATTTTGGCCGTTTTAAATCTTATGACCATATCTTTGATATCATGGAATCGATCAAAGCCCATAAATGTGTAATACTGCATATATCATCTTATTTCTTGCATTCTGACCCCTTTTCGTAGAAATTTGTAGTGATCGGAAAAAAGTTGATAGAACCAAGCGTCACAAGCAATTTTTGAGCTAAGAAAATTCTTACTGAAGTTGCCAGTCATAGCTGGTCTACAAATTCTGAAGAAAAGGCAGTTTTGGAAATAGTTTAAAATTACTAACATTTTATGTGGGGACATCCAAAATACAAGCTGTGCATACAAGACAATGTATAATTCAACATCGTATAACATTTTCTGATGAGAATAATGTAGAGTGGCCTACATACTACATAATAATCCTGATTTTATCACTAACCTTAGCTTCGAGTATAGGATCAACTCTGTATGACTCATCCTCGTCTTCTGAATCAGAGTTATCTACATTAGTATCTAACTTCTCAAAAGCTTTCTCAATTACATCAACACCAAGTTGTATCGCTTCTGATACTTTAGGTATCAACTCGGCTTCTCTTTGTTCTCTAGTTTTCTCCTGTAAAAATCATAACTTTGCGTGAAAAACATAACACTAGAAAACGTCTATACTGGGATGTGATTTAGGTTGAACTTCAACGGCTGAAAAGTATCAGCCAGGGGATTAAAGTGGCCATCTAGTAGTTGAATTTCTTATCAATGTAGTAGGAAGGCTCCATAACGGAATACATGGTTTTGAAAGGGTTGTTCTGATTGGCCATGGACATTTACCAATCACAGGAACTAGTTACTACTATATACAAAAGTTTTAGTTGAACAATAGTAATTTTCAACCAGAGAATTAGTTGTGAAGTTGCTAGAATGGACTGAAATTGATATGAATAATTAATGAGTAAACTGTAAATAACATCACATTTAACAAACCTGGTTATCTTGTTTTTCTTCTGGTTTAGTTGTCTCCTCTTTTTCTTCCTCATCATAAACTCTCTGGATAATATTAAGTTAAGATAAATATGTAAACTATCCTCAATCATTGTAAGATAAATGACTGATCACAGCCATATCATATCATCAAAGTATAACTACTGTATTTTAATTTATTTTCGTTGGGCTCAATTTTCGTGCTTTTTTTTACTAAAATGGCTATTTCTTGGGTACATAATTTGTGGTCTTTGATTTTTGAAAGAAAAATGTCTTATCTTTGCATTTAAATTTGTGGTTTTGATTTCATGGGTGAGCCAACCCACAAAGTCCACGAAATTAACACGTGTATAGGTAGTATAATTCATGGCAGCATAATTTCAGATGAATAACTGGATTTCATTTTAATAAAAACAACATAAATATAAACTTACATTTTCTACAAACTGAGTGTTGGCCAACATCATAAAATCATTGAAAACATTATTGACCCTAACACCTGCCATCTGAAAGAGACATTTATATACAAGTCTGATAAAGATTATATTTAATACTGTGGTAATAGTACTTAAAGCAATTATTATTCAGTCAATTTTCAATTATCCTTACACCATTATATCAGCTACATCTCACCGTTTGATGTTAGTGAGGACTCATTCATTCTGACCAACTAGTTCATTGTCATTAATTTTAGTGTTTGACTGATGTTATGGTAGGCGTAAAGTTGAAACACTTAAGATGATTTAACACCGAGTACTGAAGTACAACAGACCATTCTAAATTAAAAGTATCAGTGAATCTATCAGGATTGTTTCATGTTTTTTGGGTGACTATATACTGTAAGTATGTGACGAGTTGACTAGATTGAGGTCATGTGTCTAAACATTTCTGATTTGGCATCCAAAATTTAGATTTTGTCGGACAACATGGGAGGGATAATCAATTATAGATCCTTTAGAAAAAACATTTAAGCCATTAACCCTCCTCCCTAGCCCCTTGGTTTCCTTGGTTCTGTAAATCATTACCTTAGAATCATGTACAAGACCTTCAACCTGTTTTTCTATCTCATGTGTTTTTGATATTAACTTCTGTGAAAATTCTTGCAGATATAGCAGAAGCTGAAATCAAAATGAAATACAAACTTAGCATAAGAAAATTTACAAATATGGGCAAATACATATACAGTACAACCTCTCCAGAGAGGCCCTCTCTTGACTTTATGAATTTTACCTCCTTAGAGCAACAAAAAACAACAAAAGGGTGCTGCTTTGGAGAGGTTGCACTGTACATAAGTTTTTTTTGCTTTGACTAATTGATCATGCATTAGGTTGTTGGATATGTGATACATTAACACCATTAAGATAGAGTGAGGATATACATTGTATTTACAAAAATACACTATAATACTAACACTCAACTAATAAAGTTTTGTAAGAGAAGAAGTCTTGCAGTCACAAAAAAAATGATTTCCAGTATTTCAAAGTAACAGATAGAAGTCAAAATAACAAGGATTCACATGGACAAATGCAAGCACCTGAATGATGAGCCTTTTAAACTCATTATGGACTCCACAGTGACAAAAGTAATTGATGTCTTATAAAATGACATGATTGTCGTCCTGCATCATTTACAACTACATAGTACAATCAACATCTAAACAAAACAAAAAAGAAATACCCCTGCATCGCCAGCCAGGGACCAGTTTCCGGCCCCTTTTCTGATCTCATCCAGGGTCCATGCTCTCTCCCATGATCTATCATCCTGCAAATTACATTATCATGATTATGTAAAAAGCTATATAATAGGCGGTAATCTGTATGACACAGCCATCGTCAAACAATTAGACAACAATTGATAATTGACAGTGTTCTTCAGAAGATTCAGAGTCAGACTAGCAGGCTAAATCAAAACTGGACTGGGTAGCATTCACAGAGTGACAGAATAATCATTTCTTTGGTCGTAAATTATTTTGATTGACATAAAGTGGCCGGCTAGAACTTAGTAGAAGGCGATATCGTGAATTGTGTATCAGATCACCACTTGGTGAGCAATCCACAGTCCTAATTAATCAATACATTATTTCTGTTCTTTTTTTTAATATTATATTTATAGGCATTACAATAGGGTGTGTCATGAAAATCAGTTTGGTGGTTCAGAAATCTCAAAACCGACACTGTAGCCTAAAACGAATGAGACCTATTCGAATGGAAACATTAAAAACGTATAACAAACACTCTGAATATAGCAAAGAAAAAGAAATAATATTATTCAATTTATTGTCCGAACACGAATACTATCCGAAAATATGTACATTACACTTTCACTATGATCGTTAATCAATGATGCATCAACATCGAGGGCCGCTTTTCTTTTCCAGAAAAAAATGGTTCAAGAACACATTACGTATTTCAACCAACCTGTGTCGCCGCGGGAGGAATCGATTCCGTTCCATCCGGGGGCGGTGGAGCTGGTACGTCCGCCATTTTGTCTATAAAAGTCACATGACAGAGTCACTTATACTTCGCGTTTCTCAAATCTAATATGCGGTCCCTTTGGCATAATAATAACAACAGCATTTTATTCTAATACGGAAATATGTCCAGGGCTAGCGGTTCATATTTGCTAGCAGATCTTTTTAAAGTTTTTTTTATGGGCACTGCTAGGTCTAAATTCAAATATGCTTATTTTGAACTCCCATGAGTATCAAGGTATTCATGGTTATGTAGGCGCCTGGAAATTATGAATGACCCTAATAATATTCCGTAGGCCTAACAATGCAAACCATATCAGAATTGACAAATCAGGTTTCTCATAAATTGGGTTACATTGTATCTATGATCCAGTAAGTCGTATTCTGAACCGTTTTAAAACAAGCTCAGTCATTAATTCATAAATATAGTACTTAGTTTTGTTTAATTGACCACGTACGTATATCAACATGAACGTGTTGTGACTTAAATAGCTCGAGTATACTTAAAATATTAACTTGAAAATATGTTAGTCCTATTAAGTTTCAGGACATATGTGCACATCAAAGACCTGTATAGGTCTTTGTGCACATCAAGTAAACGTTTGTGTTGAAATTGTGTATTATATATATGTAAGTAGTATTTAATATAATGTTTTATACAGGTGTTTTTGGATGGCTCCGCACCATGCCTCACTGCAAACACGCGCCGGATGCTACCTTTAATTATAAACTGTATATTGTGTCATGTGTCACATATATGTCCTTTTAGTTAATTGGTTAGAATATATACCTACCTTACACAGAATGCTGTGATAATATGTTGTACACCATGCATTGATATGTAACATCAGGAACTACACGAGGATACACGATTAAAACAACTTGCCCTCCATGGGTCAAACAACACTGAAACTGTCCCTTCAGACTGACACAAAATGCAATGTCTCAATTACATTCTGCGGGAATCACTACGAAGCCTGAGTTCAAAACAAACAAATACATATGTTTTTTGCGGGCCCTGGGAACCAAGTTAGTCGCCCTTCCATCAGTCACACCGTGAACCCCAGGAAGTTAGGGGCCTTAACAGCTACGCATGTGGTTGTGTGAGGAACAACACGCAAATAAGGTAAAAAATGGTAATCTTCATTCAGATATTTATGTAGCGTCTTGGGATTACCTCTATATTGTATAATATAATGAGAAAAACATTCAGTTTCCAACCCTATATATATCTTCAGCTGTTTACGCTACTAACACAATGAATTGACCGCCTCTCAGTTAGTAACATTTTGTCAAAGACATATATATGCTATACACGTGTAATGTACGAAAACGGACCCTTTTAAGAAATCCGATGTTGTCCAGCAAATCATGGCGAAAGTGGTGTACTGAAGTTAATTAAATAAGTCCTGTCTGGACTTTTAAGTATTCCAATAATGTCGAAAACGCATTAAAATGATTATATTCTAGAATCATATTGTACATACTAAGGAGTCCAACATCATCGGAAATCCCAGATTGCGTCAGACTATTCTGGGATGGTCCGTATTCTTATATCGTATATGCTACATTGTACATGTATATGTATAATAATGAATGGCTTTGAATGCAGGTATTGTATACAGACTCTGTGGATTGTTTCCCATTTTATGATACTTATAAAACTCCTTATGACTGAATCATAACGAAGGAAGAGTCCCTACTTTTAGTTAGAGCCTTCAACAACCATTAATCTAGCTAGAGAAGCAGGGTCCCCAAAAGTCATTTGAAAGACCCTGATGAAATCAAAACAACAAAACACGTAAATGAACAATAGTCCTTTATTTGCACCAAATAATTATTATCCTTAAAACATTATCACAATACTTTTATATCAATATAAAAATGTGATTATTTAAAATTGAGATATTCAACATTTGATGAATCTAGCTTCCTTGTTGACCGACTCTTGATAGGAGCGTGGGAAAGCGTATCTTAGTAAAGGCGGGACGTGTATGGTATAATGTACATTTCGTTGAGTTTTAACGCTATTTTTCACAGATATTTCAGTTGTTTACTGTGACCGGTTAATCAAACCAGTTTTCCTGAACAATATTCAAACCAGTACTAACAGCTAGACACTTCCACCAGGAGTCGGTAACTTATCAAACTGCATACTGTTCAATTATAACTAGATATGTATTTTTAAAAGAAAAAAAAACTCGATCTTAAAAACTTAAGTAATTTGATTTGAGAACTTATGAGTTCTCTATACATATATATATACATTGCACATGTAAATGAATCAGGTGTAAAGGACACGATTCTATCGTCCTTGTCATTGATATGCTGGCATGGCGCTCAAAAGTAAATGGGACATTGTAAGATAGTTTCCCTAATTCAACTTTCAAGAGACTTATGCTGTATCTAATCCGTTTATTTATCTAACATTTCTTGTTAGCATCATTTTATTTAAATAATATATAAAACATTGAATGATATAATAACCAAATACACATGTAAATACATTCAGACATTCGGTTGATATGACCATGTTTGATACGTTTGCATAGAGTACCAAATTTTCACACACGGATCGAATTTCAAGGAGTTTTCTCGCTGGCTACATAAATTTGCTTCCGAAAATGGCAGCACCAAGAAATTCATTGCAAACCACTAACACCCCGACAGCTATCAAATTTAAGGCAAAGCCTGCTTTTACCTGCAATATTGACATCATTATACATGTATGTACATTAAAAATTGTATGCGTATATGAATGAAGATGTACGCTATATAGTTGGAACCATTTGTGACCAATATACTCAACTTATTTGTAGAAATAAGGATTATCATACGAGTTAGAAGTAGTCACATGCTTATTGCATAAAGTACGAAACACATGTAAACTGGTTCCCGTTTACTCTGTCTGTACCTAGACCTTTGGTGCACTGCAAAATGGAACGGAAACCAGTTAAACACAGCGGTAGTGTATTGAAACAAAACTTGACAACGGTATTTCCTGATAAGAGGCATCTTATACAATTCACAAATTCGATCAACACTTCTGCAGCCGTTATACCCGATGTTTTCAATGAGCATGTATAACCAGATACGATTTTTAAGCCTTACCATATCAATGACCCGCACATATCCATACGAAAATACCACTACATTTGGCGGCGTTGCAACCGGAAGCATGAATGCAAACGAGGCAGCAAAAGAAACCGGAAACATCAAATACATCGGCTGGAGGCCAAGCTTCAAGGTCTGAAAGAGGGAAAAGAGTAAAAAACCAAAGTACTGAATAAAAGTACTCATTGATGGAAATTGAACTTACACAGGTTTGCACTACAACATAGAACGGGAACTATAGTTTAACATTCGCATGGCGGATGTAGAAATATGTAAGTAGTACTTTGATGCGCATCAAAATTCATGCGCACCGAGCGAGTGACGTAGGGCTATGGAACACGTACTGACCTATCGTTCAGTTTAAAAAAGGTGAACAACAACAACAACAACAAAATGGCGACCTGCCTATTGTATACGAGACTCGTTTTATACATAGCGTGACGTCACTACGTTTGTCTAACCTCTATACATAGAACTGATTACTATCCACATTTAGATAGTTATACATACGCTAAAATATAGTTACGCGGAAGGATAAAAAATGTCAAAACAACCGTATCGGTTGTATGTTATTAAGAAAATGTGTTTTGTTATGTAAACTGAATACGTTATACCATTTCTATTCTTGTGCTTTCGTCAATAACACTAATTATTCAATGAAACGCAATGTTGAAGTACGCTTGGCTCCAATGTGTACCATATTGTTTATAATTTCCATTTTGTAAGTAGTTCCTGCAAATACCCATAATGCCCCGAGCAGAATAACACAGGTCAGTGCATAGCGCTACCGTAGTGTACACATTGATACGAGACTCTTTCTTTAGACAAAGGCTGAGGACATCCGATTGGCGTCTTAGAGCTGAGGTTAGTGTAAGCTTGATGACGCAGCCGCTGTTTACAGAATGTTAATGTAAGGATGAAAATGAAATTCAATAGAATAGATAGTACCAGATCAATGAGCCCGCCCGACTAGCTCAATGGTTAGAGCGTTTGTCTGATAATCGAGAGGTTGTGAGTTCGAACCCCGAGCGAGGCTCACACTGTCCGTGACAAATTTGACTGAAGATATTATTACATCCTATGTTAAATTGTTCTCCACTTCTAAATTATGTGGGGTAGCTTGGAAGAAGCATACAGATAGAATGTGGTTAGTACTGGTTAAGGCCTAAATGAAGTCCAGGAAAGCTGGTTAGGATAACTGCCCGCCACGATATGACTGAAATAATGTTGAAAATGGCGTAAAACCCGATGAAACAAACAAACAAACCAGATCAGCTATTATTGGTAACATCAGTGCTGTTGTTGCCGTGTTACTGGTCACTTCTGTGGCTGCTGCGATAATAAAGCAAATAACTAAATTCAGTGTCCAAGAATCTAAGTATGCTAATCCCATCAGCTGGTCCCCGATCCATTCTGATAAACCGGAAACCTGGAAATAGTAATAAAATACATCAACTCGTTCCCGATCCATGCTGACAACCCTGAAATATTGAACTAGTAAAAGAAATACATCAGCTGGTCCCCGATCCAGGCTGACAATCCTGAAATATTGAAATAGTAAAAGAAATACATCAGCTGGTCCCCGATCCATGCTGACAACCCTGATGAATGTTTTTGCTGTTAATTTCCTTCTGGGGTTTAAACGTCACACCAATTGCAAGGGTCATTTAGTGACTTTTCAGCTTTAATCCTGGGGAAAATCCCAGGAATGAACCTGGGTGGAACCACCAGCCCCGGCCTCCCGAAAACTAGCTGGGTAGCTTCCTCTCAACATCGCATGTGAAATTTGGTCCAGGTAGGCTTTGAACTAATAGATGTATATATGTACCTAGTCCTATTGTATGGTTACTAGCCAGAGGCCATATCTACTCGAATAAAGAGGCCCCACTGGATAAAATGTACAAACAGGTACAGATCGACAATCATAAATATTCGCGGATAGCTTTATCTAAATAAAAGTTTGCTAAAGTTTTACCACTTATAAATATAGTATTATACTCTTCTCAATTATTTAGGAAAAATGTCGTATTTGATAACTACGTCAAGGCTCTGATCACGTGACTTATAAGTCCTTCACCGATTGGTGCGATTAGGAAAATAAGGTATTTTGATGAAAGGAAATACAAAACAAATGAAACTAACCTGAGATGCCTTTGCAATGGAGAAACCTCCTCCCAGTAAAAGCACGACACCCCATGGCATTTTAGCATTAAACACAGTCCAAGATAATAAAGGTTTGATAGGGGTGGACTTTCTACCTGAAATTTTATCGTCAGAATCTAACCAGGCAATTCATTTAGACATGTTTTGCTTTACTCAAATATTGTTTATGTATAATCATGGGCGTTTTTTTTGTAGTTTAAGTTTTAGTGTAAGATGGTATATGTCTGTATTGTTTGTTTATTTTCAACCGTCTAAGCAAGGTGCAGAAACCAGTCTGTTTTACTTTGAGAGCCAGTTACTGTTGCTCGAACTACATGTATACAAAAATTGTATCCTAAAGATTGTACATGTATATTCAACAAGCTTCAAATGCTGAGGCTAGTTAGTTTTGCACTTTTCTGAAATATAAGTTATAGGCCTGTAATTTTCTGTACAAAAATTTGTATGTATCTCCTTTGAATGTGTTTTTCAATCAAGAAAAACTGCTGATGCAATCAAAAGTTATAAACTGTTGTATTGGTATCTCATATTATGAAACACCCTGTATGTCTTTGAAATGTTATATAAGTCTGTGAAATGTTATACAATGCATGGCTTATGTCTATGTGATGATACTAGTATATGATTTTGAGATATCTGAATATCAATGTGACACTTTAATAGCTCTAATGTTCAAATAAAAAAGTAAGACATATTTATTGTACATGATTTCGTACATTCAGATTTAATATAATTAAGTTTAGCATGATATTAACCTTGTGGTCGTACATGTGGTAATACCGAAGGAAAGATGAACAACAGACATCCAACAAACACGGCGGGTACTGAGTCCTTGATAAAACTGAAATGATATACATGTGATACATATTATACAATGTACATGTTTTAAATAAACTACATTCATGTATAATAATCAGGCAGGCCTCAGTTTCACGAACAATCTTTATTTATATGCCACAATCATGTTATACGAGTAAATGATAAATACATGTATTATTGTTTGTAATATGTCTGTGTATAATAAATTAGTAAATACATATATGTTTCTATAAACATGTACGTAGGGGATTACTTACTCGTCTTTGAAAACACCAGCCCAGCCGTAGCTGCCTCCCAAATCACGTGTTATCCATAATAACACAATTATTACTAGATGTAACAATACTGTAACTTGAGCAAATCTAGAAAATGTAAAACTTGTTGAGGATAATAAAAAGTTTTTGTGAAATAAAACACAAAGTTTAAACATGTATAACATGTGACTCGTACCAGAATCATATACATGTATAACGGTCATTCTTTTCAAAAAACTATTGTTGATTATTCAGAACAAAATGACCTTTGAATAACATTTTGTCTTTCCCTAGGGTGGCCTTTGTTCGAAACTTGGACTACATGTATATGTTTCGGTCTTTGCCAGTATCCACACTTTCCATATGACGTTACAGTGAGATATAACATGGACTTAAATATACCAGATGTTCATTGATTGAAACTCTAGCTCAGTTCATAATAATATATTTATTTATAGAAGGTGTACACATTAAGTAAAATTTACAAAACGTTTGACTTATTTTCAATGTGGCCTTGGAAACATGCAAAAATAACATTAAACTACTAGTAATACATATTAAATATTACAAACATTGTACAACCTAAAAAAGGATGATAAATCACGATTCACAAAATATGATCAACACAATATAATGTGAAAAGACAGGTACAGTGCAACCTCTACAAAGCAACACCCTTTGTTATGTAGTTTCTGAGAAGTTGTGGCCCTGGAGAGGTTAAATGAATAGTTAAATCGTGCAGTGGGGAAAATCACACTGTTGTTGAAGGGAGGATGTTGCTCAAGAGGGGGCCGCTCTGGAGAGGTTGGAATAAACAATGAAAGTGTGGATGTAATATGATTAAATGTTGAAATTAAGGTTTCCAATTATTTAATGTTTTTCTACCATACAGAAGATTATTTGTGTGTCTTACGTGAAAGATCCTAGTTTCTTGTATTGTTGCTTAAGAATTGATCGAATAGCCTTCTCTTCATCACGTGTATTATTTTTACAGCATCCCGACCATCCCCTGTAAAACATGGTTTTATAAAAACAAGATCATTTTTGGAAGCTTAGTAAAGTGTATGAATTGTAGGGCTGAGCCGAATACCCGAGTACTCGGGCATTCACGAATCAAATTGAAAAATCGAGTATGAATAATCGTCATTACTTAGATTCGTGGTTTGTGATCTTGTTTTTTTTTAACAAATTAAAAGTGTATTCTTTGTTCTTAAAAAAAAACTTTTCTCTGAATGAATATTGTCTCATCATGGACTACAATGTACTTTATTTGCCAAGATGTCCAAACGGTTCTTCAAAGAATGATGCTGGTAAATCAATTAACTGGAAGGGAGTACGTATAAATTTAAGCCTTAGAACAAATTGTACTAGTGCACTTTACTAATTGGATGTTCATATTGTGAGTTAAAATTCATAATAAAACAAGTACCTGCATCTCAGAAAGTAAAATTGCATCCACAGCCAGGACAATATGACAATAATAAAAGTGGTAGGAACACCAAAGGCTAGCCAGTTACCATATGTTACTGGATTCTTTGCTCCGAGATCTTTGTATACTCTGAAGTTTAATCACCAATAAAATAAAATAGACACATTAAGACAAATCAAATACATGTACAGTCAAACTCTGTAGGAGCTGCAAATATTGGCCGTTGTTTAGAGGTTGTCGGTCTATAGAGGTTAAATTTATAGTAAATATCAGCTTAAGGAAATGTTGAAGGTGTTGTTGTAGAGAGGTTGTTGTTCTACAGAGGGCCGCTCTGGAGAGGTTGTACTGTATATGTAAAAGTACGAGTACTTTGAATAAAACTCAATGGAAATTTCAGAATTGTCGTCACGTAAATGGAATGCATTTGAATCTGGTTAACTATTGAACCGTATGCTTTTATTACATGCCAGTTAACCGCATAAAAACATATACATGCATCAAATGTTCTACATCTTACGTACTGGTCAAGTTGACCTTTCAGAACAAGATTTGGCGTGGAACCAGTCATGCTGGCTGATCCACCTATATTGGCGGCGTATGCAACACATAAACATAAAGCTTTAGTGAATCGTGTCCAAGCTTCTTCTTCAGCCATATCAGTGAGCACCTCAGTTGTACCTTCTTCTTGTCTGTCAGTCTTAACACCTTCGCTTAAAACACATAACAGAGAACATGCATTGTTTAGATTTATTACTAATTGATTACAATGAGTTTTTTACACAAGTTTTTGAATATTTTTTCATATGTACATGAATGTGTATATTCGTATAGTTAGTTATACAACATTACACAAATGTACCTGTATACATAAATTAGAGTATACATTAATTAGTTGTAAAACATTAGTCGTATACATTAATTAGTTGCATACTTTAATAAGTTGTATAGCATTAGTTGCATACATGAATTAGTTGTATAACATCAGTTGCGTACATGGATTAGTTGTATAACATTAGTTGCATACATGAATTAGTTGTATAACATTAGTTGCGTACATTAATTAGTTGTATAACATTAGTGACATACATAAATTAGTTGTATAACATTAGTTGCGTACATTAATTAGTTGTATAACATTAGTGGCATACATAAATTAGTTGTATAACATTAGTTGCGTACATTAATTAGTTGTATAACATTAGTTGCGTACATTAATTAGTTGTATAACATTAGTTGCGTACATTAATTAGTTGTATAACATTAGTTGCGGACATTAATTACAAATGTAGTTGTATAACATTAGTGGCATACATAAATTAGTTGTATAACATTAGTTGCGTACATTAATTAGTTGTATAACATTAGTTGCGTACATTAATTAGTTGTATAACATTAGTTGCGTACATTAATTAGTTGTATAACATTAGTTGCGGACATTAATTACAAATGTAGTTGTATAACATTAGTTGCGTACATCAATTAGTTGTATAACATTAGCGACATACATAAATTAGTTGTATAACATTAGTTGCGGACATTAATTACAAATGTAGTTGTATAACATTAGTTGCGTACATCAATTAGTTGTATAACATTAGCGACATACATAAATTAGTTGTATAACATTAGTTGCGTACATTAATTAGTTGTATAACATTAGTTGTATAACATTAATTAGTTGTATAACATTAGTTGTATAACATTAATTAGTTGTAAAACATTAGTTGTATAACATTAATTAGTTGTAAAACATTAATTAGTTGTATAACATTAATTAGTTGTATAACATTAGTTGTATAACATTAAGTAGTTGTATAACATTAAGTAGTTGTATAACATTAAGTAGTTGTATAACATTAAGTAGTTGTATAACATTAATTAGTTGTATAACATTAGTTGCATACATTAATTAGTTGTATAACATTGGTTGTATAACATTGGTTGCAAACATTAATTAGTTGTATAACGCTAGTTTTATAGCATTAGTTGCACATATTAATTAGTTGTATAACACTAACTGCACACATTAGTTAGTTGTATAACATTAATTAGTTGTAAAACATTAGTTGTATAACATTAATTAGTTGTATAACATTAGTTGTATAACATTAATTAGTTGTATAACATTAATTAGTTGTATAACATTAATTAGTTGTATAACATTAATTAGTTGTATAACATTAATTAGTTGTATAACATTAGTTGCATACATTAATTAGTTGTATAACATTGGTTGCAAACATTAATTAGTTGTATAACGCTAGTTTTATAGCATTAGTTGCACATATTAATTAGTTGTATAACACTAACTGCACACATTAGTTAGTTGTATAAATTCGTTGTATAACTTTAGCAGCACACCTTTAACTTGTTACACTTATTGATGTAGCTCTGACTCAACTTTTAGTAGCGTACGTTAACCTATCACACGATGAAACATTGGCTTACCGAAACTTACCAAACATTAGTAATTCATTTACTAGTACCTGTCCAGAAATATAACATTGTCTTACCTCGCGTCAACATTTATTTCAACATCAGATAAATTGTTCAAGTCTATTCCACTGTTTACTTTTCCATTCTCTATTGTCAGTAATTCTACTGCAGTATCATCACGCTTACCTTTGAAAAATGACAAAAACAGACAAGCTTATATAAAGGACATATTCTGTGTATGTGTTTACCAATAAAATAAGTCAATATCGGACTCAGTGAATAAATTAGAATTAGTCATAATTATACTTGCTTAGAATTCAAATATATCTTTTATCGATAGTGAAACATATTTTGGAACTTAATGCTAACATGTCGGACATTAATTCACTGTGACGTTTTTATCAATAATATCTTGTTATTAATTAGCATCTTTTTGGCGCTTCTTGCAGGATTCTGTTTGACAGCATACATGTAGTTAATTACTTTTTTGTCCATCAAAGGCTATATACTAGTACCTAAGACGTAAAAAACTGTTTCTGGTTACCCGACCTAGCCTATTTTTCCCCGGCGACTCTGGACTTTTTATAAGGACCGAGCAACGGTACGTCCACTTTCTCACTTATTTTCCGTCCCAATAGCTTTTCTAAAGCCAAAATAAATAGATAAAAATAAAGATTTTTGGCCTACCTACCCTATTTCAGAGAATATAACCAGAAACAAACATTTTCAGACCTTACTTTCCTACAATACGATACTAGAATCTTACCACGTTGTTTCATGTTATCTTTGAGTTGTTGAAGAATTGCGGTTGCTATTGGCAACATCATGGCAGTGGTTGCTGTATTACTTATCCACATCGACAGAAACCACGCAGTTAACATAAGTCCGAGCATTAACCTAAATACGACACCAAATATAAAGTATACAGAACGTTAAAGGGGCATACCCTACAACTAACAAACATTCTGTGAAAGTGTAAAAATGTGCTAGATGTATATGTAAAACAATATATAATGGATAATTGCAGGAAGAACATGGGTCATAAAATGACTAGTTTAGGTAATAGCCACAAAAAACATAGCTATCAATAATAAATCACTTCCACCCAAAAATTTCCATGACTAAATGTATGTGTCACAAATACATATTTTTTATGATTTTATTTTTAATTGGATGAATTTTTCTTTAATTCTAAATGCACCAAGTTGTAGGGTATGCCCCTTTAATGACGTATCAAGTGTGTGTGAATGTATTCTTCTAATGATACATGTTGTATGTTCCTTATTGGAAGCAGATCGGAAGTTCAGCTTTCCATAGCCGTCACTCGCTCGGCGCGCATGAATTTTGATGGGTACCAACGTACTAGTATGTAATTGCTAAACTAGTTCCCGTTCCATGATGCAGTGCAAGACTACGTAAATTCAACTTCCATGAGTTCTTTCATAATTTTGATTTAAAATTTGAAAGTTTATATACGAAATCATTACTCGGTCGTAACAGGTCATACACTTCTATGAAATTTGACAAAAGTGTCGATTTTCCTCCGTATATAAAGATGTTACCAGTTCCTTGTGGAAGGGTAAGTTAGTACTGGTTAGAATACAATCAAGAAAAACTGGTTAGGTGCACCGGTCGTCGTATACGAGCACTAGTACGACTGAAATTTCGTTGAAAAAAAAACGTAACTGAAACGAAACGGTGTTTAAATGAAACGAAACGGTGCTTAAATGAAACAAAACGGTGTTTAACTGAAACGAAACGGTGTTTAACTGAAATGAAACTGTGCTTAACTGAAACGAAACGGTGCTTAACTGAAACGAAACGGTGTTTAACTGAAACGAAAACAATATTTGACCAGAACTCTTAGTAGACACGATAACTCACCATACTGGCTTGGAGCCGAGGGTCAGCAATATCTTTAATGCAATACGTTTATGTATATCCCATTCTTCTATAGCAACAGCAACAACCATTCCTCCGATGAACATCAATGAGGTGGACTGAAGAGAAAATACATTAATCCATTTAACACCAGTTATATTGTCTGTAAATTGTGATGTTGTGTTGTTGTATATATATTGTAATCTTGTCTTTATGTTAGCCTGTTATATTGACTGCATGTTTTTATGCTTACTGTATGATGTTATGTTGTTTGTAATTCCTCTATATGTTGTTATGTTGTCTGTACATTGTATGTGTGTTTTTATCCTCTGTACTTTGTCTGTCTGTTGTTTATATGTTTTTGCTATGTTGTTTATATGTTGTTATGTTTTCTGTATTTGTCTGTATGCTGTTTATATGTTGTTATGTTATTTATATGTTGTGTTGTTGTTTATATTTGTTTATGCTGCCTGTACTTTGTTTGTACATGTATGTTTGTATGCTTTATATGTTGTTATGTTGTCTGTGTGTTTCTGCAATTTGTCTGTATGTCGTTTGTATTTTATCTGTATGTTGTTATGAAGGAAATATATAATTTCATACTACAGCACTGGTACATTTCACACGGACGTGAGTCATTACCTGATGATATCTGTTAACTAATTGTATAAGGAATGGTTACCGTTTATATTAGTACATGCTAAAATACTAAAGTACTGTTTATATGTTCATACATTGAAGAACACATTGGCGACCTCACCGGCAGACATAACTCCAACCATCGGAAACAAAAACACAGGAAGGAGAGCAGTAACATTCAGTGGAAGCGCTTCCGTGATCCAGAACACAGCCATAATCAGGATTACATAGGCGCATGAGGATTCCTGTATAAAAAGAACATATCGTAGATTTCAAAAATACACGTATGAAAAAAATCCCTTTTTTTTCATTCACATTGAAGGTATTAGGATTCAAACGTACTTCTCAAAATGGGACGGGCAGATTTTGGAAATGTTGATAATTTTCATAGGTTTACTTGATGAAAAATGATTAGCAATGAGGTTTTTCAAAAAAACAATGACATTCCTTTGAGTTACCTCCCCTTTAAATTGCATAAAAGAAATAGGGGAGTGACCCATTTTTTCACAGATTAAAGAATTTTTTTTTTTTAATTTTCGTATTTAAATTTTCTGTTTATGTTTTATTCTATCAGTAGTTAAATACATACGCAACCTCTCTCTTCAGCATCTGCATGACTTCCCACTGCATGATTTAACTATTCATTTAACCTATCTAGGGCAACAACAACAACAACACAATTTTGCTACTCCCAAACGGCGTTACTTTGGAGAGGTTGAACTGCACACGTATGCATTAAAATTCAGATTTAGGATTATATAGTTAAAATAAAACTAATGAAACTAATGGTGAAAGTTCCATTAATTATTTAGGCGAAAATACAAGTTCTTTTCTGACTACATGGTCAATAAAAATATGATAGGTAAGTCGTGACTTTTTTTGCTCTTAAAAGCGCGTGAAAAGGTAACACACGTGAGACAGTGGGTGCACTGTTCCTCGGACCTAATGAAAAATATAGGGAAAATATGGAAAATTAGGATGCGTCGTGTAACCGGAAACAAACATTTCTTAGACCTCATTATGAAATAATAAAAGAGTATTTCGCAAGCCTTAATGAATACGTTACGCATGTACTTTTTGGTATTGACAAATATACATGTACAAAGATAAATGAATGTATAATTACAGACAACTTAATAAGTTTACAAGAATCAAGTGGGCATCTAATTGTTGCATTAAGTGGATGACCGGATACGTAAACTATTGTTAATTATTTTTCCCATTGCAAGGAAATGTACTGATTATGTTTGTACTTGTAAATGATTCATAAAAAAAACCTATGAACTTTTATTGATATTCCAGGAAATATTTTGTTTCTGTAGTTTTGATTGGTTCGCTTGAAATGAACAATGGGGTCCACACGCTTCATACGTGATAAAAAAAGGTCGATACGTACCACGCGTCTGAAACAAATGATTTCTCAATAACGAGATGCTAGACATTTCGTAAGTCAATGTTGTTTTCAACGAATTAATAAACTAGTTTAGTGGTTAATCCGATATAACTATTATTCCTTTCACCAACGCAATCCTTATTCCAAACCAAATCTAATTTCTCAAAATATTTGCTTGACGAAACGACATTCACATACACATCAAGTACATGTATAATGCATTTTGTATGTTTTCTTGGAGAGAGACTCATTAAGACAAGTACATGTAGTGGATACCACGCCATTAGTGATAATGATGATATTGATGATGATAATATTGATGATGATGATAATGATGATGATGACGATGATGACGATGAAGATATTGATAATGATAATAATTACGATGCTGATGATGACGATGCTGATGAAGATGATGACGATGATGATGATGATGATGATGAAGATATTGATAATGATAATAATGACGATGCTGATGATGACGATGCTGATGAAGATGATGACGATGCTGCTGCTGCTGTTGCTGCTGCTGCTGATGATGATGATCATAATGATGATGATAAGGACATCGGAAAAGGGTGAACATTGGAAAAATGGACTGGTCTTAACTATAATGATTTCAAATTAATAGAAATATACTGACTTGACTATACATTAATAATTAGTTTCGTTTCAGTTTGCTTAACGCCATTTTCAACAATATTTCAGTTATATAAGGTGGCCGGTTCACCCAACAAGTTTTCCTGGACTTTAATCTAACCAGTACTAATTTACCCTTCCAGGGAAAATCCACATTTTGGTTGATACTCTGTATGTCCTATACAGTAAAAACCCTGAAAACCAGACCCCTTTCGGACTTGGCTAAAAGTCCGGTTTTCTGAGAATTCCGGTCTACACAGAGCTTTTGATAAAAAATCCTTATAAAAGGGTAGTTGGAAAATTGTCCGATTTTCAGGAATTCCGGTTTTCAGGGAGTCCGGTGTTCAGGGGTTTTACTGTATACCATTTATCTTACCTGACCAGGTATACATAAAGTAACAGGAAGTAGAAGAAGAGGAGTTAAAACCACAATGAGAATATTCCTGATAGAGGACAACACTTCTAGATATAAATGCATCGTATGGCTGTAGATGTTGTAGTTGTTATGTGGTAATTCTCACTCACTGGCGTAGCTTCCTTTAGGCACGTGCCTACACTTTTTTCTGACAAATTAAAAAAAATATAAAAATGACAAAAACGCAATAGAATGAAGGGGGTAAGGGGCCGGAAGAATAGAGTGCCCAGACATTCTGGCCAATTTAAATAATCTGTGCCCCAGAATGTGTCACCGGCGATCTCGGTGAATTTTTTTCGGTGTGGGGGCATGCCCCGAACCCCCTAGAAAAGTGCCTACACATTATTTTAGGGCAAGTTACGCCCCTGTCTCTTGGTGAATCCCGGTTCATTCAATATATTTTGATGATCAAATATGTTTATAAAATAAAAAAATATCGCTACTACAGTACAATGAAAACAAATATACCTTTGACAGCATTATTTGTTTATAAGCCCTTATATTTATTTACAAAAAAGGTATTTATTTCATCGGATTTAACGCCATTTTCAACTTTTTTTTCAGTTATATCGTGGCGGGCAGTTATCCTAACCGTAGGCACTCGATTCCGTGATTTTAATACGTTTATAGAGTTATTTTTCAATTTAACTCATCAAACAACGCATAAAAATCATGGAATCGAGTGCCTAACCAGCTTCACTGGTCTTCATCTAGGCCTTTACCAGTATTAACTACATTTTATCCGAAAGCTACTACAAAGCTACCCCACATAACTCAGAGGTGGATGACAAACTGCAGATTACCATATCATAAATTTCTATTTTTGAAAGTTAGTTTATAAATAATCATTCAGAAACTCCTGTGGACAGTTTACATTCAGATCGATCAATCACGTAATTCCAAATATCAGTGAGATAATTACGTGCACGTAATATCAAACATCAGTGAGATAATTACGTGCACGTAATATCAAACATCAGTGAGATAATTACGTGAACGTAATATCGAACATCAGTGAGATAATAACGTGCACGTAATATCAAACATCAGTGAGATAATAACGTGCACGTAATATCAAACATCAGTGAGATAATTACGTGCACGTAATATCAAACATCAGTGTGATAATCACATGTATGTAATATCAAATATCATGAGATAATTACGTGCACGTAATATCAAATATCAGTGAGATAATTACGTGCACGTAATATCAAACATCAGTGAGATAATTACGTGCACGTAATGTCAAACATCAGTGAGATAATTACGTGCACGTAATTCCAAATATCAGTGAGATAATTACGTGCACGTAATATCAAACATCAGTGAGATAATTACGTGCACGTAATATCAAACATCAGTGAGATAATTACGTGCACGTAATATCGAACATCAGTGAGATAATTACGTGCACGTAATATCAAACATCAGTGAGATAATAACGTGCACGTAATATCAAACATCAGTGAGATAATTACGTGCACGTAATATCAAACATCAGTGTGATAATCACATGTATGTAATATCAAATATCATGAGATAATTACGTGCACGTAATATCAAATATCAGTGAGATAATTACGTGCACGTAATATCAAATATCAGTGAGATAATTACGTGCACGTAATGTCAAACATCAGTGAGATAATTACGTGCACGTAATATCAAACATCAGTGAGATAATTACGTGCACGTAATATCAAATATCAGTGAGATAATTACGTGCACATCAGTGAGATAATTACGTGCACGTAACATCAAACATCAGTGAGATAATTACGTGCACGTAATATCAAACATCAGTGAGATAATCACGTGTACATAACATCAAACATCAGTGAGATAATTACGTTTGTAAATCGACAAACATCATTGAGGTAGATAGGTACATTACACGTTGGTTAGTGAAAGTATACAGTAAAAAAGTAATTAATCAATAATTAAATATTTATTACAACATTTGATTTTTAATTAATTCTATGTATTGAAATGTAACAAAACGTAAATTACGAATGAGAAAATACTTACATAGAATGATTGTGTAATATCAACCGACACAATGCAGAATTAAAAATCTACTATAATTGTGGTTTGATGAACAAACGAGGGGAAACAGTTTCTTCTTTATAATGTACTAGTATATATATATATATACAATGTACCACTTAAACACTTATTCTCTGAAGTTTTCTTTATATAGTTTATTTACGCATGCGGAAAAAAATGTGAAGTGCCACTATTAGGACAAAGACGGTTGGGCGGTACTATTCATAATAAGGAAGTACATCCCGAATACTGTACTTTTTACTTATCTGTTCAATATTATACAAAATTATTAACATACTATAATATGGGATAGCCCAATTATCGTTATTTCTTTGAAAGTTACCTTAGATTCTTCAAATCATTTTAAGACATACTTTCGTTAGAGTTGTGGCCCTTGTTTAATGATAGAAAAAGATTAATTTCTTTAGATATTGCATAGAGACGTATACTTTTCTTTGTCCAATTAGATTATCAATTGGAACTCCTCGGCGTTTGTCTAACGAAAGTGTTTCTCAGTTACGGAAATGCCCGAGTAGTTGCGATTGGGAAATTCCCGAGTAGTTACGATTAGGAAATTCCCGAGTAGTTACGATTGTTAGATTATAATGTAATTGCATCTTTTTATCATGAGCTTTCATCGAAGTGGAGATTCTTTTTTCTTTGCTCTTTGAAAGCAACGCCAAGGAATCAGAGTCATTGTTTTGAAAAAAATCTCATGGTAAATAATTTTCTATTATGGAAGCGATTCCAAAATCGGTCCGCCATATTTTGAGATAATATTTTTTGGAGTTAGGATCCTAGCCATTCATTTAAATTGATTAATTATGAGTTGAATACGTTCGATGCATCCAATTTTATTTTTATTGTTCAGTGTCTTATGTGAATAGATATAAAGTATTGTAGGCTACCGGCCCTTCATACTAAAATGTGATTAGCAGGAATACACGTATGTAATCTTATTGTTATGTAATAAATTGTACTATCCGAGGTAACTATCAAAGAAATAATGAAAATATATTCTAATACATGTATTATTTTTGTAATATTAACATTTTTGTGTAGCACTGGGCAAATACTAGTACATCAGAAAAATTGGGAGTTAAGATTAAGGGTTGACAAAATAAATCACTAGAAGATCATTGTGCAAATTTGAGAGAAAATTGAGTGAGGAAGAGTGAAACACTCTTCATTGTCATATCAGATATTGGGGGTGTTCTTGCAATCAATTCGTCATAATTGCGTATTTTAATGCCATACATAATGACTGGAATAAATCACTACGGTCCGGCAGTATTCATTTATAGTAGTTATTGAACAACTATGGATAACAATAGACGCTATTTCAGCTCAAACTATTGTCAATAAAGTTTCAATTAGGGAATATTTGAAGTCTATTTTAATGACAACCGTTCGTTGTTCCAGAGATATGATCATTGTACTTCTCTAAAGTCGATGGTCGTCATAGGGTCGAAAGTGATATTATGTACAAATACTTAACATTGGTTGGTCATAACATTCAATATATATACAGTACGTAAAAGCAGTGAACATGAACATTTAAATCCTTGTAGAATATTTTGCAAATATTAAAAAAGTGGAAATTATAAGTCGATCATCGCGGATTGTTAGAATTTGTGTCAAACAGTGTTATCTTTCTGACTAAATATGCCATGGACGTTATGCGGCAGATGAGATAATACGATACGATACAGAGCAATATGCTGCTCCTCTCTCATCATACTATATGTTTGTCTCTCATTTACATACCAATTGGAATTTGTTGGATGATACTTCTTGTTAATGCGCAAAGTCTGACAGCATCACCAGATGCTATAACAACATCAGCTTATTTGGAACTAGCAATAACGGACGCTACAACGACGTCAGTAATTACGATAACAACGTTGCAGTCAACAAGTGCGGAAGAAAGAACAACAGATGTCGTGTCAACAACGACTAACGCGAAAGCAGCAACAACAGATGTCGTGTCAACACCAGCAAAAACAGATGTCGTGTCAACACCAACTACCGCGGAAGCAGCAACAACAGATGTCGAGTCAACACCAACTACCGCGGAAGTAACAACAACAGATGTCGTGTCAACACCAACTACCGCGAAAGCAGCAACAACAGATGTCGTGTCAACACCAACTACAGCGGAAGCAGCAACAACAGATGTCGTGTCAATACCAACTACCGTGGAAGTAACAACAACAACAGATGTCCTGTCAACACCAACTTCCGCAGAAGAAACAACAATAGCTGTGGAAACAACATCGTCTGATACGGCAACAGCGTCAACTTTTTTCCTAGAGTTATTATCAAATACTACAATAATAACAACAGAGACGATACTATCAACAATAGATACAGCGACAACGTCAAAGGACGAAGTGACAACATTAACGCATCCAGTAAAATCATCAACTTATTCGGGAACATCATTTATGACTGAAGCTACAATAACGACAGATACGATTGTTAGCACAACAGATTCAGCAACAACATTAATAGATGATACAACAGTATCAAAATATGAGGAAACAACAACAACGGACGGGGAAATATCAACAATTAATATAAGAGAAACAACAACGGATATAGAAATAACATCAACGGATCCTGTTACAACATCAGCACATGATGTAACATCAGCAACGGATGCGTCAACAGCATCAACGGATGCGATAACTACGTCAATGGATGCTGAAACAACATCAACGGATGTGATAACTACATCAATGGATGCTGAAACAACATCAGCGGACGTGGTATCAACAACTACAGAGGCAATAACAGCATCAACAGGTGTTATAACAACCATATCGGATGCAAAAACAATAACAACAACAACAGATACTATAACTACAAGTTCAGATACAATTACAACAGCAACGGATGCAAAAACAACAAATGATACGATTACAACGACACCAGATGCGGTAACAACAATTTCATATGCAACAAAAACAACAACGGATGCGATTACCTCAACAACAGATGCTAAAACAGCAACATCTGATGCAATGACAACAACAGCGGATTCTCAATCAACAGCATCCGATGCAATCACAACAACAACTGGTGCTCAAACAACAACATATTCCATAACAGCGACATCAGATGCTATAACAACAACTCTAGATTCTATAACAACAGCATCAGATGTAATAACAACAACATCGGATGCACTAACAACAATCCCAGATGCTTCAACAACACTAACGGATACAATTACAACAACATTGGATGCTAAAACAACACCACCAGATGCTATAACTACAACATCAGATGCAATAACAACAACAACGGATGCTGAAACAACAACACCAGATGACATAACAACAACATCAGACACAATTACAACAACGCCAGTTTTTATAACAACAATATCAGAAACAATAACAACAACAACGAATGCTGAAACAACAACATCAGATTCATTATCAACAACGACGGATGCTGAATCAACAACAATAGATGCCGAGACAACAACATCAGATGCATTATCGACAACGACGGATGCTGAAACAGCAACAATAGATGCCGAGACAACAACATCAGATGGATTATCGACAACGACGGATGCTGAAACAACAACAATAAATGCCGAGACAACAACATCAGATGCATTATCAACAACGACGGATGCTGAAACAACAACAATAGATGCCGAGACAACAACATCAGATGCATTACCAACAACGACGGATGCTGAAACAACAACAATAGATGCCGAGACAACAACATCAGATGCATTATCAACAACGACGGATGCTGAAACAACAACAATAGATGCAGAGACAACAACATCAGATGCATTATCAACAACGACGGATGCTGAAACAACAACAATAGATGCAGTGACAACAACATCAGATGCATTATCAACAACGACGGATGCTGAAACAACAACAATAGATGCCGAGACAACAACATCAGATGCATTATCAACAACGACGGATGCTGAAACAACAACAATAGATGCAGAGACAACAACATCAGATGCATTATCAACAACGACGGATGCTGAAACAACAACAATAAATGCTGAAACAACAACAATAGATGCCAAGACAACAACATCAGATGCATTATCGACAACGACGGATGCTGAAACAACAACAATAGATGCCGAGACAACAACATCAGATGCATTATCAACAACGACGGATGCTGAAACAACAACAATAGATGCCGAGACAACAACATCAGATGCATCATCAACAACGACGGATGCTGAAACAACAACAATAGATGCCGAGACAACAACATCAGATGCATTATCGACAACGACGGATGCTGAAACAACAACAATAGATGCTGAAACAACAACAATAGATGCTGAAACAACAACAATAGATGCCGAGACAACAACAATAGATGCTGAAACAACAACAATAGATGCTGAAACAACAACAATAGATGCTGTAACAACAACAATAGATGCCGAGACAACAACATCAGATGCATCATCAACAACGACGGATGCTGAAACAACAACAATAGATGCCGAGACAACAACATCAGATGCATTATCGACAACGACGGATGCTGAAACAACAACAATAGATGCCGAGACAACAACATCAGATGGATTATCGACAACGACGGATGCTGAAACAACAACAATAAATGCCGAGACAACAACATCAGATGCATTATCAACAACGACGGATGCTGAAACAACAACAATAGATGCCGAGACAACAACATCAGATGCATTACCAACAACGACGGATGCTGAAACAACAACAATAGATGCCGAGACAACAACATCAGATGCATTATCAACAACGACGGATGCTGAAACAACAACAATAGATGCAGAGACAACAACATCAGATGCATTATCAACAACGACGGATGCTGAAACAACAACAATAGATGCAGTGACAACAACATCAGATGCATTATCAACAACGACGGATGCTGAAACAACAACAATAGATGCCGAGACAACAACATCAGATGCATTATCAACAACGACGGATGCTGAAACAACAACAATAGATGCAGAGACAACAACATCAGATGCATTATCAACAACGACGGATGCTGAAACAACAACAATAAATGCTGAAACAACAACAATAGATGCCAAGACAACAACATCAGATGCATTATCGACAACGACGGATGCTGAAACAACAACAATAGATGCCAAGACAACAACATCAGATGCATTATCGACAACGACGGATGCTGAAACAACAACAATAGATGCCGAGACAACAACATCAGATGCATTATCAACAACGACGGATGCTGAAACAACAACAATAGATGCCGAGACAACAACATCAGATGCATCATCAACAACGACGGATGCTGAAACAACAACAATAGATGCCGAGACAACAACATCAGATGCATTATCGACAACGACGGATGCTGAAACAACAACAATAGATGCTGAAACAACAACAATAGATGCTGAAACAACAACAATAGATGCCGAGACAACAACAATAGATGCTGAAACAACAACAATAGATGCTGAAACAACAACAATAGATGCTGTAACAACAACAATAGATGCCGAGACAACAACATCAGATGCATCATCAACAACGACGGATGCTGAAACAACAACAATAGATGCCGAGACAACAACATCAGATGCATTATCAACAACGACGGATGCTGAAACAACAACAATAGATGCTGAAACAACAACAATAGATGCTGAAACAACAACAATTGATGCTGAAACAACAACATCAGATGCATTATCGACAACGACGGATGCTGAAACAACAACAATAAATGCTGAAACAACAACAATAGATGCCGAGACAACAACATCAGATGCATTATCAACAACGACGGATGCTGAAACAACAACACTAGATGCCGAGACAACAACATCAGATGCATTATCGACAACGACGGATCCTGAAACAACAACAATAGATGCCGAGACAACAACATCAGATGCATTATCAACAACGACGGATGCTGAAACAACAACAATAGATGCCGAGACAACAACATCAGATGCATTATCGACAACGACGGATGCTGAAAAAACAACCATAGATGTCGAGACAACAACATCAGATGCATTATCAACAACGACGGATGCTGAAACAACAACAATAGATGCTGAAACAACAACATCAGATGCATTATCGACAACGACGGATGCTGAAACAACAACAATAGATGCCGAAACAACAACATCAGATGCATTATCGACAACGACGGATGTTGAAACAACAACAATAGATGCCGAGACAACAACATCAGATGCATTATCGACAACGACGGATGCTGAAACAACAACAATAGATGCTGAAACAACAACAATAGATGCTGAAACAACAACAATAGATGCTGAAACAACAACATCAGATGCATTATCGACAACGACGGATGCTGAAACAACAACAATAGATGCTGAAACAACAACATCAGATGCATTATCGACAACGACGGATGCTGAAACAACAACAATAGATGCTGAAACAACAACATCAGATGCATTATCGACAACGACGGATGCTGAAAAAACAACAATAGATGCCGAGACAACAACATCAGATGCATTATCAACAACAACGGATGCTGAAACAACAACAATTGATGCTGAAACAACAACATCAGATGCATTATCGACAACGACGGATGCTGAAACAACAACAATAGATGCTGAAACAACAACATCAGATGCATTATCGACAACGACGGATGCTGAAACAACAACAATAGATGCCGAGACAACAACATCAGATGCATTATCAACAACGACGGATGCTGAAACAACAACAATAGATGCCGAAACAACAACATCAGATGCATCATCAACAACGACGGATGCTGAAACAACAACAATAGATGCCGAGACAACAACATCAGATGCATTATCGACAACGACGGATGCTGAAACAACAACAATAGATGCTGAAACAACAACAATAGATGCTGAAACAACAACAATAGATGCCGAGACAACAACATCAGATGCATTATCAACAACGACGGATGCTGAAACAACAACAATAGGTGCCGAGACAACAACATCAGATGCATTATCAACAACGACGGATGCTGAAACAACAACAATAGATGCCGAGACAACAACATCAGATGCATTATCAACAACGACGGATGCTGAAACAACAACATCAACGTATGCAATAACAACAACGCATGCTTTAACAACCAAAACACATGACATAACGACAACACCAGATGCAGTAACAACAACTCCAGATTTTATAACATCAACATCAGATGAAGTAACAACAACAACTGATGCTAAAACAACAACATCAGATGTCAAAAAAACAACATCAGATGCAATAAAGACAACAACGGACTCTGAAACAACACCAGATGTAATAACGACAACATCAGATACTACAACAACAGATGCAATTACTACAACAACAGATGCTCAAACAACATCAACGGATGCTCAAACAACACCACCAGATGCTATAACAACAACAACGGATACTGAAACAACAACATCAACGGATGCAATAACAACAACACCAGATGTTATAACAACAACACATGTTTTAACAACTACAACAGATGACATAACGACAACACCAGAAGCAATTACTACAACTCCAGTTTTTATAACCACAACATCCGATGAAGTAACAACAACAAATGATGCTGAAACAACAACATCAGAAGCAATTACTGCAACAACGGATGCTGAAACAACATTTATGGATGCTCAAACAACAACACCAGATACTATAACAACAACATCAGATGCAATTACAACAATCACGGATGCTGAAACAACAACACCAGATGTTATAACAACAACAACGGATGCTATAACGACAACATCAGATGCGATTACAACAACAGTTGGTAATACAACGACAGCAGTTGCTATTACAACATTAGATGCAGAAGCAACATCAACAGATGCTCTAACAACAACACCAGTTGCTATAACAACAACAACATCCGATGCTATAACGACAACAGGTGCCGAAACTACAACAACAGATGCCATTTCAACAACAACAACAGATGCCATAACGACAACAACAGATGCGATTACTACAACAACAGGTGCCGAAACTGCAACATCAGATGCAATTATAACAACAACGGATGATAAAACAACGACAACTGATGCTATTACAACATCAGATACTAAAACATCATCAACAGACGCTCTAACAACAACGACAGATCTTACAACAACAACAACAACAGATGCTATAACTACAACATCAAATTCTATAACGACGACAACAACAGATGCCGAAACTACAACAACAGATGCTATTACAACAACAACAAATGCTAAAACAACAACAACAGAACCGATTACAAACACGACAGTAACGGAAGCTATAACAACATCTTCATATGGAATATCTACGGATGCGAAAACGTCAACAGATGCAGCAACAACAACAGAAGCAATGACAACAACATCTACGAATGCGATAACAACAAGTTCACCTACGGGTAATGTATCTTGATTAGAATTATTTATTTAAAAAAGTTCAGTAGTGCAGTCTATCAATTTAATCGCTGTGTAGTTTGACTTCTGGTTGAATTTATGGATGATTGGTGGTCTTGTGGAATCACGTTGCACTACTGAACATAAAGTCATGGATTCGAATATCGGCTCCGATTTTCGAACTTCTCAGGGACGCTTTTTTGTCCCCATTCCAACTACCGAGCCAAGTACTGTGTCTAGAAAATCGCAGGAAAAAGGGCGATGCTTGTATCAGTGCTTTACACCGGGCACGATAAAGAAAATAACTGTTCGCCATAAGAGTAGGTAATTACATGTCTGGTTCTCCTGAATCTGACCCCCCTCCCTCCCTCTCTGTCTCTCTCTCTCTCTCTCTCTCTCTGGGATGGGCCTGAAATTACCATAGCTGTCGAATGGCCCGTTAAACAACAGATAGATAAATTCAGTTTGAATTCGTGTTTTGCGCTGATATGTATGACACTTGTTGTAAAGCCAAGTACGGGTGTAATTTGTTGTTCATTCAACAAAATACAGGCTTATTCCACTCAGTCCTAATCTTAAAGCATGATGTGTGTTCATTTGTTTCTATATATTGGTGCATTCAAACGTTATATTAATCGCGTTTAATTGTTCCACTTGCTTTTTGCTAAGATTTTCGGATAGAATGTAAACAATTGAGGACTAGTATACGATAGTATCATAAATTATTCACCAAGCTTCCATACGTAATGTTTATATTCTTTATAGATGAAGTTTGTACTTGCTCGGAAACAACTAATAACTACGAGCCAACCCAGGTATGCAAAGGAACAACAAATGACACATTGGACGAAAAACTAGAAGAAATCAAAATAAAGTTAACTGTGGACAAGACGCAAACATCCAGGTACAAACGTCACAGAACCACAGCTTATGATGACAGATTGTCCCTTAATTTTGTCGGCACAATTGGTTTGATTTTCACAGTGATTGAACTCTCGGTGTTTCCAATTTTTGATATGATTGGTCCTCGTAAGCCTTTCTGTGGAAGAAACAAAGTGGCTCCTGGTGTTTGAATATCATTTTATTAATATGACTAGTATCTCAATTGCTTCATTGTTTAAATGTGGTTCTTGTGTGTTTCCTAAAAGGCGGACAAGACTTTGAACAAATTAGAAGTATACATTATTTGTGTCATTTTGAAAAGAAAGAAATGTTCAATTACGGTGTTTTGTTACCTCAACTTTTAGCAATCACTGGACAATGCGCATTTACGAATAAACTTGATCAAAGAGCGGAGGGTGGAAGAAGAATTATTCTGGAATTTGGCAGTTTCTTTCGTCGAAACAGTGATGTGGCTGTCGGTCTAAGTATAATTAACATTTTCGTCAAAATATTTCAATTAACAGGATAACAATACTAATAAAGAAAATAATGTGATGAAAACCGCACTCGTTATTTTGAATATACAGTACATCCTCTGTAGAGCAACACCATACGGGAGCTGCAAATATTGGCCGTTTTTAGAGGTTGTTGCTCTACAGAGGGCCGCTCTGGAGAGGTTGTACTGCATCTCGAAAACAACCATGGACACTCGCCTTTATAATCTATTAATTGTACTTGGGATGCTCCATTGAACTGCATGTAACATCACTTGAACCGGTGTGACATCAATGTTAGATCTAGCTCTACATACACAATAGTGAACATGACTATTATAAGTGCTACGTACATTACTGTATATTAGCTATCTTGTATCCGAAGAGAAACGAATAAAATGTTGTGCTGGTATTGCAATAAAAATGCTCTACGACTGTAAACATTAAAGCCCCATTAGCTTTTTGGGTGTTATAATTAAAGTAGATCTTATTTTACCTAGAAAATGTCTTATCAGTAAAACTGACTTTTACTTGCAATAAAAACATTCCTAAAGTTTCTTTTTTAATCCCAAAGTACATATAGAAATGTAGCGCAGTATTTTTTCAATGGCATCATTATTTTTTACGAGATGTGACTAAAGAAAGGCATTATATAAATATTGTTTTACAGCAAATATGATATATTTCTTATATTTTACTATCATTTTAACTATTGTTCTGCATTACTAAATTCAATGGCTAATGGGCCTTATATTGGACAACTGCAATAACCGTTCGAGAGACACGTACGTTATGCAATGTCAACAATCACTATAATATACATGATTAAAACAGACTTCTAGAGTTATTCGACCAGTAACATTCTTATGAAATACATGTTCTATGTATTGACTTATTTTATATCAATTCATTCGTTGTTGAATAGTTTAAGAGCTGTTTCCGGAACGTTGAAATATTTAAATGTGGTATACCCCTTTAAAGTACTTGTACTGTATAAAGTACCGTTAAACACGTACCAAAGCAAACAAACAACTCAACGTTACTATTAACTTTTTATTAACTATTTGGCGAGCCATATCAGTTTACGAGTGTAAATGAAACTTCTAGATAATGGAGGTAAAAGTAAAACAAACATAATCCATATTGACTTTCGGATAGGTCGTTAGATAAACAAAATCATTAAGTGTTTTCTGTTGTCGTATTGTTCTGGGTACAAAATGAGCACAAACTTTGAATTTCGACTTTTTCTGAATTGTTACGTAACAAATAGACTATTTTGGTACACGCGGTCAATATGTTTCTACCCAGAAAGTTTTTTTTAAAAATCAGACTCCTTTGTTGATAATATTTCGATTGTGATGAAACAAAGTTAATTGCATGTAGATACGGAAACAAGGTACCTGCCAAACTATACATGTAAGTTTAGTAAATAGTCCAACCTGCGAAAAAAGGTCACCCTCGGGAAAAAATAAATGTGCTTTGTATTGACAGGTGTCCTTTAATTGGAGGCCATTTTGTCTTCAATAATCAATTATGTTTTTTAAAAGAATGGCCTTTATTCACAGAATGACTTTTATTCAGAGGTGACTGCTAACACAGGTTCGACTGTATATATATGGTAAATAGCTCTCTTATTACATTCCTGTAATAATGAAGCACTCTTTTTCTGTTAAAATTTCATCTCATATCCTCATATTGATTTATATTGAAGTCGATGGAAGATAAAGTTTTATGTCGAAATACTTATTATTTTTTATTATATAAACCAATTTCAATCACTTCTATCACACTATACAGGTACATTGAATTCCAATATTCCTTTTTTTCATTGTTTTTATCTTTACGTATGTTCATGTATCATTTATTGGCATTGTTAATTTAAGCCAATTTTACGATTAGTTACAACGCATACATTTGTACTTTACATCTTGACACGTGTTTGAATAAACATTTAATTTGTTCATGTATTTTAACTTTAGAATCTAGAAATATTGCGTCAATTTAATATACAATACATTGTGATCCTAAAATGATGTTTTCATATTTTCCCGTATTTATATATTCATTGTAGCTGTTTATAAGAAGATTTTTGAAAACTTGTAAGTTTATCATACATTCTGTATTTTAATTGTTAAATTGCATACTACAAGAACAAGTTATTAACTTCACATTGTTATGCTATTGTCAATTAATGTACATTTTGTATTTGGATAAAAATGTAAATATGTAAAATGTTGGGCAAGTTTTTTTTTCTTAAATAAACTGTCTATCTATATAAGAACAATGTCGTGTGTTTTTGTTAACAATTTACCATAGTATGTATCTTTTTTTTAAATGTATATGCGCTCCATTTCACCAAAGTCGGCGACATGTAAACTTACAAAACTGGATGATACGTCATTGCGACTTATGATATAATTGTTTATTGAAAAATATATACTCATTGTTTTTTCAACCTACCAACTCTGAATTCTCTCAACCTACGTAAAAATGCATTCAGTGGTGTCAACAGTACTTTGATTTGTGGTGTAAGATTGATAAGGTGTTTTTAATTGGGTACTGTAGGAATTGTAGATTTTGGTGTGCGAAGTGTCTTTAAGTTAGTAACTTGTAACTTCAAAAATAGACGTAACGTAATATGGTTTTAATTAAAATGACTATAGGCGTGTACATGTAGTTATAGCTGTCGTTGTCTCATTCGATCATATCTGGGACCAATTAATATATTCATTGATCCCCGCTGATATTTAAGCACGAAATTCAGTCGCCATGTATACATTGTACATTCTCTTCCTCTAATTAAATTCAACACTCATGTGCATATTTTTACCCTCTTGAAGTCTTCTGTATATAACTGTATTGTTTTCTTGTTATACATTATTTACATTAAATATTACCATAGATATAATGTTGTTTACATTTTAATACTACGAAGGCTATAGGCGGCACTAAGAGAATCTACCAGATATTAAAGCGGACGCATGCACGCATTGTTATATTATATACAATTTAGGCCTATGTATAAGTAAGACAATTAGCTATATAACTTTATTCAGTTCTTAAAGCTATATAGATCTCGCCCATGAACAATGTATTATAATAAAATTTTAATTAGTACATTTGGTGTGGTTAAATTCTATCACATATTGTCGGTTTGTAAATTTCAGATTGCGCATTTTGTTTCAATTCAACAAAAAGACGGTAGAAAAACACATCGTAAATGCTTCAAAAAGAAGGCTTTGTAAAAAATAATCATGAACAATGCAAAAAATATACGTAATTGTAAATAAAAAATCTTAGAGTCTAAACTAATTTGATAAACGTACTCGCAGTTTAGTTAATAACACATCTCAATAAATAAAACAGATATATTGTCTTCAGTTAATCACAGATTGTTCCCAGGTCTGTCGACAAAGTTTCACAAGTAGCGCGAAATATCAGAATTATGCGATAAGGTCCAGGGGAGATAACTCGAAAAAGTGAAAGTTGACGAGCGTCCATAGCGACGCATGACAACCTCGTGGGTCACTCGCACTGAAAATGGCGACCGCCACTGATGGTGAGAACGCTTTCTGTTGAATATTTTTGGATATTTTGTAATTAAAAGTTTTGTTGTGGATTATTATTGATATTTCTTGTTTCAGGAAAGTCTGGAAACAGGATCGAGTTGTTAGCGAGGCCAAAACGAGTCCCACCGGAGTTTTTAGAAGATAGGTAAGTGAAGTGAAAGTAGACATTTAGTGATAACCGTTTATCTTTATTGACTTTAGCGTATTGAAAATAACTATATATGTTTTATCAGTAATAGATGGCCCATTGAGTTAAAAGATATTTTGATATTCGAAAAAATCTGTCTTATTCTAAATATATCCTAGCTGAGATGAAGTAGATTCCATTTTTTATGTTTTCATTTTTTTGTTTCTTGACAATCGATCGTGTTGTTCAAAGTGATTTTTCACTTTTTTTTCTTTTTTTTGGTGAGTGATAACACATTTCACTGTTATTTACATAATAAAATTTATTGTTAATTTTGTTTTTTTTACTTTATCTCATGATACTCATTTAAAAACTATTTATTGATATTTTTTCATGTCAATTGCATATCAACTTACAGGCAAACCAGTTGTACGCCATTTGATTAATTACACTTCAAGATAAAACTGAATCAAAGCAATTCAGTTCATAGATATCGTCCTTATACACATTTGAAAAAAAATCATCTTGCACTATCAATATTGAGGTCAATATATTTATAAGGTGTTATTTTTTGTTTTAAAAAATGTGTATACGAGTAGTGTGGATGATACTTATATGTGTCGAATCCACTTGCAAGCATTTCATTGGTTTTTAAATCAGTCTCAAGATAAGCACATTGGAGACGTTATAATACTTACTTGTTTCTCAAATACTATTTAGTTAATTAATACTTAATACATCTGGTCATATGTCCAGGATATTCAGGGTTCTCAATAACAACAGGCTGCAGGCCAATTTAGCCGCTTAGAAATGTGTTGGCCGGTTGGAAATCTCAAAAGTTTATAAAATATTGCTAGAAAATGCCCGGACCCCCCCCCCCCCCATAACAGGCCTGTTATTCTAGCTTTTGGGCCTGTTGGCCACAAACTTATTGAGAACCCTTTGTATTAGGGTGCTCAATAATCCCCGCTCAATCAGGGTCCTGGATTCTTTGCACCCATATTTATATAATATGATATGTGTACCCCATGATGATCTTATTATGCTTAAAAGAGATTTTAATAGGCAGAAAGCATTATATTTATTACGTTCAAATTTCAAACTATAAAAAAATCTTTATTGACAGGGAAGACCATGATCTGACCACTATATTTGTATATGATTTTTCAGTGATCTATGTAAATAGATTTAAGCATTTACAATTAAATTCATCTTGTAATATAGACTTACATGGATAAATATTAATGACTTTTCTGTGTTAGACCGTAATCTAACTAAATACTGCTAACACCATACTGAAAAAAAATCTAAACCTCCTACTTGTCTGATATATGGAGAAAATAAAACCTGTGTAGTTGTGTTTTACGCATCAATTCTATGATAAAAATCTTTTTATTATTGATTTAAATCATAGTCAAACAGTTTAGCTGACAAGATAATTTAAAGTAAATAACTTATTATCAGCATTTTGATTTCATTTGAGAGCATTTTGTAATTGCCTAATTGTGTTCAGGATTCTTCCATTTTTAACGATTAATCGAAACTTGAGATTCGTGCTGGTATTGTCTTCATGTTTTAAAATTACTGGTGTCTGTTTACATTCACAAGGCATTGTTTGCAATGTAAAATCATTGGCAATAAAAAGTGAAATATGATACCAGTTGTCAATTTGTTGTAAATTCAGACCTATTGTTCAATTATGAATGGTTTAAAATGTTTATCTGTTATGGTATATTGTACCTATAGTATCTACGCTGTAATTATGAATAAGTGATAAATTAACTTTGACCTGAACTTTTGTGTATGCTGTACTGTAAACAAATCAATTAATCAATGCTATTAGGATATGTATATATCTATTTAATGGTATATTGATTCTTAAATTCACAGTGTACTGAATGTTGATGATAACTATCTGATTGTCCTAGTAATACATTTCATAAAAGAGTTTGCCCAAATAGTAAATAATTATGTGAAAGACTGATAAATAGTACGTAGAAGTTAATGTATTAACTTTGAAACTATAATTAAGTTGTGATTTATATTAATGATAAATCAAGTAATTAGTGTTGTAGGACTGAGGGAGCTAGGAGGGGCGGATGACTCCACATTTTGGTACTTATGTGGGGCTACATTCTTTCTTATGGGGTATTGTGGGACTAAATTAGAGTCACCTAAGAGAATTAATAGCCACCTTAGAGCATTTTATGGCCACATAACTCCTAACCCCAAACCTTAACCTATTATTTTAAACCAGTTTGTCCATACAGAGAAGCCACTTTAATACCCAAATGTTAGCACTTAGAAAGCATTAATTTTCACCCATTCGAAAGTCACGTAAGGAAGGCATTGTGTCAAAATAAAACAGCTTGACTCTTAGACAGATAGGACGGTCACCAACATAGCACAAAGTTTATACATTTATAATTACTTATACTTATCTCATTTATTATTTTAATCTTCATAGTTTGGATTTATTCAATTAAAAATCACCAAATATTGTCTTTATATCCGATTCAATAAGCCGTAAATTTCTTTGTGTGCCGTTCTTATTTATACTCAATACTTTTCTTGTTTATCTACAAGAAATAATATTATCTTTTCTGATTGAAAAGTAAATGAAAGAATGTCTATGATATTTCTTCAGGTATAAAATTTAATTCAATATATTTTATTTGATTACCTGGTTCATATACAGGAACAACAATATGTGTTAATCTCTTGTTATTGCTACTGATTGTGAAGGTTATGCCTAGTTGAAGATCTACAAAATTAACTTTTTTTGGCATTAAATGATCCGAAATGATGCCATACATGAAAACTAATGTTATTTTTGGACATAGCACCATTAAAATTTGTATAAATGACAAGATTACTTTCTTGGTCTTGATTTACCCGTATGTCTTCAATTAGTCAGACCAATTGTGGAGATTGAATATTTTTTATCTTCTGTGTATGCTTTTTTGTTTGGATGGCGTCGTTAACATGATACCTTTGGTTAAAACCTCTATACAGTACTATGATTTCGAGCCATCATTAAAAAAATGTTTGTTTGTCGTGACCCTACTCAGATAATTTTCTGTGGGTTGGTAGGGAGGGAAAAGTTGGTTTTACAATTTATGTTCGTATTGAACACAAAATACCTATTTTAAATTTGTATTGCCAAAAAAATTAACCGAGAGGCCAAATAAAATTGGGTAGGGCCTTTTATAAGGTAGCATCACCACAAACAAAATATATATATAAGGATGACTGGTACTCAATAGATCTGATATTTTACTATTTAACAGATCTGATATTGTGATACACCACAGATCTAATTTGGTAGATTTAAAGCATAAAGAATCCCTCCTGGGATAAAATTTCCTATGTGAGGCACTCGTCCGGCTACGACAGGATCTACCCTGAAATCTTCCTCCACCTTAACCTAGCTGTTGGTGTGATATAAAACGCTGAAAAAAACACTGTGTGTACAGTCAAATCTGTGTTAGAGGCCATCTCCAGATAAAGGCCATCCTGTGAATGAAGGCCATTCATTTAAAAACCTTCATGGACTATTTAAAACGAAATGCCCTCCAAATAAAGGCCACCTTTCAATAAAGGTCACATTTTGTGTTTCACAAGAGTGGCCTTTGTTAGCAGGTTTTACTTTTCTATGTATAAACTTAGGTTAACACCAGTATATCACAGCACTCTATACCTGTACAATATATTAATGCATTTACTGGTATTGGATGTACAGTACAACCTCTCCAGAACAACCCTCTCTTGAGCTACAACATACCTTCAACAACACTATAATTTTATCCCATTGCACAATTTAACTATCAGTTTAACCTTTTAACCTCTCTAGAGCAACAACATCTCAACAACAACCTGATTTTGCTTCTCCCAGTGGGTGTTACTTTGGAGAGGTTACACTGTACATGTCTCAAGTCTGTTCTACAAGTCTAATATTCCCATGATCACAATAAAATTCAACAATGGTTCCATTTAAATCTTGTCAACATTGAATAGTCCTAGTTTATAGTGTCAATTAAGCAAATATCTTCATGTATTGTTCACAATGAATTGTATTATTCGTGAACTGAATAGATAGTATCAACCATAGTTTTTCTAAATCAAATCCTTCCATGTTTGCCTTCCAAACTTTTGAGAATCTGTAGTGCTTGAATATTCTGTAAGATTGTGGCTGTTGTCCAGTGGTTAAATGCTCTGCATTTGTAACCCGGCATCATACCAGTTAGTACTGGTTTGAATACCATCAGTAGGCCGTATTATATAACTGAAAAATTTGTTGAAAAATGGCTTTAAATCCAAATGAACAAATAAATGAATATTCTGTCTGTGTTCATGGATTGGTGGTTAGGCGGTAATGCGCTTGACTACCGCTCGTAATGTAATGCGTTCCAATCTCAGCTCCAGCTTCCGATATTTCAGGGACGCTTTTCGGAGTCCCCATCCCCACTACCAAGCCCAGTATTGTATATAGAAAATCTCAGGAAATGGGCATCAGTGCTGCACTCTGGGCACGATAAATAACCAGGAAAATTATTTGAAATAAAAATAGGAATATTAATACCCGGTTCTTTTGTATCTTTTCTCTCCTCTTTCGAATGACCTTAGCTGTCAAATGGGCCGTTAAGCCACTGATAAACTAACTAATTATTTTTACCGCTGGTGCCTTTATTACAATATCTATGGTAGATTCATTGTCCACAAAGGTGTCTGATAATTGATATATATCATAATAGATAATCTACTTGTAATTGGTCTAATAAATGTAAAATAATACAAAATCGTCTCCAATTTATGAATAAATTAATTTTTAAATTTAAAGTCGAGTTGGATTTAAGGTCCAGGGATACCTTACAATAAATTAATTTGTTTGTTTATAAAGGCTTGTAGTTTTGTAATTGTATGGTAATGCTGTTTCTAAATCTTGATGTGGTCAGTGTATACCATTGGTTGCTGAATAAAGTTCGGCAAGTTTGAAATGTTATTTAACTTTCATGTCGTATAATGTTTTCACTCAAAGATGACCATTTAACTTCCATTACAAACTTATCATACATGTAGGTTACTTTCAGTCATCAATGTTATGATTTCAAAACATAAATAAGATGATCAGAAATTTTATACATTTAATTAATTTAGATGAAACTTTAAGGAGTTTTAGTGAGGCGTAAAAAAATTGTTTGTTTTCCGGTTGCCCAACCTGCACTAATATTTCCCTGCGACCCACAGCCTCTATGTTAGGTCTGAGGAAGATAACATCCACTTTTGACTTGTTTATTAATCCTCTGCATGCTTTCAGATACATGTAAAATCAAAGTACTGAAAGTTCTCATGGAAACTGAACTCAATAGACTTGCACTGCAACATGAAACAGATACTAGTTTAAAAGTTGCATGAAGGATATAGATATAGTAGACATGTAGTTCTTTGGTCCACATAAAAATTCTAGTGCCAAGCGAGTGATGGCCTAGGAAATCTGGTGTTCAGTTTCAAAAAAATTCCTTGTATCCAGAAACAAACAATTATTTCATGTCTAGATTTATAATTTATGATGAAATTTTTACCAAAATAATGAGCATATCTTATGGGTATCCTCTAACATAAAGCTATACAAGGCTATGCTGTCTATTGTTTTGTTCCAACCAGATTGGATCTCTAATAAAGTCGGTTATGGGAATCATTCTTTTCAAAATTACAGACTACATGTACATTTAAATTTGTTCGCATAATTCTTTAACCATATTGTATATAGCTGAATATTAGTAATATAACATTATACAATTTGAACTGTCATTGTTTGAAATGGACTTAAAAAAGAAATAATAGTGGAATATACTGGGATAATAATTAATGTTAAATTTAATGGTATCAATTCGTTAAAAAACGTCATATGCTCTTTAATATGAAATAGATTATATTGGTTGACGCAGGTAGTGAGAGTGACAATTCTTTGTGTGAAAATACTCACAGATTCGTAGATACAATTGTGATTACATTTATTTCGGTTGATTAGACTATAAACATGTATAGAAAACCCAAAGGTGCGGTACCAGCATTAGACTTACAACAGTTAGCGCTGCTCAGTCAATACAGGTGAAACCAGTTGCTTCATTTAATTAAGATAATTGTGTTTTTTTCATGTTTGCTGTGAGAAGTATAGATAATAACAGATATGACACATGTCATTGCGATCAGAACTCCTCAGCATTTGTATAAAGAAAAGTGCCTACATAATAGGCAGGCCACCATTTTTGTTTTCATTCATGGGTTACTTTCCATCATGGCTGACCCTCAGAATCCAACGATGGAAACGACCTGTTTCTCTTTCAATGGGAATATGATTCTAATTTTATTCTAAAGTCTGTACTCCTGACAATGATTCTTGAAAATGGTACCTAGTGTTGAAAAAGTAGTGACCGGAAACTGCATAACCAAAATGTGTAACCCTACACTTATGTACGAGGCGTATTTCTCAGTTACGTAAATGCCCGAGTAGTTACGATTGATGTCATTTTCGTGATAATAAAATACACGTTCAAATACATTAATGATGATAATTCGGATAATATGGTTATAATAATATATTGATAACCGTTATTGATTATAAAATATGCATAATAATCATAGCATTGGATTAGCAATAAAAAACAAAATGGATTCTGAGAATATTAACTCATCATTGTTATGTTTCGAGGCTGTTCTTTCCTACCTCGTTCATTCCAAGTTATGAATTATCATTGTGTTTTATTATATGTACTATTTGTAGAGGTAACCACTTAAATATGATATGATTTTATTTCAGACGTTCCGTCTACTGGGTAGATTACTTGCCACCACAACCAAGTGCCAATGGAACAACAGAAATCAGTAAGTAATCAGTCAATTTAATATACTTCTGGTCACGTTTAGTAGAACTTAAGTAAGATTTTTTGGCCCTGAAATAACAATTTGAATGTACATGTAGACATACTGTGTTTGCAGTCACATCCGAATAATGGCCATTCTGTGAATAATGGTCATTCTTTTAAAAACTGTCATTGATTATTTAAAACAAAATGACCTCTGAATAAAGGCCACCTGTCAATAAAGGCCACATTTTGTCTTTCCTATGGTTCACAGGTTTAACTGTATATATGTTGTACAAGCTGAACATGTCAGATTAAGTAATGAAGCATTTCATATATTTTTCTTGTAATTTCAACTTTGTACTATAAATCTTAAAGCTAACATTTAATCATCAAGCACTTTAGTATTTAAATCTTACAGCTTACATTTAGCATTGTTGTAGTCCAGACTGACTGCTATGATTAACAACATTGAACAAATACCATAAAAGTACTGCGACAAATAGATTATCAAGTGATTCATCTGGCAATTTTATAGAAGCTTTTTCAGTGCTATGATTATAATGTTTGTTACATATAATATAACCTATTGTGTGGTGTTGCATAATTTATTATACTGCTTTATTGTATTACTGTAACTTTGACAATAAAATTGCTTATAATACAATATTGATTCAGCTTTTTCAATGTCTACAAAACATAGTAAATACCTTATATGTTATCATCAAATACCCATTTAAATGGTCGTCTACTCGTTAAAACATGATATCTGTCGGATCATATTAACGACATGTCATGTTGTATATAATTTAGGTAGATCATTAATGCACTGAAGTCGGGATATTCCATATATATACCTCATTGATTGATTTTTAACAGTTTTTTTTGTGTGATTTTCATTAAGGTAGATATTTTCTTAACAACACTTGGAGACCCCCACTCGATAATATTCAAGTTAAGGGAACCCAATAGAGGAGATAAATCATTGTATTATCTGAGAGATTGTGTTTGAAATGAAATATGTATGAATGCTTACTGCAACCATGTTATTTAACTGTAATATTTGTCTGGGTCGGAGCTATTATATAACTATTTTTATTGATAGCATGAGTGCCCTTCAAATTCAAACTCCTAAACAAGAAGGTCTTCAACTTGGGACTCAATATTATTCAGTAATTTGACAAAATTAATTAAAGAAGAAAGAAAACATGTTTTATTGATTTTTGTACAAAACGCTGTTTAATATTTACTTAAAGTTAATTTTAATCTGTTGATTTTTTCTTTCTTATTGTACGAAGAGTATTTAAACAAGAACTAAGTAAAGTCTGTGTATTATGACATGTAGGTGTGTAATTATACATTTAGTATTAACTGTAGCAAGCTTTAAGTAGATTATTATGTAAGTATGTATTTCAAGACTATGTAAAGTAATTTGAGTCACTAAGAGGTAGAGAAAGCCACGGCCATGGTCCAGTGGTTAGTACGCTGGACTTGTAACCAAGGCGTCTGATTTCGAATTGTGATCACAGCAGGTTATACAGACAAACATGTGTTAGCGGCCACCTATCTATAAAAGCCACATTGTGAATAAAGGTCATTCTTTTAGAAAACGGTTATTGATCATTTAGATAAATGTTATCCCAGAATAAAGGCCACCTCTCAATAAAGGGCAGATTATATATTTACATAGAGTGACCTTTGTTCGCAGGTTTGATTGTACCCCCCCCCCCCCTCTAAGTAAATTTGACGAAAATGTTGTTTTTTTTCTCCATATGTGGAGAGCTTGCCAGCTCCTCATGGAAGGGAAAGTTTGCACTGGTTAGAATGCAGTCCGGGAAAACTGGTTTGGTGAACTCGTCACTGTATATAACTGAAATATCATTGAAAAACTGAGTTAAACACATTGATTCTGAAATATTGGGAGTTAGAGCTTAACTGATTTGCTATCAAGTGTATAATTTTAGTTAATGCTATATATGTCGTACATAAATAGTCTTATGTTCATTTTTTATCTTACAAACTTTAAATGATATTCAAATTAATCTTTTATTGGTTCTTACATTGGTTGACAGCCAAATCGTTGAATACAGAAATCTATTACTGTATGTTTAAATATTTGTGACAGATTTTTGGATTATAAGATTAGAAATGTTTAATCAGGGTGTGTAATACAATGATAAATCATGGAAGTATTGGTTATAGCAATATATCTGTATGATATAAATATATACACTGTGGAGTGAAGTCAATATTTAATGTATAACATAACATGCAGTCAACTACAGTACAACCTCTCCAGAGCAGCCCTCTCTTAAGCAACAACCTCCATTCAATAACAATATGATTTGTTCCTACTGCACGATTTAGCTATTAATTTAATATTAGAGCAAAAACTTCTCTACAACAACAACAACATAATTTTGCTGCTTCAAAATGATGTTGCTTTTGCATTTGATTTAATTAATATGTATACAGTCAAACCTGTGAACAAAGGCCACCTTTGGGAATAACAAAATATGGTCTTTATTGCCAGATGGCCTTTATTTGGAAGTCATTTTGGTGTTAAGTTATCAATGACTTTTAAAAGAATGGCCTTATTTACAGGGTGACCTTTATTCAGAGGTGGCTGCTGACTCAGGTTTGACTGTAATTTCTAAAATAGTACTGTAAATATTTTACATTCATCTCCAGTTGCCACTCCTCGTGTTCAAGACTTGGCTAGACACAGACCACCACATAACAGTTGGAAAGGTGACAGGTAATAAACTCTGCTCATATAGTTGTTAATGCATGTTTTCTTTTGTTTTTAGCTCAAATGAGCACTTGTGCTCAGGGTGAGCTTTTGTGATCAATCTTCGTCGGTGCTGTACTTCGTCAGACTTTTACCATGTGAACACACTAGGGGCCACAATTTTAGCTCAATTTTCAAAACTGGGTCAGAATGTTAATATCTACAAAATCTAGGACGAGTTCAATATTGGGCCATTTAGGGTCAAAAACTAGGTCACCAGGGCCAAATAAGGGAAAACCTAGTGAAAGAATGTTTTACTTGTATTGCTGTTTCCAATGGTCACAATGATTCATTTAAAGTTTTTTATTGTAAATTGTATCTTGCTAATGTTGTCTGTACCTTATGCTCTTGTAAACTTGTAAGATTATAGAAATACTACACAGTCAAATATGTGTCTGTAGCCACCTCAGATTAAAGGCCATCCTGTGAATGAAGGCCATTCTTTGAAAATTAGTCTTTGATTATTAATAAAAGACTGACCTCCAAATAAAAGTCATCTGTCAATAAAGTCATTATTTTGTCTTTTCCAAGGGTGGTTTTTGTTCACAAGTATAACTGTATTCTAGATCAAGCTCTTCAGTTATTATTTTTCTTATCCTTGTTATTCTCTGTGTGTCATTTTATTTTGTTTCGAGTTTTTCCACCTGTAAAAATTGGCTCTGATGAGTGCCGGTACATTTTAAACTGAAACACTTCAGTTACATTAAATACAAAAGTAAATTCACCGGGAACCCTAGAGAAGGTCAATTAGTCTTGTATTTGCATTGCAAGTGTATTAATAAGCATAGTTTTAATTTGTGCAAATAATAACAGGTGCCCTGTTACAATATTTATACTATTCTATTGTGTTCAATTGTTTGATACCCTGATATAAGTTTACTAAGAATATATCATATTTTGTATTTTTAATGAAGTGTGTGTTTTTTGGCAGCTGTTTAAACTTACAAAAGTTCAGCTGTTATGTCTTTAAATGTACATTTGAACATTGAATCTGTATATAATTTTTGCTTTGGGTCTGGTATTCAAGTTAAAACTTGGGAACTGGTTTCAATGGAGAGCTTATAACTCCTGCTGTAAGAACTGGGTAAACATTTGATGATTCTTTAACTCATGTAAACTTTCAGTGGTTGGGACAATTTGTTTGTTTGATTTATTTTACGCCCCTTATCAACGGTGAGAGTCATACGAGGCGAACATTTCACCTAACCATCATTCCCAGTACTAGACTCCCATCCTCTGTAAGCAACTGCCTACTTTCTCACATATAGAGACATGGTCGGTAGCTGGGCTTGAACCCATGACCCTCTATCAGAGAGAGGTTACAGTGATTTGGACTCAGCGATCTTAACCACTCGACCACTGAGTCGGGTCTTTGGACAAGGATACCATGACCTTAAATATGATCAACTTCTGTCGCTCATGTTTGTGCCAGGTGACAAAGTCCTGCATGTAATCTTCTGGTACATGGTTTACTGCTTGAACATGTTTTGGGGACTTTTGTGGTCGAGTTGTTGTGGTCTAGTCAGCCTCTAGCCCATCACATCTTTGAATTCAAATCTCACCTTGGTCCAAATTTCACATATGTGGCAGAACCACCAGCGTTATTAGGTAAGCTACCTGGGCAGTGTCCTCCTATGTGAAATTGGTCTGTATGGTCCCTGCTGGGATTCATATACTCGCAGCAGTGAAGGGCCAGTGATTGCTATTTGGTCTTGTAACTATGTTACTGTGTTTCATGTTATTAATTGAAATTTGGTACTCATAGACGTTACACAAATTTATTTCAGACTGACCCCAATATGGCCGGTATCTGAAGGGGCCAGGACTGCCCCTACTACAGAAAGAATTTTACAGTTAAGTCGCCACAAAACGTACATGGGTCACAAGCTAGAGCGCTCTCCATACATGGAGGTAAATGAATCAGCTAAACAAGCCACGCCCAGTCAGCGTATTGAGCAGCTTAGTGTACCGAAACAAAGGCAAGATCGACACGGGATGTACGAGACGGAATGGGGTACTTACAACCCTGTTTCCCAAGCTGCCATGAAGGCCAATCATACTGAAAGAATTGAAAGCCTCGCCCAATCTAAGGGTTACTACAAAGGATTCCGTGATGAGCGACCGATTCAGTGGGATGTGGAGAATTCGGCACTCAATGCTATTGCTACGTTACGGTTACAGCAACTTGCTAGACCAAGAAGTAGAACAATGATCAAGGACGATTTTGATCCGTACAAAATCTCTCAATCCGCTAGACGCGCTCGTTGTACACCTAGGGTAGAAGAATTATGTGTACCTTTACCTAGAAAAGTAAGAATGAAGAAGATTTAATAAATTCATATTTAGTCTCTGTATAACTTCATTAATGATTTATTAAAATTATGAATCTTTCACTGTCAGACTGGTTCTCATTTATTAACAAGTACAGTAAAACCTCGATTATCCGAAATCGACGGGACCGAAATATTATTTCGGAAATATCCATGGTTTCGGATTAAACAATTTGGATAATCAAGTTTATATTACATTGAAATATATAGGGAGAAATCAGGACCGAAAATTCATTTTGGATACATATGATACAAGTGACAAGGTTTTCGATTAATCCAAGTTCGGATAATCAAGGTTTTACTGTATATCATTTTAAACAGTACAGTACGAAATGAAATCATGGAATGTGATTCTTTCAAATATGAAACTATGATTGTAAATTTTGTGCAAATTTGAAATCTTGTTATAGATGTTAACTGTTTCCAAAATGACGGATTAAATAATTGTATGTTATAAATCTATGTCTGTTAGCTAGGTTTGTATTCATTTTCTAAGTAACATAAAATCTTGTCTCGCCTCTCACTCGGTTATTATTTTCTATACAGCAAAACCTCATTATCTAGACCATCTGTGGAACCAAATAAATTGGTCGTAATATTTAGTTGACCGTATTGTCAAGTTATGTTATACAGAAATTATCTAAAACCAGTCTAAAAGACTGTGGTCAGTATTGCAAGATGGTCTTTTTACAGAGGTTGTCACTAAATAAGGTTATACTATATTTTCAAATTTTAAGCGTTTCATGATTTTTGTTCATTTTTATGCTCACGTAATGTTCTTCCTTCAGATGCGATGAAATTCTTGTTACTATGGATACGGTATGAAATTTCTTACGATGCATGTCAGTAAAATGTAAAATAATTATGGTCTACTAGATGCTATCTGTTGATTTTGTTGTTTGTCAATTTGATTAATAGTGTTGTATGTGCTTGAAGTTGTACGATGCAATATCTTGTTATCTCTTTCAGATAGTATAGTAATGCATTGAATTATGAAATCTGTTGTATTTTTTTGTGTATTGCTAAAACTCCATGAATTGTTACAAAATCTTAAAATACGATGCCTCAATGTTAAAAAAAGTCTCTTATACCATGTTAAATATTACAAGCATGTATTCTGCTTTTTGTTAGATTTTCCGTTGTTTGCGTATTAATGAATCTGGTCATGTTTTCTATTTGTTTCTACATGTATTTACTGTTTGCAGTTTTACTTTATTGGTACAAGGTGGCACTAAAAAGGTTAATGCATTTACATACCACTCTATATCCAAATCCAGTTTGGTACAAACTTTGTTTTTACAACATTACAAATTATCTTCCTTTGTTCTTGAAGTCTGTCATGTGATCTAACCATGTGATGGAATGATTGTATAAAATAAGCACATAGATCTGTAAGTTTAAAGACTCATTAGCCCTTTGCTGCCAGATACATATTGTTACATTGTATGCTGTATTGCCAGGGAATTTCTATGAAATACAAGCTTATTTATTTAATTCCCAAACGGGTATACCCATCAAGTTGGCAAATATGCGGAGATTTGTGAAGACGGGTATACCCGTTCCTTGGCAATTATGCAGAGGTTCGTGCAGACAGGTATACCCGTTTCATTGGCAGTGAAAGGGTTAAAAACGAGTGATATGGTTGCTGGTTTGTTTTGTGGTGAAAATGATGTTTGTGAAGTGGTCGTTGTTTTCACTTGATCTCATTTGTAGATGTTTGTAATTAGAAAACAACCCAAACTTATAACATGTAGAATTACATCAAGGGTGCAAGTTTGCTGGTAATTTAACCAGATTTCCAGCCGAACTCCCTAGGAGTCATTATCAACCTCTTAGTACCAGAAACTTGTCCGATTGTCCTCAAAAATGTTTCGCCGCCCCCACCCCCTGAGTTTTCTACTGGCTCAGGCTTCCGGGTTTTTTTAGCTTTACAAACTTGCACCCATGTAACATGTCTGCGCCACCTGGACTAAAATAAATACTTACAGATTGTCGTAATAGAATGCGATTGTAGTTTACTTACCGTACCAGTGTTGTCATACAGTTGTTATCTTGTTCTAATACCAAAATTCAGTATTATCTTTAATCATATGATCAGTATTCAGTTGTAATCATATAATTTCTGCCTTCTCTAAAATTTCCTGCCATACTTGTAAGTGAATTGTGTCCATATAGTTAATGCTTTCAAAAATCTTTTAAGAAATTAAGGGGTGTCTTAATTACCATAGATCTGCAGATTCATTGGTCCTAGTGATGTGATAATCAAAATCATGGAGATCGGTAGATCTTTCAGATTGTAACTTAGAGACAAGTCTCCTAGGCATATTTCTGATGTTTTGAATCATGTTCATGTTTACTTGTTTTCTGTTATTGTACATGTTTGTGTTTACTTCATCATTTATGTGGCATGTTGTTTTCATACCATTATGATAAAACTGTAGGCTTGTTTTGTATATACATGTATTGTAATATATTATTATAACTCGTTTGATGTGGTGCACATAACAAGTATGGTTAATGATTGGGCTGGTAGAATTAATGATAAAATGAGTCAAGTTTTTTATTTATATATTGATACTTTATTAATTCGGTCATAAGACTTCTAAACGTTAAATTTTTGGTGAAAGATTTGTGAAAAAATTCAAATTTTATTTGCTTATAAGTCTTTCTTAATGTTAAATTTCGGATGAAAGATTTATGAAAACTTAAATGTAAGCTTGTTGTTATTATACAATTGGTTAATAAAGGATATTTTCGAGGGCCTCCGTGGTCAAGTGACTACGATCTTTGACAAATAATCATTGGCTTCTCATTGTTGCGAGTTTGATACCCAACTGGGACCAGCAAACAAACGTATTCGTGAGAGAAAGCTGTCCCGCTAGCTTACGGTTGTTAGGTAGTTCTACTTAGGTGTATGAATTGGGTCATCCTCTATTGTTATAGTTGGAAGTCGCTTTATGATCCCGGTTGTTGGCGCTATGTTTAACCCAGTAAAAATAAATCTGATGACATTTTGACTGTTTTTTAATGACAGTTTCATGATCCCAAACATTCTCCATGTTTGTTATACCGTTTGCTGTGTTGTTGCGTTTTTTCAGTTTTCACGTGCAATAAATGTAATCCTCGTAGAGTGATGTCCCCTGTCAGTATTCGAAATTTTACACCATATTATTGTCCCGCATTACGACAAATTTGTTTTAACTGTTATCTGTTATCTTTACCATTCAGTATTTGACTTTAATAATTTATACAATGTGTTTTACTGTAGTATTAATCTTGTATCCATGATTGTTAAACAATATAATAGTGTGTTAGTTTTTGCTCAACTCAGTGTATAAATCAATTATTGTGATAGTCGATTTGACAAAACATAAAAAAATACCGTATGTATTATAACAATAAATAAATGTTGATTTTCTATCCTTGTTATCTGGCTTGCTCGCTTATAGATATAAAATTCTTGGTTTACCGTATTTACGGTAGTTTTGCTACATTTTTCACATAGACATACAGGAAAAATTAAAACTGAACGATATTTTTTTTTAAACTTTGCATAATCGTAGCGTTATGATAACAGAAACATTTTAAGTGAAAAGAAATTATGGGCCACTGTTCTCGTTTTTGAGTTATCTGCCCTTGAATTTGAATTTTTGCTTGTATGTCTATGTGAAAAATGTAGCAACTACCAAAAACGTCTTTAACATACATGCTCAGTTGAACCTGTGTTTTCGGCCACCTCTGAATAAAGGTCACCCTGTGAATAAAGGTCTTTCTTAGAAAAACTGATACTGGTTATACCAAACAAACTGACCTCCAAATAAAGGCCATCTGTTAGTAAAGACGGTATTTGTATTTTTTCAAGGGTGGCTTTTGTTCACAGGTTAGACTCTACAGCTTCTGTTGTTTTTGTATTTTGTTATTCACCATGTGAATGAATCTAGAATTAATGTTGTTATTGTTGTTTTTACCTGTATATACAAAATGTTTGAATGTTTGTGATATATCTGTGTTACATCTGAATTATAAACTTTTATTGTATAAACAATCAAATCCATTACATATCCTTATTTAGTTGTATCTTAGACATATCTGTGATATATACAGTACATAAATACCAGTATTATATTTGTTCTATAGAACAAATATGTTTTTTATGTTGTTTTTTCTAAGAGATTTACATCCAATGTACAATTTAGTTACAATATTGTCTGGTTTATACAAGGCAGTTTTAAAACCTAAGTGTATGGTTAGAAACCAATATTCCTGGATTCTCTTGGAATGATTTTTTGGATAACTCTGTAATTGATAATGGAAGGATTTATTGTTGTTTTTTATAATGTTTTTTCAAAATACTTCATAAGACTGGTTTATTAAATGATCCTATAAACATATTTTTGTCAAAAATATTTCATCTATGTATTTTAAATGTTCATGCCTTGTTAAACTGTGGAGTAGATAGATAGGTTAGATTATTTATTAATGTAAAAAATGTAGGCTTATTTTGTTTATAATGGTGTAATATATAATTATATCTTATTGAATGTGTTGCTTATTTCAAGTATGGAAAATTATTGGAATGGTAGAACTTTCAAGTTTCAATTAAGGCTAAGTTTTGTTTGATACGTTTTGTATTTTTGTATAAGCCTGTATTATTATTGAGAGGTAAGCATTGGTTTGTACCTCAAACATACATGCATTTGTATCATTCTTAATCCGTATAGTTTATTACAGAAAATCTGGGCTCATCTTACATTTGTAAGATTTTCTGTTATGTTGATCTACATTCTAACCTTGCTACCTGATTTATACAAGTTCTGCTTTGATAGATATACAATCTTTTTTATCTGTGATGCATACATTCGGTGATTATTGTACACATATCATACATATTTGTTGTGGTTTGATAAAAAATAAACACTATATATAGTGATACTTGATATTTGTGTTTTATATCTGTCTGACCTTACACAGAATGGTGATACTTGCCTGTTTTGTATCTGTCTGACCTTACACACTTTAGGGATTCTTGTCTTGTGTTATATCTGTATGACCTTTCACTGTACTTGTCTGTGATTTATGTTAGTCTGACCTGACCTTGTATCATGATACTTGCAATTTATATCTGTCAGACCTTTTATGATGGTACTTGTCTGTGATTTATACCTGTCTGACATTACATTGTATCTTGATATCCATGCCTTTTGGAGTGAGATAGGACTCGTGCTACATTATATAATTTACTTATTGTCTTATTTTCAGAAGTAATTAAATACAGTAACAACTCAATTATCTGAACGCCTGGTGTTAGCCGAAATGAACTAATGGTCCCGATTCCCCCTATATATATTTCAATGTAAAATGACAATGATTATCCGAATCGTATAATCCAAAACCATGGATTATCCGAAATATTATTTCAGTCCTGTCAAGTTCGGATAATCAAGGTTTTACTGTATTATAAAATTAATGTAATTTCGTTGAAATGAAGATAATTATGTAATTTAGACTGTGTAGTTAATTCACATACACAGCTTAGATAATAAGGATTCTGTGCTACTGTGGGTAATGCTGCTTAGTAAAGAAATGACATCATGGCCGGCCAATCTCCATGAATCGATCAAGCCATAGTTTCGATAACTGACCAGTATCTATACATCATTGACTTTATTTTGACAATTTTCTTAAACATCACATGTAAATCAACAATATAATATATCAACATTCATTCATTTATTCTGTACACAATGTTCAATTTACCATATAAACAGAACAGGCTTAATTAAGGTAAGCGGATTTCAAGCTATGAGTGGTCGGCTGAAATCTGATTAGGCAGACCTTTTTAGTAAATATAAGCAAGAATCATTTCAACAATACAACAATGACTGAAGACGTACTCCAAAGACAATGTTTACAGGTCATATTAAACGTGGGTTCCATTCTTATACATCACTAATCAAGACATGCTTAATGGATCATTCAAGTGGATAATTGATTTTCAGTGTTCAGCCCTAATGGACTCATACAACAATCAAGTGATTACTGACCTTGTGTATCTCTAACTTCAGAACAAATGAAAGACACTTGAGTTTGACTTTGCTCAAGAAATCAATAATCAGATAAAGCTTCACCACGTGTTTTGAGCCTCGACAAAATTATTCAGAATAATCCACTAAGTCAAATAGGGGATATGGATATTCAGAACAAATCTGACTGAAAAATATTGATAAGATAAATGTAACATGCTCAAGTGCTATGTATACCCAGTTGATTTAGTGTAGTCTTCCGTCACGGCTCAAAACACATAGTCAAGCTATACAAGTCTGGTGAAACTGTATTCAATCATCATCAAGATTTATTCATGTTACCTTCACATATTACATGTACATACATAATTAACAATTAGCACAGAATACAACCATGTACATGGACATACATTAACACATCATAGAATGATTCAACACTGTAGTCTAGCTGAGACCAATATCGCCCTGTCATCAATTCTACATAGTATTATGTATTATTGCTTCAGGACGATAAAAACTTATCATGTCATATTTGTAGCCCTTATAATCAATGAGACTGTATCAACAACATACAGCCTGGATTTACAAGATCATGTAATAATGGATAACATATAAAATTGTTTACATCTCAAAATCATGAAATGCAAGTATATTGTAGACACAGAAAGTACATGTAATCATTATTTCTGTGGAGTAACTCCTATTCTTTTGAACCATCTTGATATTAGTTAAACATAAAACAATAATCGAGAAAAAATCAAACAGACAAATGAAAATATCTAACTAAACATAACATGTACATTGTATAAAATAACAACAACAGAAATTAACAAGTATAGAGATTAAAAAATATCTCAGAAATAAAGTGTTGGTTTCAAATTAACAACAAATAGACAAACACAGCATATTCTTTGTAAAGCGTTATTATATTACTAAGATTTCAATTCCAGCATTGTATCAATGTATTGTAAGGTCGACTTTTCTAAAATTATAATACTATTGATAGTAATAGATAATCAAAGTACTGGAAGTGCTCATGGAAACTGAACATACATAAACTTGCTGTGCAACATGGAAGGGAACTAGTTCAACAATTGCATGGCAGATGTAGAAACACATACTTTGGTCTGCATCAAAATTCATGTGTGCCAAGCGAGTGATGGCTGTGGTAAGCTAAACTATCCCTCAGTTTCCAAAAACAAAATTTAAGTATACCTAATCCAAACAAATCATTTTAATGTACCATTGTTGTGAAGCTATGAAAATATACTATTTGTATAATTATAAAGAATCATTTTAACAGAATTCAGTAGTAAAAGAGTCCTATCAAACTAAGATTGTACAGTGTAACTTTCATGAACGGTCACCTCCGAACAACAGTCACCTCCCTGTTATAGTCATAATACTATCAACTCAAATTGACATTTCACTCTCTCAACAACAGCCACCTCCTTACATCAGTTATTTTATCCTTCCAAATGGTGGCTGTTGTAGGGAGGTTGCACTGTAATTTACATAAAATCTGTAACTTTCAACATAAAGGAGTAAGAAAAAAGTTTAAATCTCAATACAGGTATAGAACACAGAAGAATGAACTAAGAAAAGAGAACCAGGCCCCAAGGTTATAAAACATGAAAACATTCTCCGGACAACAATATCAATTCTCGTCAACCTGGATGTCAGAAGCAACCAAATTTCAGCCAACCAATGTCCACAGTATGTTATATAGACAATATTTCTACCTAAGTACCACTAAGTCAAAACAAGAGAGCTACAAGCGGTGCCAACGCTCGTCTGCTCACCACCTCAGTGAGATCTATCCACCTTTGAAGTTTTACGTTGCTACCTCTTATAGTTTCTGAGTTATGAGCTACATTTAAGTTTTCGCACACAAGTAGATCTCGACGTAGACGACGCAGATGCTGCAGTGATCACAATAGCTCGTCTTTACTTCGAAAACAGTCGAGCTAAAAATGGGAACAACACCTGATAAATCTACAAAACAAAATAAAAAATAAAAATCTCAATGATTCTACATTATTTGATGTATTGCATAAAACATAATACAAACAACAAGAATGAGTACAGTCAAATCTGTGAACAAAGGCCAGTCACAGGAAACATAAAATGTGGCCTTTATTTACAGGTGGCCTTTATTTGGAGGCCATTCTGTTATTAAAAACAATTGATGGGTTTTCAAAGAATGTCCTTTACAAATACAGTTTTTACTAACAGATGGCCTTTGTTCCGAAGAATAACCAGTATCAGTTTTTCTAAGAAAGGCCTTTATTCACAGGGTAGCCTTTATTCAGAAGTGGCCGCTTACACAGATTTGACTGTAAATGAAGCATTCTCTATAACCATCATCAGTTTAACCTGATTTCTCTTTTAATACATGTATAACAGCTGACAAAATAATAGAGCAGCTATAATGTAAGATCAGACATGATAAATTAATACTTAGCAACACATTTACACATTTTGTAGTTATGTTTTAACATCAATAAATAAGTGTAATTATGCAGACATGTACATTCAAACAGTACCCCCAAAATAAAAGTACAGCAATGGATTCACTAGTCCAAATGCGGGGGAAAAACTTAAATTTGTAGAATTTCATTTTTTATACCAAAAACATTTTGACAATATTCACAACACTATTTTCTTACAAATAACAACAGACAGGTTAAGTCCCTATATTTACATATTGAGGGTTCAACGCAACAGTGTTGTAACTCATATTGAAATAAGAACAACTTACGACAGTTTGGCACTGAGCCCTCGATATACAGTCAAACCTGTGAACAAAGGCCAACCATGGGAAAGACATAATATAGCCTTAATTGACAGGTGGCCAATATTCGGAGATAATTTAGTTTTAAATAATCACTAACAGTTTTTAATAGATGGCCTTGATTCACAGGATGACTTTTCTTAAGAGGTGGCTGCTAACACAGGTTGACTGTATTTACAATATGACATATGTGTAAATTTTCACATAACTTCTTAAACTGATATTCGTCTTCTTCATTCATTAATTTTGCAAAATGGCATGAAATCTGGACATGAATTTAATAAAGTTTTAAAAAAAATCATCCTGTGTAAGAATTTTTTTTTCTTCTATCAATCAATGCATGATATTTTCCAACACCTAAGATTAATCTCAACTTAATAAGCTATGTACGTACTAACAGCAGCTGTTTATTTACAGGGAAAGCGGATAATTTACATAGCAATACAACACATTTTTCAGCACCATGAGAAAAACTGCGTTCAAAAAACAGCAGATAGATGTAGGAGTGTTTGCAAGAACAGTACAACCTCTCCAGAGCGGCCCTCTCTTGAGCAACAACCTCCCTTCAACAACAGCATGAGCTTTTCCCACTGCACGATTTAACTATGAATTTAAACTTCTCTAGATCAACAACCTCTCAACAAGAACATATCTTTGCTACTCCAAAAGGGTATTGCTTTGGAGAGGTTGCACTGTAGAATGATTACTTCAAGTTTAAGGTCACAAGAGTCGTAAACCCAAAAGGACGCGAGATAAATTTGACATTACAGCTGATTTTTCAACAGCCCACAGAGGAATACAAATATCACATCTAATAAGTCAGGAATGCTTATAAGATCAAAGGAGAAATCATAAATGTCAGTAACATATTGAATAAATAAATAAGATCTAAAAAAAAACACATATTTGACAACCTGAATTTATACTGAGGAAATAAAGATATGGAATTTTCGCAATCATAAATAATAAATGGTTTCTTCTACCAGTAAATAATACAACCTGAATGTAACTTAAAATGTTATTTTGTAGTTAAACTATTCAGTTAAATACAGTCAAACCTGTGCACAAAGGCCGTCATTGGGAAAGATAAAATGTGGCCTTTGTTGTCAGGTGGCTCTTATTCAGAGGATATTTTGCTCTCAATAATCAATTATGGTTTTTAAAACAATGGCCTTTATTCACAGGGTGGCCTTTATTTAGAGGTTGTCGCTAACACTGATTTGACTGTAATACACAGGTGTACATACTGTGTTGATCAAATGACAATTTTACTTATGATCTCCAAACCAAACTCGACTATATAAAATTAACGATAAATATGTTTACATAAAATATCTCACATCAAGACATCAATCAAATTAATGTGAAATTATTGCACAACAAATTAACTTCAGCTAATTGATATACAGGAATTTATCAACATCATACAGTACTGAATGAAACAAGTTAGGTTCTGTTAAAGTTTGAGCTACATTAAAGTTTTTGCAAGACACAGACATTGTAGCGATCTTTGAAAACAGAGGAGTTCATAAAAATATCTTAGTACGCAGCTGACCTACTAGTGAACAATATACAAGTTTATCTTGGTTTATTCCACAGTTATTTATCAACAATAACAACTACTTATTCATGTTGAACATAGAAATGCTGAATGCTTCTTACAGCCACAGTATAATAAATATATATATATATATCATATATAAATCTTATTTACACTATATACAAATACAGCAAAACTCCTGACAACTGGACTCCCTGGAAATCGGAATTCTCAGAAACCGGTGTTTGACCCAGTCCCGAAGGGGTCCAATTTTCAGGGGTTTTGTTGAACATATATTGTACAGATGAACAAAAGGGACCTACCTTGTCTCCCTTTGTATTAATCAAAATTACATCTTGCATAATTCTACATTCTACTAAAAGAAACTCTAACTTGAATACTCGCATTTACATTAAACGAAATAATCATTGTATTAATTGACAAAGAATTTTTAAAAATGCTTCTGGCAAAAATAGAAAATAATGATACATTAGGTTTTCTTAGCTGTTAAGAACATAATCAGCAATTTTCATTCATAAAAAAAACACAAAAATCACATTTTATCAAAATGCTACCGCTGTTAAGTCAGACAGTCTATGATTCATTGCTAAGTTTTCAGCGTAGTTTTGGAATGTTGTTTATTAATGCCATTTAATTGTCCCACGTGACCGTTCGTTTTCTTCTGATTCACAAATAACGTCTCCTCATCGCTGGAAAAATCTGACTCTGAGATCATAACACTACTATTCTGTATCTTCGCTGAAAAACAAGGAAATGAGAATACATGACGAGAAATGGTAAGAAAACACTGAAGAATGTGAATTTTAATCTTTTTTTGCCTTTTTTACAGATTTCTTTTCTTCATTACTTTATTACTTAATGTCTTAATAAAAGCCCTGAAAAAATCTATACTATTTTTTATGTTTTCATTTCCATGAATTATATTTTATTATGCACATCGAGGGTTCAACGCAACAGTGTTGTAACTCATATTGAAATAAGAACAAGTTACGACAGTGTTGCGCTGAGCCCTCGACATGTAGTTATGAAATTACAATAAATCACTACAAACAACATTAACGTGTAGCATACTATCAAGGGAAACAACTCCACTTAATCAAGTAAAATGTACAACTTCGGACAGCTAATACTCAGAGAAACTGGAACTAATATCGCCAGTCCCAGTAAGTTCAAGCCAATAAGAGCCCACTGTACCTGAAATCTATCGCACCGAAAATAACTAATGCACAGTAAGTAAAAGATGTTAACATATTTACTATTCTTTAATTCTGTACATTCTATCTCATCATCAGCATCTTGTAACAAGGAATAACGATGACGTCTCTTAGACTTCCATCTACACTTACGACATGGACATCTACAAGAATATAGTACACAATATGATGAGAAAGGTAAGAACTAGGGCTGTCATGATACGCCAAGAGTGTACCACGATATATTGCGATACAGAGTTACTGTATTGCGATACGTATCTTGATATTTTACTGACTATATTGATGAAGAATTATAGGCTGTTATCCCATTGATTCAGATAGTCCAGGAGATAATGGAGCTGAGTGACACAGACACAACAATTATAATGTCTCACAATGTGATCAGGGGTGTGGAAATATCATATTTTTCTACTTGTCACAGGACCAGTAGACCAGAATACCTTGTTGAATACAAACGAAAAACCAGTACGACATTGTTGTATCGCGATACGATTTTTAGTAGTAAGAACCAGAATTATATAGAGGTGTTACCTGTAAACAAAGGTCACCCTTAGGAAAGACATAATGTGGCCTTTATAATAAGGTCGCCTTTATTAGGAGACAATTTTGTTTGAAATTAAAAATTATTTTTTTCAAAGAATGGCCTCTATTCACAGGATGGCCTTTATTCAGAGGAGACCACTAACACAGGCTTGATAGTAATCAGGTCTACAGTTTTGTAATGACAAAAATTGTCCAAACAGACTAAAGATTTTTGATGTAATCAAACAATAAGCATATAAAATATTTATTTATCAACTATAAACAGTAAGAGACTTTACAATGAAAATATTCTATTATAAATTTGACTATCGTTAACTACAATTGTAGCGTCTATCCATATACACAGATAACAGTACGCAAACAAAGCACAAAGGTGAGAATGATACATTTAATTACAATTATGCAGTGTAACTGATCTACCATATCGAAATAATTCATATTGTCTGGGTCCTTGGTTAACAGGTTAGAACATGAGTAAACATTATTTCTAGATTTGCAAATGATGTATCAAATAAAGAAGAGTTTTAAGTCACATAACAAATGAGCAGGTAAATAGACAAACAACCATGTCTATACATACCTCTTTCTTTGCCAACAACAAACACAAGCCCATGATGCCCCAGTACATGATATCACAATCAGGAAACATACAATAACAACATACAATATGCTCCAATCTGTAATATACACATGTACACTCAACTCAATTACATGTATTCACAAATAAGATATCTCAAATCTGGTATCAATTCAGAAAGGCTTAACGTGAATTCAAAAAAGACACATCTAATGCTCTCCTATGAAAAACTTACAAAGTATAAGATGTACCAAAAAGAATTTACAACTTTTTATAGCTCGTTATAGTATACAGTATCAGCAGGCAGAGCCAAGATCTGAACACAAGACCTTTCAATTGGTAGTTCAGCATGTTACCACTAGATCTATGACCTACCACAATTTTTCTATTAGAATACCATACACAATTTGTTGAGGATATAATACTTTATACAACTTGTTCTAGACAGACTAGGACACCCAGTGTCATTTATGAATACAAACGAACAGAGAAACTAGGCTATGTACAAAAAATAGAAATCTTACCACAGTTGCTGTCTCCATGTATAAAATATGTAAATATATTGTGTGTCCAGAAAGCTTCACAAACACATTGTTTAGTTCTCACATCACAATGACCATGATTGGAACAGTTATTTTGGCAAACTGTAATGATAATAGCAAACAGTATTAATCAAACACTGTCAAAAAGATAGTTCACTTTGTTTTTGTTTGTTTCATTGAGTTTTACGCCCCTTTTCAACAGTAAGAATCATATGAGGCGGACAGTTCAACTAACCATCGTTCCTGGAAAGAACCAGTACCTGACTCCTATCCCCTGTAAGCAACTGCCTACTTTCTTACATAAAGAGATAAGGTCGGAAGCTGTGCTCGAACCCATGACCCTCTATCAGTGGTTATAGTGATCCTTAATCTCTCGACCATAGAGGCGGGTCTCAGTCAAAAAGAACAAAGTCATAAATTAAAGACTGGTTTCTGCTTTTATTTATTTTACACATTTTTACTGCTCCCTTGTCATATACCAGTACAACATTATGTTCATATAGTTCTCTCGGAATCCTTTTAAATTTGTCAAAAGAGATAGGAATATAGTACAACCTCTCTAGAGCAACAACCTCCCTTCAACAACAGCATGATTTTTTCCACTGTACAATTTAACTATTAATTTAACCTCTCTAGAGCAACAACCTCTCAACAACAACATAATATTGCTTCTCCCAAAGGGTGTTGCTTTGGAGAGGTTGCACTGCATCTTGAGTGCTAGGATTGATATAAGTAAATAATCTTTGAATTGAAAACTTAGTTCAAGTATTTCCATGTCTTGTATGATACTTACCTAGGGTATCAATCTTAACAACTTTATATTCCGTTATATAAGGAGATGACAGCAGTTTTTTCTTGAGGACATTCAATGTTTCAATACCATTCTTGTATACACGCTTGTCTTTATACACATTCAATGCATAAAACAATATCCTGAGGCTGAAACATATAACACCAGGTATAAATTGTCCTTATCTGATTAAAAGTCATTTCATGTCAGAAGATATTTGATCCAGACATAGCGTTTTCCATAAGAGGAGGCCAGAATCCAAATTGACTGCTAAGAATCGAAAATTGGCCGCCTAGGACATTCCAAAATATATCATTTACGATGCTGGAAATGAGCATATAAAGCCTCCTTCAACCCAGGTTTGGCCTCTCACATATAAACTTAATGAAAACCCTGCAGATAGATCAAATTAAATCAAACATCATAATTTGTTGGAACTGAATTTTTGTTTGTTTATATCGGGTTTTACGCCCCTTTTCACCAGTCAGAGTCATATGAGGTGGACAGTTCACCTAACCATCGTTCCTGGGAAGAACCAGTACTAGACTCCCATCCTCCGTAAGCACTGCCTACTTTCTCACATTAAGAGACATGGTTGGTAGCTGGGCTCGAACCCACGACCCTCTATCAGTGAGAGGTTACAGTGATTTGAAGTCAGCAACTCTAACCACTCGACTACGGAGGCGGGTCAACATTGAACTATACAATCAGTATGTAAATTATAGACAAATACATACTTTCCTGAGGTTTCCTCCTCTTCTATACTTTGTATATCTATGATACTTTCCCCCTGATCTGAATCACGTGGTAACAGTAGAGATAACTGAGATTTTAAATGATCCTGAAATAGTACAATATGTATTTAATAGTGCAACAACATCTGGTAACAAATAAATCAATAAAAATAAGTAATAATAATTAATAAGAGGGCCAAGATGGCCCTCTATCGCTCACATCAGAATCATTGCTTGGTGTTGAAAACATTGTTTTGAGCCTGTGTCACGAGGTCTGTTGTCATCAAGTCTGTCCTAAGATTTGACCTGGTGATCTAATTATTGACCCCAGATGACCCATTATCGATTCTGTCCAGGTTATCATAACAAGAGGGCCAAGATGGCCCTATATCGCTCACATGACAATCACTGTTCACTCATTAAAACATTGTTTTAAACCGGTGACCTAGTTTTTGACCCCAGATGACGCATGTTAGAACTTGTCCTACATATAAATAAGACAAACATTCTGACAAAATTTGGTGAAGATCCAATCAAAACCATGAAAACTACAGCATAGACAAGGTTTTCCTAAGATTTGACCTCGTGACCTAGTTTTTGACCCTAGGTGACCCATATTTGAACTTGTCCTTAATATCATTAAGACAAACAATCTGACAAGGTTTGGCCAAGATCCAATTAAAACCATGAGATTTAGAGCTTTTACAATATTTTTACCTAAGATTTGACCTGGTGACCCAGTTTTTGACCCCAGCTGACCCATTTCATCCTTGACCCACATATCATTGAGGCAAACATTCTGACAAGGTTTGGTGAAGATCCAATTAAAACTGTGACATCTACAGTGTTAACAAAGTTTTCCTAAGATCTGACCTGGTGACCTAGTTATTGACCCCAGATGACCCATATTTATACTTGACCGTTATATCATTAAAACAAACGATTTGACAAAGTTTGGTGAAGATCAAATAATAACTGTGAAATCTACAGTGTTAACATGGTTTTTCATAAGATTTGACCTAGCGACCTAGTTCTTGACCCAAGATGACCCATGTTCGAACTCGTCCAAGATATTATGAAGACAAACATTCTGACAAGGTTTCATGATCATCCAATCAAAACAGTGACTTCTAGAGTGTTCACAAGGTTTTCCAGCAATTTGCCCTAGTGACCTAGTTCTACTACAGAAATGACCCATTATCAAACTTGACCTACATATTATTAAAATAAACATTCTGACAAAGTTTCATGAAGATCCAGTCAAATCAGTGATTTCTAAAGTGTTCACAAGGTTTTCCCTTATTTGGCCCTGGTTTTTTACCGAAAATGGCCCAATATCGAACTCGTCCGAGATTTTGTTGATATTAACGTTCTGACCCAGTTTTGCTAAAAGTGGTCACAACATAAAGTTTGATGACGCACGACGCACACCGCACGACGCCTGATGGAGAGTGATCCTAATAGCTCACTTTGTGACATGTGAGCTAAAAACAAACATTCAGACAAAGTTTGATGAAAGTTTCATTTAATTTGACATTTAGACCAAATTTTTTACCCTAAATGCCCCGTGTTCGAACTTGTCCCAAGATTTTGTCAATACAAACATTCTGAACCAGTTTTGTGAAGATCTGTCTAAAATGTGGCCTCTATTGTGTACACAAGTCAAAAGTTAATGACTCGCTCAATGACGGACCACAAACAAAGACTGATCACAAAAGCTCATCATGAGCACAAACACTAAGTGCTCATGTGAGCTAAAAATAAAAACAAACAACATATAAGTGACAAAAAAACAGGAAAACACAAACATTCATACACACTCTTAACACTTTTGACCTTGATCATAAGGTTTTTATTTTATTTTTTTTAAGGTTTTTAATATTTTGTTTGAAATTCAAGTCCATTAAGCCTTGTGGCCCATGAGGACAACATATTTACAGATATATGCAGAACATATTAATAAAAGAAATGTAACGGAGAAGATACATTATAACATAATGTAAAAACTGATATTCGATAACAGCTCCATAATTTGCCTTTTTTAATACCCCCCCCCCCCCCCTTCACAAAAGAAAATTGTCTTTTCTTCCTGGCTGTGTAGACATATTGTACATATCTTATACAATTTGATACTCACTAGATTTTCCTCAGTAAACTGTGTTATATCAGCATTCAATGATAGTTCCAATAAGTCTTTCTCATGTTCAGCTATGGAAGAAAAACCAAACATTAATTTCTTGGATGAGAGAATTGCATGACTGTTTAAACTTCTACCATTCTGCATTACAATTTATTAGACCAAAATGTCCTAAAAAATGGCAGATTAATTTAATATTAAGTTTTGTCTTGAATGTCTACCAAGTCAATTAATTTAACATTAATGAAAAAAAAACCACAAGCAATTATGTTCTAAAAATACAGTCAAACCTGTATTAGCAGTCACCTCTAAATAAAGGCCATCTGTGAAGAAAGTCCATTCTTTGAAAAACAGACCCTAATCATACAGACTGAGTGTGTTAGCCATGTTGTATATTAACAATTTCTGTCAGATGTTAACAGTTTTTTTTCTACTTTAGAAGATAGGTGACAGACCCTTAGAAAGTGGAAAAGTAGTGTCATGGGGGAAAAAGGTTGAACAACAACGTGACCAATCATACATGGCCTCCTTACATTTAATCACCAATATTTTATAACCTTGATGGTTACAGACAAAGAGCTTTCCTACAGGTCAATTTAATGATCTTTTTTACAAAAAATGTTTCGAGAAAAATAAAATTCTACTGAAGAGAAATTTTTTATGAATTTAGGGAAAAAACATGCTTTTCTGACAGGGGAATGGGTCCTAATTTCAGCCCCTAGTCAGCCCCCTAAAAATATAAATATATAATATAGATGACAATATAATAGTTAACTCCCAGTTTACCTGATTTCACTAGGATGGAAGCTTTATCAACACTAGATAACCCTTCACCATCTGTTACAGTCAATGTGAAAATATATTTCCCTGCTACGAGATTCGCTAATTGCAATATTGCCTGATGATCAGAATTATTCAAAATGTTCTGAAAACAAAAATGATCAAATCAATAACAGTTTAACTAGGAATGTATAACAAGTAGCTAGGAAATACTTGAATGATTTAAGGATTTCGATTGTGTGTGACATTTAAGCCTGATTGTGATCATCTATTAAGTATTGAGAAGTTAATACTAAAGAAAAACAATGCTCTTGTGTCTTTCCTAAAACGTATCAATTTTTGTCCTTTTTTGTTTTTATATTTGCTGGGGTCTATTGTTGTACCAACAGACAAGGTCATTTGGAAATGTTCCAGCTTTCACAGAGGAAGGAGACTCCATGCATACACCTGGATGGAACCACTGACTTTCTGTAAGCTAGCTTGACAGCTTCCTAATATGTGAAATTTTGGGTCCTGGATGGTATTAGAACTCACAGCAACAAGAGGCTAGCGTTTACTAGTCAGAGACCATAACTACTCTACCAGAGTCCCCTTGAAAGCAGCTCCAGGGAGTCATATCATGAAATAGCTAACATTAGATGACACATTTGATACAGAAAAAATTGCCAATGGTACATATTTCTGTCATTTATCTTAACCATTAGCAATACACCAAAACATGATAATACGTTTTTCTTTTCAAACAAGGCATTTCAAGTTTAAGCTTACCATTCTCAGCCAAGATGTGTCAAGGACACAGGCCAAGGTAAATTTAATGGAATACACTCCTTTTATTACGTTTCGGCTATTGCTTTTATCAAAATAGTCTTAATCAACTACTTAATCTCAGTACATTTATATAAATATTCTTATGAAATGTTTTCTATGATGTCTATCCGTTTTGTTTTTTATAAAGGCAATAGCCGAAACGTAATAAAAGGAGTGTAATACTGAGAAGTTTTTATAATATTGTATCCATCAAGATACTCCACAGAGGGGCATAAATCAAAATAATGAAGACAAAGCGTGACATGGGGGGTCAAATTTAGAACGATACTTTTGTTCATAATATTGCCAAAAGTAGGTTGGAAATATATTATATCGTGAAAAATTGACAATGGCTAAAGTATAGGATTAAAGTCTTCTTCAAATTTACAACATTTTAATCAAATAAATATTATATTTTCAATAGCAATCCTTAAAATTCAAACAATCTTATGGATTAAACTATGGAAATAATAACACATTTTTGTGATTTTTCCAGCAGACTTTCATGAAAACAACTTTTTAATACAAAAATTTTTTACATACAACCATAATTTTCCAAAAAATATATATTTATGGCGTTTTGAACCTCAGTTTTTTTTAAATACGCTTCAAAAAGTTTTTATGTAACATTTTCTGCTGCAGATACAAATTAGCTAATTCAATTTTATCAATTTTCAGGTATATTCAAAGATATATATGAATTTTCACTTAACTGGTACTATTCTTCGGTAACTTAACAATGTCCCCAAAACTAGTATATATCTTCTGTTACCGTTACACTCGGGACAGATATTCTTTGTGTATGGTCTTATGATAATGACAGTATTGTTAATCTATTGTTATACAATTTGTTTCATTGTAATACAATTTGTTCAATTATTTTATTATAAAATACAAACAGATAATCTATTTGATAATGTTTAAGCTTTAAATGGTGAAAACACCAACACCAGGGGACGTTCTAAAACTGTAATGTAAATAAACGAAACTGTTATGATAAGGAGTATCATAAAATGGATTTATAACATCTGTCAAATGTATTTTGCAATTCATTAAATAAAAATTTATTTTTTTGAACAAATCAAAACTATTTCCAATTTGGTAAGTCAATTGCGTTACTGAACATGAATTATTAATTTATATATATACAGACTAAGTAAAGGTTACACTCCGTACAAATTTGTTTAGTCTTTTAGCATACAAATATAAAAGTGCTATGATCATTGCGTTGCAATTCATTTTATGTTTTTTAAGATAATAAAAAGATACACAAACATCTGTACTGTTTAATATGTTGTTGGTTGAAAATGTTGTTGGAGGGGGGGGGGGGGGGAATTAGAAAACATTTAAAACTGTAGATTTGTCAACTTGTAACAATTAATATTGCATTTTCATATATTTACTAATTTTGCCACTTATGAAATTAAAGAAATGATTTCTCAACACATTCAAACTATTTCAAACTATGTTGAACAAATCTTTTAAACATGAATTAAGTCATACAAACAGACATATAGAAAATACACTCGGGACTCACAATTCCTTCTTTGTTCATTTTAAGTAAAACAGTCAGGACTCACAATTTCATCTTTGTTTGTTTTAAGTTAAACAATACTAAAAAGTTTTTGAAATGTTTTGATTATGAACTATGTATTTGCAACACAACTCAAGGAAGATATGCGTCACTGAAATTAGATTTCAAAATTTTGAAAAATAACCCAGATATGAGAAAAGTCTACATACTTAAAGGACAACCCTCGTATATCCTGGAAAATGTTTAATAAAAAAATATCAATTTCAAGTCTTTCTACTCAGAGTGTGCTTCTTCTCAGTCCTCTATAAATGGGAGTTTTACCACTTATTTAGGCATTTTGTAACTTCATGACCCTGCAGTGTTAGTATATTGTTACTGGTATAGTTCCTGTAAAAGCAAACCGAATGTGTGTATAATATTGCATGAAGATGTGTTTTTGTCCCGAGTGTAACATTTTCAATTGTTATATATAAATAATATAACATGTAAAATATGTTTAGAAATCATGAAATAAATCGATAAATTTTGTACTGTTTTCATCTGAAAATGTTTCTTCATCAAAATAAAAGATAAATTATAACTTTTTATCTTCAGTATATTGAACAAATCTACTTGCTATATATCTGAATATAACTATTTTTATAAGAACTTTCAAACTTTTTAAACATGCTCCATTTCACTGCTACAGACTTTAAAGTATTTATTCACGTCAGTTATTTGATATAAATGTGGAAAACAATTAACATGGACTACTGTTCTATAGTTACATATCAGAATTAAGATGATGAATATATAGCGTTACACTCGGGACAACACTTAAAACCAAGTACACAAAAAATGAATTGCACTACATGAATTTGTTTTAGTTTTGTGAGCTTGTGGGTACACTACTGTTTGAGAAATAGAGAAAAAACATATCAAATTCACAGAATGATAAAAAAATTCTTATCTAAATGCAAAATGTTACACTCGGGACATTTTCAATCAGCTTTATTCAAGATGGTATAACTTAAAAAACAAATGATTTTTTTGATCATTTCTTTTTTTTTAACAACATGGACAAATATGCCTATCAATATGTTAAACTGCATTTTCTGTCCAAGCATTAGTTTACTTACAGCAATATCATCAATTTGAATTTCCATTTTTTCCTTGAGCAAAATAGTTTACATGTGCACTTGAAAGGTGATTTCTAAATAATACTTATCATTGAAATATTTGAACAAAATCCATTAAATTTTAAATATAACACATGTACAATGAAATTAAGAACAACTATTGATTACTAACCCAAAAACTGAACAAAATATAAAAGATTGAAAAATGTGTAAAGAAAAAATGTCACGCTAAAAGTGTTACACTCGGGACATTTTTTGCCTGTTTTTCTAATGTAACTTTTGAACGAGTAACACAATCAAGCTGAAATTTTGCAACATTTTTAACAACATCAAGGCACACCATCAGAACATTAAAGTACATTCCTGTGTTGTGTGGTATTCTTTAAATCTTGAAAAGAAAAATTGTCTTCATTATTTTGATTTATGCCCAGAGATGTTATGGAGTATAAAATAAAACATGTACAATGTAGCTATCTTACCCCAGCAGCGAGAGATTTTGGGTCCCGTACCCAGTGATATACAGTGATTTTATGATCATCAGAAGATCTTGAACCATCTAATCTTATCAACTTTTGAGGTAACTGATTAACTTGGTCACCTCCAGCATTGGCTACTGGTCTCTCATTTAGTACTAAAATATACAAGCATCATATTGTATATACTGACAGAGTTAATTATTGTGGCTTCTCAAATCTTCTCGAAACTTTGGTTCTTAATGAAAACCCTGGGTAAATATCTGAAAATGCATTTATTCAAAATTTAAAATACATGTACCACAAATTAACGTACCCATGAAATTACCATTTATACGGTACCATAAAAAAATATTTACCTTGTTTAACATTGACTGTAAGTAAAGCTGATGAACTGAGATCTTCTTTATCTTTCACAATCAGTTTGAATGTATACTTGCCAACATTAATATTACCCTTAGCTGTAGATAAACTTTGATCAGCATCTTCTATAGTTAGTACTGTAGGTCCACTGTATAAAAAGATGGTAAGTATACATCATATTTCTTGTGTATTTGTATTCTCTGCCAATCATAGCATACTATGAATATGCATGCTGATAAGCCATGCCTTCTAGGTCATCTCAGAGTATTAAATAGCAACTATTACGTACCAGGGGTGTGATTGCTTCATAAGCAAAAAAAGGGCTGAAATACCCTACCCCCACCCCCCTCACTCTTGCAAAAACATCATTTTTGAGTAGGTCAAGACTGAATCTGGAACCTTTCGTTTCAAAGATTTTAAGACAAAAAAGAGGAAATCAGCAGAAAGGAGGAAGAATCACATCCCTGAACACCCAAACACAACAGAATCATTAATTGTTTACCATACAGACACAAAAACTGTGTATTGAATCGAGCAGGTATTAATTAGCATACTCATTCAGTGAAACCCTAAAAATTTCGCAGTAAAATTGTGTACTCATTTAGTGTACAACAGAAACTTAAATGTATATATAATGTGTAATTTAATCATACAAAAGAAACATTAGATAATTATGAAGGTACAGTATAATCTGTGAACAAAGGACACCCTTGGGAAAGATTAAATGTGGCCTTTATAGACAAGTGGTCATTCTGTTTTTAATAATCAATGACAGTATTAAAAAGAATGGTCTTATTTCACATGATGGCCTTTAGTCAGAGGTGGCTGCTAACACAGGTTTGACTGTATACAATTAGAATCACCTACCCAGTTTGTTGCCATAGATACGAGGTAATTTTCTGATCATCAGTGCTGTTACTTCCATCTAACAATATGTTGTCAAGTGGAAGTGACATCTCTAGTGTACCGCTGGTTTTAGCAACAGGGGGTGTATTCTGCTCTGTAACAACAGGGGAAAATATTGTAATAGAATTATTCCACTCAGCAGCCATTCTTAACGAAAGATTTCAACTATGATACAGTACATACTTCTGTACAGTGATACATTTTAACCATCATACAGTACATATTTCTGTACAGTGATACATATCAACCATGATACAGTACATACTTCTGTACAGTGACACATTTCCACCATGATACAGTACATATTTCTGTACAGTGATACATTTCCATCATGAAACTGTACATATTTCTGTACAGTGATACATTTCAACAATGATACAGTACATACATCTGTACAGTGATACATTTCAACCATGATACAGTACATACATCTGTACAGTGATACATTTCAACCATGATACAGTACATACTTCTGTACAGTGACACATATCAACCATGATAAAGTACATACATCTGTACAGTGATACATTTCAACCATGATACAGTACATACTTCTGTACAGTGATACATTTCAACCATGATACAGTACATACATCTGTACAGTGATACATTTCAACCATGATACAGTACATACATCTGTACAGTGACACATTTCAACCATGATACAGTACATATTTCTGCACAGTGATACATTTCAACCATGATACAGTACATACATCTGTACAGTGACACATATCAACCATGATACAGTACATACATCTGTACAGTGATACATTTCAACCATGATACAGTACATACTTCTGTACAGTGACACATTTCAACCATGATACAGTACATACATCTGTACAGTGACACATTTCAACCATGATACAGTACATACATCTGTACAGTGACACATTTCAACCATGATACAGTACATACATCTGTACAGTGACACATTTCAACCATGATACAGTACATACATCTGCATAGTGATACATTTCAACCATGATACAGTACATACATCTGTACAGTGACACATTTCAACCATGATACAGTACATACATCTGTACAGTGACACATTTCAACCATGATACAGTACATACATCTGTACAGTGATACATTTCAACCATGACACAGTACATACTTCTGTACAGTGACACATTTCAACCATGATACAGTACATACATCTGTACAGTGATACATTTCAACCATGATACAGTACATACATCTGTACAGTGACACATTTCAACCATGATACAGTACATACATCTGCATAGTGATACATTTCAACCATGATACAGTACATACATCTGTACAGTGACACATTTCAACCATGATACAGTACATACTTCTGTACAGTGATACATTTCAACCATGATACAGTACATACTTCTGTACAGTGATACATTTCAACCATGATACAGTACATACTTCTGTACAGTGACACATTTCAACCATGATACAGTACATACATCTGTACAGTGACACATTTCAACCATGATACAGTACATACATCTGTACAGTGATACATTTCAACCATGATACAGTACATACATCTGTACAGTGACACATTTCAACCATGATACAGTACATACATCTGTACAGTGACACATTTCAACCATGATACAGTACATACATCTGTACAGTGATACATTTCAACCATGACACAGTACATACTTCTGTACAGTGACACATTTCAACCATGATACAGTACATACTTCTGTACAGTGATACATTTCAACCATGATACAGTACATACTTCTGTACAGTGACACATTTCAACCATGATACAGTACATACTTCTGTACAGTGACACATTTCAACCATGATACAGTACATACTTCTGTACAGTGACACATTTCAACCATGATACAGTACATACTTCTGTACAGTGACACATTTCAACCATGATACAGTACATACTTCTGTACAGTGACACATTTCAACCATGATACAGTACATACTTCTGTACAGTGACACATTTCAACCATGATACAGTACATACTTCTGTACAGTGATACATTTCAACCATGATACAGTACATACATCTGTACAGTGACACATTTCAACCATGATACAGTACATACATCTGTATAGTGATACATTTCAACCATGATACAGTACATACATCTGTACAGTGATACATTTCAACCATGATACAGTACATACATCTGTACAGTGACACATTTCAACCATGATACAGTACATACATCTGTACAGTGACACATTTCAACCATGATACAGTACATACTTCTGTACAGTGATACATTTCAACCATGATACAGTACATACTTCTGTACAGTGATACATTTCAACCATGATACAGTACATACATCTGTACAGTGACACATTTCAACCATGATACAGTACATACTTCTGTACAGTGATACATTTCAACCATGATACAGTACATACTTCTGTACAGTGATACATTTCAACCATGATACAGTACATACATCTGTACAGTGACACATTTCAACCATGATACAGTACATACTTCTGTACAGTGATACATTTCAACCATGATACAGTACATACTTCTGTACAGTGATACATTTCAACCATGATACAGTACATACATCTGTACAGTGACACATTTCAACCATGATACAGTACATACTTCTGTACAGTGATACATTTCAACCATGATACAGTACATACTTCTGTACAGTGATACATTTCAACCATGATACAGTACATACATCTGTACAGCGACACATTTCAACCATGATACAGTACATACTTCTGTACAGTGATACATTTCAACCATGATACAGTACATACATCTGTACAGTGATACATTTCAACCATGATACAGTACATACATCTGTACAGTGACACATTTCAACCATGATACAGTACATACTTCTGTACAGTGATACATTTCAACCATGATACAGTACATACATCTGTACAGTGATACATTTCAACCATGATAAAGTACATACATCTGTACAGTGATACATTTCAACCATGATACAGTACATACATCTGTACAGTGATACATTTCAACCATGATACAGTACAAGATAGGCTGGGATGGAAACAGCATTTAATCCATTTAAATGGACGCCCACCAATTTCTTGTCTGATCAATGCAATTTACAGAAATGACCTCCTAGGCATTTAAATCCGCAAAAAAATACTAACCCTGAACACACAAGTAGTTAATCTGTGGTTGAGGATTGTGATATACTTATGTTTTTTTCCTTTTCAATGATTTACTTTATACTTGCATTCAATGGTTTAAAGAACAATGAGGAGTAGATGATTACCTGGTCTAACATACACATGTACATCTGCAGTAGATACTTGTTTGGCTGCATCACTTACTTTCAATGTAAAAGTATAATCTCCAACTTCCAGATTAGATAAATGTAATTCTGATGTTCTAGCACCCTGTAATATATAATATCTAATTTTAAGGCCTAATTTTTCTTTTTGTTTCTGAGTACACGCTGACGCTAATTAAAAATAGGGGAAAGTAGGACAGGGATTTTTGGATTTTTTTTCCATAGCTGACATTCAGTCTTCAAATTTAGCCCCAGGCCAAGTCCACCAAAATGGCCATCAGTCCAGTAAATTTGAAAAGATCAGTGTTCAGATAGTCCAGCAAATTTTCAGTGATAATTTTATCATATTTCAGAACAAAAAAATTAAATATTTTATACTCTAGAAAAATATGTTTTTAGCCAAATTATGAAATTTTGTGTATAGTTTTTTGGTCCACAAAATATTCATTCAGTCCAGTAAAGTTGACATTTTCACTGGACCAAATTTCCAGTGCTTAAAAAGTTTTTCATGAAGACTGCGAATTGATATAAAACATCAAACACAATCATACTCTACCTGTAAATCAACGGCTATGTCAGATGCTGAACCTTCTTCAGATGCTTTTTTTATCCATTCATAGCTAACGATACCTTTATCATCTGTACTGAGGTTACCATATAATGTAACAGATGTTTGTGGAAGATGTATCACTACATCAGATCCTGCGTTAGCTTTAGGTGGATAATCTGTCTCTGTAGATAAATGAGGGTAAGATAATGAGTGTCTTAATACTGTCATATATATAACATATATAGATCTATATGCTAATACTGTAGAACGCTTTAATTTCGCGAAGTCAAAATTTCGCGTTTTTTGTTAAAATCAGCTGTTTTCTTTATTCGCGTATTTATGAATTCGCGATGTCGTCAGGCAGGATTAAAGTGCGATCTGATCAAAGACACGCTGTTGTTGCTTTGATATGTGTGTGTGTGTGTCACACCTGATCGGTTAGCATTTAAGTTGTGATTTAGTGTTTTATATCTAATAACAATAGATTGATAATAGTTTGCAATTGTTGTACAAACAGTAGGTAATTAAGTGTGAAAAACTGTTACTGGTATGTTCAAACGATGTCCAAAATTGTTCAACAAACGATAGTTTAGTAAAGGCAATATTATAAAAAAAATTAGATTGCAAACATTAATGGTACATGTTTATTGTTAATATATTGCTTTCAACAGATTAACTAAACTGATTATTTTTATGATAAAATACTATAACTGACTTAAGTTGTGTATTTTCGGACATACTGATTTTCGAATGTATAAAACTCAGCATTTATTCGCGACATTTATGAATTCGCGAGGTATTCGATTCGCGAATATTAGCGAAAATAAAGCTAACGTGAATAAAACCAGTTTTACAGTAGTATATTCTACTTATTTTGACCTACTATCTTATAAAAACATTTTAAGTAAATTTATTCTTGACCAAATTTTTCTATGGGCAATACATGCTTTTCATATAGGGGACTGATCTGTTCTCACATTCCCCTGTCTAAAAAGTGTTTACCCCTGTAATCATACAAAATTCTCCCCACAGTTGAGTATCCATTCTCCATTAGATATAATTTTGGTGAACAAGATTGTAAAATTGACCAGTGGATGTTTAGCTCCTATGTCTGTAACCATAAATATTAAGACCTTTTGGTAATTAAATACTTAGAGAATAGGTTTCAGTGGCTTTAACATTGTTTTTCAATGATATTTCAGTTAACGGCTATGGTCGTTTCACCAAACCAGATTTCCTGGACTGTTTTCTGACCAGTACTAACTTACCCTTCGACAATGATCTGGCCTCTTCTCCACATATGGAGAAAAATCAACATTTTTGTAGAAGGGTATGCCCTGCGACAACCAAGATTTAAACCCTGACTGATCACCAGGTTACAGAGTCAAGCGCACTAACCACTAGATCACGCTCTAGGCCTCTGGAGAAAATGAATGGCTTGTCATGTTAACATTCCCTTTTTTCGCTAATAGTGCCATTTTTCCCTTATCTATGGGCCTTGCCAGCTTTGCCATTAAAATGAAAAAGCAAACACTGCTTTACTGCATTTTGTCAGCATTCAAGTACAGTTTATCATTATTTCCTAAGCCACACTCATACTATTTAATAATCAAACCATTCTCAAATATCTAATATTCACACCCTACCTTTTATCACAGTCACATTAGCAGTGGTTGAGTTTGTTTCACCATCAGAATCTGTGACAGTTAATCTGTAAAATACATGTAGAACCCGCTTGTTAGATACAATCATTCATGTTGAGTTCTATTTCAGACTTCATGTTTGTAAAATTATATATACACAGGAGTTATCAGTCATAAAATAACACTTTACTGTTATTCTTCTTAATAAAATGTAATGTTAGTATTATCATATAATTCTTCTTTATACAACAATTAGTTAGATGCTGGGAGCCAGTCTGACTAAACTCACTTGAAAGTATAATTGCCAGGTACCAGATCCTTGATTTTAAATGTTTCTGTATCTCCTGTTATACTGTTGTCTTGTAAAGGTCCACTCACTACATCCCAGTGATAGTTGACTATTTTATCATCATCTGTACTATCTGTAAATATAAGCCAGTAACCAGTTGGTATAATCTCTTTATGCTGATGCTCAGCTTCATTAACATATGCAAGGAACCAGTTTGTATAATCTTATTATACTGATGCCCAGCTTCATAAATGTAAGCCAGGAACCAGTTTGTATAATCTTGTTATACTGATGCCCTGCTTCATAATATGAGTCAGAAACCAGTTTGTATAAACTTATACCGATGCCCAGCTTTATAAATGTAAGCAAGGAACCAGTTTGTATAATTTTATGATGCTGACATCCAGCTTCATAAATAAAGCCAGGAACCAGTTTTTATAATCTCATCATACTCAGCTCAATACACATGTTTTCAAAAAAATCCTCAGACGGAAAATATTACAAACATAAACTAACAAAATCACAAACTAACTGTGTAAGCATACTTTACTCTAACATAGAACTGAATGTTTTTTCTCCCAGATGGACGTGTAACGTTACAACAACAGCCAGATTAATGTTGACCTCTCCAGGGCTTACAATGGAAGAAGACCCCAGACATACACACACTGAATGTTAGTAAGTTTATATACAGGAATATGAAATAGATTCATGCTACACTCACTTTCATAGTATCAATATTTTATTAAATTAGGAAAAATAAATGAAAGCATAGATTTGAGTGTAAAGATAAACGTTTAAGTCAATAAACTCTACAACACAAGGGCATTTGGTTTAATTATATGAAGCTAAAATGAGGGTACTCACCAGAGCCATCAAGTATAGCTGAGTTAGGAAGTTTTATCTGTAACTGTGTGGGTGTAATTATAGCAACTGGGGGTTGATTTTCTCTGGCAGCTATAATTATATATAAACAGAACAAAGTAGTCAGTTACATATTAATACAATATCAATTAATACCATATTAACATCAATCATGAATACAAAATAGTTAATTTAATGCCATTCATATCGATGCACTTTGATAATTCATAATACAATGAAACCTGTGTTAGCTCCCATCTCCCAATAAAGGCCAGCCTGTGAATAAATTAATTTTCATTAATTATTTAGAACAAAATCACCATTGAATAAAGGCCGTTTGTCAAAAAAGGACATATTTTATCTTTCCCTTGGGTGGTCTATAATCACATGTTTTGCTGTATCAGCATTTATTCTCAAACAGGTAAAACTCTGTTCTTAATATTCGATGAAATATCAACTTAAAGCAATCTGGTTTTTATAAGCTCAAGGATTTTAAAGCCCCATTAGCTAGGAAGATGTCTTACAAGTGAATCTGACTTTTACTTGCAACAAAAACAATTTGAAATTTTCTTTTTTAATCACTAAGAACAAATAGAAATGTAGCACAGTGTTATTCAACTATACTTCAGAAATTAGAAAAAGCATCTGACAATACTTTTTTGAGATGTGGCTAAAGAAACGCATTATAATAGCAAATGAAATAATTATATTTCAATATATTGCTATCAATTTGTCTTTGTTCTGTAATACTAAATTCAAAAAGCTAATGGGCCTTTAAAATATTCCAGTCACTTTCCTAGATGATAAAGCAAGCAAATAAGCACATTTTCTGAAAATGGAATCTTGCCAGTCATAAAAACTACAGTAAAGGGGACATTTTCAATATATATGATAATTCTGTAAGCCCTTAAGTCATAAAAAATTAACATTGCATAGTATATATGATAATTCTATAAACATTTAAGCCAGGACATATTAACATTACAGATGTATAGAAAATCTACAATAAAGGCTTCTTTAAATTCTTTATTGTTAGAAAGGTCAATTAAAAATTTGTATAATCGTCATATGATTGTTGAACAATGAATGACTTACGTGGAATCACCGATACATTCACACTGGCTTCACCGAATCTGTTGGTACCCGTTACTTGTACACGGAATGTATATAGACCAACAATAAGCTGAAATGGATACAATAACCTGATTAAGCAGTCTTCACGCTAACCCACTAGCCCACAGCCCGGGGCTAGTAAATTTCTTATCTGGCTAGTGAACTTTCTAAAAATTGTGTACTCGGGCTAGTGATAAATTGTTTATTTTCAACAGTCCACATATAGTTCGGGCTAGTGCTTTAAAAGAATTAGTTTGAACACTGATTAAGTAAAAAATGCGTTTAATAAACAAACGCATGTTAATTAAGTAAAAAATGCGTTTAATAAACAAACGCATGTTAATTAAGTAAAAAATGCGTTTAATAAACAAACGCAATGTTAACTAGAGCTTTGTCACAGAAATGACTAATATCTTTCTTTCCCAATATTGGGAAAAGAGCCTTTTTGCAATTCTGAAGTAACCAAATTTTGGCCTCTGTACAAGAAGAACTTACCTGTTTTAGTTTCAGTGTTTGAGTATTACCACCCTCCATATTACCATATTCCTCAGCCTCAGGATGTGCCTCTATGATCCAGTCATACTTATAGTCAACCTCTAAAATATACAACAAATAAACAATATTAAAGACGTTTTTTGGTGGTTCGCTACATTTTTTTTACATAGACATATAGGAAAAATTAAAACTGATCTATGAATGTTCTTTTAAACTTTGCATTATCATAGCATATGATAACAGAAATATTTTAAGAGAAAAAAAATTGGGGAAAAAAAGTCAGAAAAAATCTACAAGAACAACTTGTTTTATACCATACCTGTAGATGGCTCAGGTACGACAAATGCTGTAAGACTGACTTCATCAACAGGTAGTTGAATCTGTTTGTTGTCACCAGCAGATACTGTCAACATCTCAACTGTCAACATAAAACAAACAACATAAAACATATTGTCAGCATAAAACAAACAACATAAAACATACTGTCAATATCTCAACTGTCAACATAAAACATACTGTCAACATATCAACTGTCAACATAAAACATACTGTCAACATAAAACATACTTTCAATATATCAACTGTCAACATAAAACAAACTGTCAATATATCAACTGTCAACATAAAACATACTGTCAACATTTCAACAATTTTTGTTGAGTAGGTAGCGTTACCCCAAACAAAATATTTTTTAAGAATGGACTTACTTTAAATCAGTTGTTGCAAATTATCAACAAAAAGTTACATAATTATATAATGTTCAATACTGTAGGTGTGCCTTACCTTTTGGAGTTGTCACAATAACTTTATTGGGAACTTCATATTTTTGTGACGTGGTTACGGATTTCTCCGTTGTGGATACGGTCTTACCAGATACTGCTTCAGAGTCATCATTTTTTTCCTTAGGCATACAATTACCATGTCCATCTTCAGTATACCCGTCAATACATTCACAAGTACCTGTCTTAGACTTGGATGATTTATACACACATTGTCTATTCAAACCACAGGTTTTAAAACCAAACTCACATTCTTCATTGAAATTATCAAAGTCACCAGCATCATCATTATCAAGAAGACAGTTTCCTTTTTTATCCTCACTATAACGACTCTTACAGACACATACACCAGCTTTTGATCGGCTTTGTAATAGAACACATTCTTTATGAAGTCCACAGTCTGTTACACCATATTCACAAGTTTGATAATCATCATCTCCGTTAGCAGGTCCAGAGTCATCATCAACATCACCAACTGAAATGTTTTATTCAATTATTTTTTTTTAAATTCAAGGGCAGATAACTCAAAAACGAGATTTATAAGAGATATTTCTGTTATCATATGCTATGATCCAGCAAAGTTTAAATAAATTTCTATTGAACAGTTTTCAGTCTGCCTATATGTCTATGTGAAAAATGTAGCAATCATCTTCAACCAAGAATTTATTGAAACAAACATGCCGAGGCACAGTGAACTAGGTGACAGAATATCAAATTGGACTAAGATTCTATCTAGACAATCTGACCAAAATTCATTACCATAGTGATCACTCAAGTGTAATCAAAGTACTGAAAGTACTTATGTATACTGAACTTACATAGACTTGCACTGGGACATGAAACAGGAACTAGTTTAACATTGGCAAGGCGGATACAGAAAACATAGTACTTTGGTCAGCATCCAAGTTCATGCATGCCGAACAAGTGACCTCCATGTAAAGCTTTACTATTGCTCAGTTTCCAAAAAGTCAAGTTAATAACAAAACCAAACCTAGACTAAACTAATGTATTGTATAGTAAGTACCTGGTAGACATAGTTTAGATCTGTTATTTTTCCTGATATACCCTGGCTGACATACACATCGTTCAACTTTGTTATCATTTAGTTCACATTTTTCATTCTGGTCGCAATCATTCTTCCGTCTATTGCATTCACTCTTTTTCATTGTTTTATCTGTAAAATTGAAATCAAGAATTAGTTGAAAATAATCACAAAAATCAGAATATCACAAAGAGTAGGAGAATATCTCTCCACAAAATGGCATATAACATGTTCTTTAGTGGTTGAATCTGAACATTTTCATTTGATATTAGTTATATAGAGACTGAGCATGTACAGTTACATGGGTATGTAAGACGGACATACACTTCATTCATTTATTTGTGGTTAAATGAGCCACCCCAGAGAGGGGGGAGATAAGATACAGGAGAACTGGGCATTTATATCCCCGCTCTTTTCGAATAGTTTTTCCTGATTCTTTATTGTGCCCGGTCTATACCGATACATGCCTCATCCTTTTTCATGTGATTTCCAGACAAAGTACAGGGCTGGGAGGGGACACTGAAAAGGCATCCTTAAGAAATTTGAAAAGCGGAGGCGAGAATTGAACTCGAAGCCTTTCGTTTAGTAGTCCAGCGCATTACAACTCAACCAGCAGAGAACATGCCATGAATGGCCATGTCAGCATCATGTAGTTAAGAGATTAAAATATTACCCTAAATTTGAGAACAATCACTTACTCAATATTCAAATAGTCTGTACATATAAATATACTGTACTTTCACTTATTTTCGTTGGGATGAATTTTCGTGGTTTTTACTAAAATGGCTATTTCGTGGGGACATAAATTCATGGAATATGATTTTTGAAAAGAATTGCCTCATCTCTGCATTCAAATTCGTGGGGATTTGATTTCGTGGATGAGCCGACCCGTGAAATACACAAAATTAAACCCCCAACGAAAGTTAATGATTCCACAGTATTTAGATACATCAATTGCTTCATTTTTTGCACTGGCACATAATGCTTCTTATCAACAGTAGTATTAAAATTATGAATCAATCACTACAAGCAATATTGCCTGTGATACTTCAACTTGATACAAACTTTGAGTAGGAAAATTGTAAGCATGTTGTTTACTGAGCTTACACCAGTGCTAGTTTGAGCAGGGAAACTGGTGACGAGTGTGTCACTCTGCACTATAAAATCAGACATTGATTATACTAATATGGAATCTTCAAGCAAGAAAGAATAAACTCTCTCAATACAATCCTATCTGAATGATTGATTTTAATGATACATTTATCACTATGTTTTATCTCTCCAAGGAAACAGATGGTTTTCATGATCAGATAGGACAATCTAGCTAGAAAATAACAATATTAACTATAGTCCCGTTCTACTTCTGCAGTCTTCACAAATTATCAGGTCACAGGGTTTTTTCTCGGTATTTTGGGAATATGACCCATACCCTTGGGATTGGGAATTTTCGTGGTGTTTTAATTGAAATTGGGAAAAATGTATAACTACAATTTTTGCAATGTTCAACTTATTCTACTTATTCTCTCATAGAACAGTAGCAGAATAAGGTATTTACTACCAATAGTGATGCTAATGAACTTATAGAATTATTTTTTAAAAAAATCGCCCCAAAAAAATCCCTGGGTCAGATTTTTTTTTCAGTATTTTGGGAACATGACCCATACCCTTGGGACTTGGAATATCAGTGATGTTTTGTTCAAAATAGAGAAAAATATGTGTAACTGCAATTTTGTAATGTCTGAATGAACATAAATAATCACTGTCCATAATCCATAATGGGAACTTTCAATCATTGCAAGGCTATTACAGTGAAAGATATCTTGTTTTCAGAGATTTTAGGTTTTTAAAAATTGATTGGGATCCAATTGGGAATTTTTGTCTGTGAATTGGAAAAAAAAGATATCATTTTCAATGGGGAATATGACCCAATATCAGCTATAGGATTAGACCCAGACAAACTAACCACACTTGATATGGACATGATGAGAGACCATAACCCACTCGACCTAGTCCACCACTCTCAATCAGTTTATTTGATATGTTATTTGGATAGGATTAGAGTTACAATACAAATCTGTCTAGAAAGTGAGCCATAGACTGCATCATCAGCACACAACACGTGGCAAAAAAAAATAATTATTTTTTCTTGTAAATAGAGCAAACATCTGTGAGACAATTTATCAACAACGACAACAAATCTCCCTAAATCATATACAAGTATCTTTTCAGCCTCAGTTCAAACAATCAGAGCTAAATCATGAATTAGATATAATATATCCTGACCACAAATACTTGGCCACAGAAATCACTAAACAGTTGACACAAAAGCCTGTATGTCGTGCAATCAACAAAAACCATTAAGCACAGAGCAGAACATCTAACAGCGTTTAAAAAGATAAATTCTTATCCCAAAACAATCTAAATCATTGTTGAATAGCCAAATGACCATTGCTAGATCAATGCTGGGAGATATTCATAGCAATTTAACACAAATAACAAACATCAAGTTTAATAATGAATTTCACTCAATGTAGTCTGAGTGATTTGATAAACATGGCATTTGTTGATAATTTTAATTTTCCATGGTAACAGACCATAAATCACCACAAGTTATTTTCATAGACTGGTTCTATATAAGTAAATACTGCAACACAGGACAATGTTTGGAACAAAATTTAATATATAATTAATATAACACTAATTTTATAAGCTATTATTTCTATATGTACTTTGTAAGGTAAATGTCATTTTTGTTCATGAAAATGGATTCTGATAAATATACAGTGCAACCTCTCCAAAGCAACACCTTTTGGGAGAAGCAGAATTATGTTGTTGCAGAGAGGATGTTGCTTAAGAGAGGGTTGCTCTGTAGAGGTTGTACTGTATTTTGACAACCAATCATGATACAACTGATTACTTTACATAAGCAGGGATTTTCCCCACATGTATGGCAGGGTACCAGTACAAAATTAATTGTGAAAATCACAATAATTTTCACCAAGTGGAATTTTTTTACACTAACAAAGACATCAGTCTTGAATACTCTTTTATGATATTAATTCGCAAAAAAATGTGATTAGTGAATGAAAACAATTGCGGTGCATCATTTAGCATTGTTTGATGGACAGTTTCAAAATCCAGGTGTGTCAAAAGAGCCAAATTAAAAATCCTGAAAATCATATGCTGATGCGGCCATCCATTTCTTGAAATATTTTCATCAAATAACTTTCACTTTCATGACAGATAAATCCAGAGTTCAGGTATTTTGACACCCCTGAAAATATATATACTGGGTCACGAGATATAGTATGTAGGACAAAAGCCCCCCGTCAATTTTGATAGGGATGGACAAAAACTCTCTTTAAATTTGACTTCCCCAAACATTCGCTTTCTATACAAATTCAACGTAACTGAATTTGTGTAATCAAAACTAGTTACAGGCACTCTGGTACATTTGAATTTAATGTTTTGTTACCTGAAATGAATAACAATTGGAAAAGATGTTTCAATCTTCATCAGAAATATGAACTATAACTAAGGATCAGAAATTAACCTTAATGAAAACAAACAACAGTCGTCCAAAGTTGAAACCGACAGACTTCGAAAACCTACGAGAGAATTATGAAAATAAGCCCCCACCCCAACAAAATGGTAGAAAAGTCACAACACAAATACTAGTCCGATTTTAATGCACGTTATGCACATAATGTTAGCTTTTGACTTTGATTTTTTTTTTGGCCAAAATTATATTTTCGCTTTTCAAATTGATATTACAAATAATGTGTCTTGCTGGCTACGCCCCAGACTGCATAAATGTTAAGCTCTCCACAAACATCAATATCCACACTATCTGAATAGACAATCTTAAATACACACGCTATTTATTCATTCTTAATTTTTTATTCTGTCAAATGTAATTGCCAAACAGCATCATTTTCCTAATCCTAACTAAAATTCACTTTAGATCTGACATTTTATGATTGAATTTAACATTCAAGTGTTATTCATGGCCATAAAGCAGCTCTAACAACAGTCAAACATATGAACAAAGGCCAACCATGGGAAAGACACAATGTGACCTTTATTGACAGGTGGCCTTCATTCAGAGGTCAAGTTGTTCTTAATAATCAATAATGTTTTTTGAAAGAATGGCCTTCATTCACAGGGTGGCCTTTATTAGGAAGTGGCCGCTAGCACAGGTTTGACCTTACACAAGAAATCATTTTCCTGAACTCAAAGATTTCAGATTACAATTTCATATGTACTTCAGTTCATACAGTCATGATATAAAGTCAAGGGGGCTTTAGGGGCCACCTCCTAATAAAGACTTCCTGAGAACAAAGGTTATTCTCATAAAAAATGACCTCCGAATAAAGGCCACCTGTCTATGATGGCCACATTTTGTCATTCCAAATGGTGGCCTTTTGACTGTATATGAAAGTCTGGGTAACAACGCTAATACAATTTTGAACAATGTACAATATTGTACACTCTGTCACACTTATACAAGTATATCATTTTTTAACCTGCAGAATTTTTAATGGACTTGTCCAACTTCCATTTTGGAACAGTCCATTATCAATTTAAGGAATATCACAATGAAAATTTGCAAGTTAGTCACCCAACAGTAAAGAGACTGGTCAGACTGCATGGGTTTCTGTGCTGGCTTGTCTCTATCCTGTTAGCAAAGCCTTTTAAGGCCTTGCAGTTTCGGTTCCAGCATTGCAAAGGTTATAATGATACATGTATGTATTGAATTGAATTCAATTACAGTACAACCTCTCCTGATTGGCCCTCTCTTGAGCAACAACCTCTTTTGAACAACAGCATGATTTTTTCCACAGCACAATTTAACTATTAATAAAACCTCTGTTGAGCAATAACCTCTCAACAACAACATGATTTTCCAACTCCCAAAGGGGGCTCTTTGGAGAGGTTGCATTGAATATATGATTGTATTGTAAGCTTCCCACTGTGTTTATTATCCTATAAAGCTAAGCATATAGAGAATACAGGAGAAGATATTTTTCAATAAATAGATGAAGATTTGCTGCCACAGAATTGTAAACAAACACTGCAATATTTGGTAATTGGAGAGACATTAATTATGTCATAACAACTTAATAAACACCGTAACTACAATTACTAAATTGTCCATTATTTACCAAGAATAAGCATTTATGAATTAATACACTACAAGTAAGCCAATGATTGATCAAATGTAAAGTCAGGCCACTGAAGTAATCCTGCCACTTAAATAAAGTCTTGCAATTTCAAAAAAATGTCAAAGCTGTATAATTTCACAGTCAATGCTGGCATTTATTTCTAGATACAGTCAGGTTCATTACTTTCATTATCTATATGATAGTCCTCATTATACCAATGAATCGAAACTACCGACTACGGTACAAAGCTAAATAAACACATTCAGCAACAATATAATGACTAAGCTTTCAGGGCCCTCATTTGACGTTTTTTGGGGCCTAAAGTTGGCCCAATTCCCCTCCTAAAATCATATACTTTTTTCCCCTATTTTTGAAAAAAAATCCCCTAAAAAAAAAACAACATTTTTTTTTTGCTTAAATGATTCATATTAAGTTATTAACCTTTGATTCACAGTATATTAATGTATGTAATATATTTAAATACAACCATTTTAAGCTTAAAATGCTTATTGCAGGGTTATACAGCAGTTGAAAAAGATCCCCTGAAATTCCCCTTTTTCCTCAAAATGACGCGAAATTCCCCTACCTGAGGGCCCCGGGCCCCTTCCCGTAAAGTGCTGCTAGGGCCCTGGCTTTGACTATTTCATAAAATCACACTATACTGTTGTTAACAAATTAAACCATACTCCAACTAGAACTTTACCACAGAACTTTACACTACATGGATAAGTTCAAGGGCACATAACTCTGGAATGAGTGGATCAATGGGCATGGAAATTGTCTTGCACATCTACACTTTATTGTGATGACATATTTCAAGTTTAAATGCAATCACTTAAGGAATGTGGAAGTAGTTCTTTCCACAAACTTGTGATATTGTATGCGGATGGACCGACAGAGTGACTTCAACATCCCCCATCTCAAACATCATATGAACAAGCGTAATTGATATCAAACCACGCAATCAATGGATATATTTGACAGATATTTTAAACAAGCAAGAAGACTTACCAATAGATCTTACTTGTATAAACACTGTATCATTATATTTTGGCATACTTTGAGGAACAGGTTCGCAAGCCGTTCTGTTGGTTTCAAAACATTCGATAGTAAAGCATTTCTGCTGCGTGAACCATGCCACATTGCACAAAGGTTTGTCACAACAGCTTATAAGGCACTTTGATGCTTCATCCGATTCCAAATCACGTTCAAAATATCCAGCATGTTCTCGACCTCTTGGAACTGCAGTCAAAAACAGGTGTTTCTGCATTGTCTGTAAGGACAAAGTTTCTGCAGGATGGTCACATATCTGGCCAAAGCAAACTGAAAATAAAAGAGAAATAAAATTGTTTTATTTGTTCATTTAAGTGGGTTCCACAATGTTTTTCAACAATATTCCAGTTAAATACAGCAGCTGGTTCACCTAACCAGATTTTCTAGACAGTATTCCAACCAGTACTAACTTTTTAGAGTAGGGATAAAAATGCATGGTTCTCCTGTATCTTATCTCTCTCTCTCACGGAGGCAGCTCTGAAATAAACATACAGGGCTCCAGATAAGATACGTATTTGCGTAAATATGCATTAGTTTTCCCGAAATACACATAAAAAATATTTCTACAGCGTACCGATACGCACTTAAAATCACGGGTACTTGTTTTACTAGATTTAAATGCGTACCTATCAAATTTAAAGTAATATCTGTGACTATAGTGATTTATTTGAATAAGGCAAAGGTATTGTATATAAGCTACATGTTCATTCTTCACTGGATGCAAAACAAGTTCATAAGAATGATTTACACATTAAATATAGAGGACCACAATATAACAAAGTACATTTAAAAGGTAAGGCTTTTGTGTGTTTTTTTTTAGTGAATACCCTTTAAAAAATTGAAATACCCCCGCAAAAAAATTTAAGGCGTAAAATACCCCCTGCTAAAGAATGCAGGGGGTAAAATACCCCTTGCCCAAATATTTATCTGGAGCCCTGAACATAGCTATTAGGGCTGGCAAAATCTGATTTTGACTAATTTGTCTGTTTTGCCAAAAGCATTTCTCAACTTGTCCGTATGATATTTATAAGGCAAATTCTGTAAACTTTCACTTGTCTATACAGGCTGCGGGACAATCTGGGCAATACAGCAATTGATTTTGCCGCCCCTGTGGCTATCAAATGGTTTGTTGAACAACAGTCCTTAACTTACTGTTTAACTGTACTACAGGCAACCTCTCCAGAGAGCAACACCCTTTGGGGGTAGCAGAAGTAGGCTGTTATTGTGAGGTTGTTGCTCTAGAGAGGTGAAATTAATAGTTAAATTGTGCAGTTGGAAAAAATCATGATGTCACTGAAGGGAGGTTGTTGTTGTTCAAGAGAGGGCCGCTCTGGAGAGGTTGTACTGTAAATGATTCAAGCAGTCAAAACAATATCAAGAATTTAAATAAAACTGGAATAAATCATTATCCATACCACAGGGAGGATTTGATTTAGTACCCTTAATGGTGTTTCTATACTTGATTATACATAAATGAATAACATAGAATTGATTAATAATTTTAGATTATAATCTGCAGAATGTACTGGCACAGATTGCTCGACAGCTGTAATTGTGAGTATAATGAACAATAAAATGATTCTACAAGTAAACACAATACTTTACAGAACAATAAACAAACACTGTTTCAAACATCATAAAGAATTCCAAACATATTTCATTGCGGAGTGAAAGTGAAGTAAAGACATGAAGATGGGGAAGATGGGGGGAAGTCTGAGGTTGAATAGAAATGGTTTCTGAGTAATAACCACTAGGCTCCACTGCTGTCAGTTCAAATCCCACAGTCCTAGGGTCATCGTCCACCACTGAAGTAATTAAATGGCGAATGATCCTGAATGTTCTGCGTTGATGTGATATTAACCCCAGAGAATAAATATTTAAAGTGTCCGGTCCAAAAATTAAGAAATATTTGATTTTCATTAGTGTCGGAGGGGGGGGGGGGGGGGGAGGCATTTAGCAGTAAATTTCTTATCAGGCTAGTGAACTTTCTAAAAATTGTGTACTCAGGCTAGTGGTAATTTGTTCATTTTCAGTAGTCCACTTATAATTCGGGCTAGTACTTAAAAAAAATTAGTTTGAACACTGTTTAGGTGTAGATACATAATGTCTTCCCTCTGAATGCCTAGTTGTTAGATGATTCTATGTCCATCTGTTGTACTGATTGATTCTTTCACACAGTTTTCTACATGCATCATACACTTAAAGTAATCTTAATATTGTCATGTGAACCATACTAGTCAATAAAATCCCTATCAGATAGGTGTAATCAGAGGACACAATGTATTCACAGATTTATAACAAACTGAAATGTTTACCAATAAATTGTATTATGACTTCTGCTGTACTTCTAGACTGAGTCCTAGACAGTAATACATGTACAACAGTCAATAAAATAAACTAATCAGACATCATTGTAGGATGACATATTGTCCAAGCTAGTAAACATGGTATAAAGAATCCTCACATCTATGTTTTATATATATAATCAAACTTGTGAACAAAGGCCACCCTAGGGAAAGACAAAATATTATATGGCCTTTATTGACAGGTGGCCTTTATTCTCATGTATACCAGTCTGTGCCAGCTATATCATGTATACCAGTCTGTGCCAGTAAATATCTTATTATACCAGTCTGTGCCAGTAATCTCACATATACCAGTCTGTGCCAGCTATATCATGTATACCAGTCTGTCCCATAAATATCTTTTTATATGAGTCTGTGCCAGTAATCTCACATATACCAGTCTGTGCCAGTAATCTCACATAATTATACCAGTCTGTGCCAGCTATATCATGTATACCAGTCTGTGTCAGCTATATCATGTATACCAGTCTGTGCCAGCTATATCATGTATACCAGTCTGTGCCAGTAATCTCACATATACCAGTCTGTACCAGCTATATCATGTATACCAGTCTGTGCCAGCTATATCATGTATACCAACCAGTCTGTGCCAGTAAATATCTTTTTATATGAGTCTGTGCCAGTAATCTCACATATACCAGTCTGTGCCAGCTATATCATGTATACCAGTCTGTCCCATAAATATCTTTTTATATGAGTCTGTGCCAGTAATCTCACATATACCAGTCTGTGCCAGTAATCTCACATAATTATACCAGTCTGTGCCAGCTATATCATGTATACCAGTCTGTGCCAGCTATATCATGTTTACTAGTCTGTGCCAGCTATATCATGTATACCAGTCTGTGCAAGTAATCTCACATATACCAGTCTGTGCCAGCTATATCATGTATACCAGTCTGTGCAAGCTATATCATGTATACCAGTCTGTGCCAGCTATATCATGTATACCAGTCTGCGCCAGTAATCTCACATATACCAGTCTGTGCCAGCTATATCATGTATACCAGTCTGTGCCAGCTATATCATGTATACCAGTCTGTGCCAGTAAATATCTTTTTATATGAGTCTGTGCCAGTAATCTCACATATAACAGTCTCTGCCAGTAATCTTGGGGCTTTAATATTATCAGATAGAAGATTCTAAGTGTAGCACAATCTTGAATGACATACAAAATTGTAGGAGAACTAAGCAGGCATATCACATAATATCTATCAGTAAGTGACAATCAATGAATGACACAGGAGAATCCTAATGTCTCACTATGGTGTGAAACTGACATCCCGAATCTAGCTTAGCTTATGTCACAAATTAGATAATAAACCCAAGGTTAGTTTTGCGGAAATTATCTAGAAGTTTTTTCCTGCCCGAATAGGCATTTCACTAACAGGTCTATATAAACATGAAGTCCATAGTACTGGGATAATATTCCAGAAAGATTCCTGATATAAAAAATATAGGATCAGTACTCAGAGGTTTTCTCTATGTTTTGGGGAAGGTGCCCCAGTCCTTAATATGGGGATGAAATAACTGTTTGAAGCAAGCCTCTATAGGAAAAAATTCTCGCCCAAGACCAGTTTGGGGAATTAAATTTTTCGAGGAGTAAATTGGAAATTCAGGAAAATTTCATGGTTTCAAAAGAAATTTTCCAAGGGGAAGGTGCCCCAGGCTACAAATATATAATAAAGATAACCCAAGGTCATTGATGTAGTAATGCAGCATTACCATGTACAACCTACCAAAAAAAAATTAACTAATAGTAATTAACAATCAAGTACATCCACAGTATTTTGTCATTAATATAATTACGTACTTGATAGGTCAGTTGGTTTTGTCCATCTAAAGGCTGATTATTCAATGTTTTCATATGTATTAAATACAGTAAAACTTTGTTAATCTAGGAGTCATCAGACCAGACTAACTGCTTGAGATAAAACTGATGCTCGTTACAACCAGTTTTAGAAAGCAACTGCATGTTGGTACTGTAACGTTAAATATCCAGACATAACCCAACCCATCACTGTAGCCATTGCGCCATGTGTGTGTGTCTTTTACACATCCACCCACCCAGCTACAGTCAGTATACCAGCAACCCAAATTGACGTTTTACTCGACTTTCACTCTCTCTCAACAACAGCCATCTCTTTCCAACAGCCATCTCATTGCAGCCGGCGATCTTGAATAAAATTCTGGTTCACACTTTTGATACACAATTAGTCTGTACTATGTTGCTTTTATTTTTGTAATAGTTTTACTGTTTGGTTCAGTAATTACAACTGTAACCACTGGCAGCCTTAATTAAAATGATGTGTTATCAGTAATCAATCCTTAGACATCACTTTTTTTACCCTTTCTATTGAAAATCATAGGGGAGAAATCACACGTACGCTACACCCCCACCTCTTGTTCAGACCATTGTAACAAAAGTAAGTGATCATTAATTTGTACATTGATGGTCAAATACTTTGACTGTCGCAGCATAAGATTAACACATGCTGGTAAAACCATGGTATTTTAAAGCTGAATTGGCCAAATAAAATTTGTATGGAAAGTATGAGAAGTAGTCAGTGAAGACTCTACAGGGTATATCTTATCTTTTAAATAGATGATAAAACATTTCAATAGTAGAATACAAGCAACATTAATTCAACCATATTTCAGATTAATCAAATGTTACATATTGCTACAGATACATTTATATACTACATTCTTTGTAAATAATAATAATTCAAACAGAAGAAGTCTTTATATTCAGTCATAGTAAATAATATGGACCTTCTTATTTGGTCAATATCCAATAAATACCATTCCAGCTGGAGAGTAGACAAGGTTTATTTAGTTAATTAATGCAAGGGCTGTAACTCCAGACTGCCAATAGCAAATTGACTGGTAACTGTACATTCATGAGTAAGATGTTATGTGTAAACATTGTGTGCCAGACTGTCATAAAATATACTCTTATATGTAAAATTCTTCTAAAGGCTAAAATGCTGTGGTAAACAAACATTGATTTTACTTGTAAAAAATGATTACAACTTAAACTGTTCAAGTTAGATGGCCAGAAATGACTATTAGGTCAATATCTAATAAATAACAATATATAAAATTTTTTATGTCAGATAGTCGAAAATTAAGACTTATATAAATATATTATTTGGTCAATTCTGAACAATGCAAGGACCCTAACAAATGTGCCTGTTGAAAATTGGTTATCAATCTTGAGCAAGACATACATTGTGACCAAGTTTGATAAAGATCCAATAAAAACTTTTCCTGTCATGGAACGGACAGTTTTCTGGACGACGCCTGCCATCAGATGTGGTTCCTTAATTTAGCCCTTTGATATTAAAACATGTTGCTGCAAACTCATAGCAAAATAAATGTTAACACCAAACTATGAAACAACACATGTTTATATTAACCTCATATGTTATTGATTCAACAAAATGTCAAAACAAGATTATTCAGAAAGCAAGATAATTCTAATATACATTATAATTGACAGTCCTGTGAATACAGTACAATCTCTTCAATGCGGCCCTGTCTTAAGCAACAACCTCCCTTCAACAAGTCAACAGCAAGATTTTTTCCCTTGCATAATTTAACTATTAATTTAACCTCTCTAGAGCAACAACCCATCAACAGCAACATAATTTTGCTACTTCCAAAGGGTGTTGCTTTAAAGAGGTTGCACTGTATGCAAATAATGAGAAAATCACAAATTGGCCATATCATATTTTCTACATATTTTATTGTCCACATAAATTACTTACACCTGATTAAATCTTAGTATGAACTTTACAGGAAAATTGAGTAGGATCAAGTTATAATCAATAAAATGCTACAAGATTTTCTTGTATTGATGGCAGCTGTTGCAGCTCAATGTGTTGCACCTCAACCGTTTAATGAAGTACAATGTATGTACATCCATTATCATTGGTGTATAAGACACATGCTTTTAGGTAAAACATCGGATACAAAAATCTGGCACAAAAATCAAATGTAGGTGTAGATCTACCAAATTTTCTGCGGCTTAAACATTCAAAATCGTTATAAACTGAATATAATAATTATTGTTTACTGGAGACAATTATTGATGATATGTTAAACACCTTAAATGAATAAATCTTTCGTAATGTTTATCTAAAAACCAATATGGTACCGTACTTTACCGAATTACGTCAAACCAGACATCTATGCAAGTTTGAAAAGCATTGACAAATGTATGCTGATCGTGTCATTAATTAAAAGAAATTCAAGGTGTGGAGAAGTTTGAGTAGTGTTTGCAGGTTGAATAATTAAATGATGTTGTACTACATAAGTTATTGTCACGTTTTCATAATATTACGTAACACAAAAACAAACAAAATGGCATTTACTCGTCATATCTTTGATCATATTATTTGTATTTTTCACGTAGACTATATTTTCCCCTGGATGACAATATCAGCAGATTTTTTTACCTGGGTCTTATACACAGGTGCAACCTTTACTTAAGTAATAACAGTTTTATTCTAACACAATTACTGTTCATGCATGTTCTAAGCTTTCAAGAGAATGCATAAAAATTTAATTATTCTAAAAATAAATCAGATTTAACTTTAATTTTAAAACTTTTAACTTTAAATTTTTTTGCCATGGTTAGATACCATGGACATCAGGAAACTCCCTAAACAGCAGGGTTTTCTTTATTTTATAGTTGTAGACTGTTAACGGTGCCTTCCCTGTCGGAAAATTTCTTTGAAATCGTGCAATTTTCCCAGCAATTCCTAACTTACTCCTTGAAATTTTATTCCCCAAATTGGTTCTAGACATGATTTTTTTCACCAAAAGAGACTTCAACCTACTATTTTATCCCCACATCACGGGCTTGGGTACCTTCTCCAAAACATAATGAAAACCCCTAAATGATAAAAAGGGATTCAGTTAAGTCTGTTCCCAATGGCATTAGGTAAGCAGAAAACTAACTCTGTATCAATGAAACAAATATACCAGTTTGGACAGACAAAAAAAAATGAAATTCCATTTCATGCCAGAAAACTATTACAAATGTGTAGAGGAAAAATACAAGCTATAATATATCTATATTATGTTTAATATTTTCTCATATTTATAAAGCAGTATTCTATTTTATTTCAAGTTAAACTGAAAGAAGTGTATAGTTGAAATTTTCACAAGCTAAGACTGAAATAAATGAGATACATCTAATACACAAACATACTGTTACTAAATTGTCATAAAATCATATCATTACCTGTAATAACAACATTAAGTAAAATCCATTTTAACATCGTGTTCAGACAACAGTTAGCAATAATTTCCATGTTGCCATCAGTAACATCGATGTCACATCCTTATACAACACAATATATGCTGTATGTAGTCGCTTTAAAATATTCTACTTCAAACACTAACCTGAAAATACAAAATACACTAATTTACTTTACAGTAACAAAGGACGGCATGAACTTAGCATTTTCAAAGGCCTAACAGGGGCGTAGCCAGCTTTGAATGAATGTAACACTCAGGAGACAGGAGATCTGGGTGTATTTTGATCTAATAATGGACTAACCCCATAGCTTTTGAAATACCATTTTTGGCCATATTCATATTTTCAAATTGATGTTTCGCTGGCTATCGCCCTGTCTACAACTATAAGTATAGTAATAATTTATGCAAACATACTTGTCATTTCTTCAGCCTTATTGACATATATACTTTCACACACTGTTGAAAATAGTCAGTTTGTTCCATTTGTTGCATACATTATTCATATATAATCAAGCCCTTTACATATAATCATTGCACAGTGTGCTTCAATTTCAAATATAATAATAATTAATTATGTTTTGGAAATTATCCCTTGTACAACTATATATTGTTGGAAACTTACTTTCATTTTGTATGAGTAGGAACAACTTCATTCCAAGAAACTTGTTCCATTAAAATAATTGCACATTTATAAGTCCAAAATATGATAATTTTCCAAATATAAATGACATCAAAGAACTTGGGGCTCTCTCAAGAAACAAGTTGTGTGTTTCGTAATAACATATTTGCATTAAATTTTTATTAAAAACCAATTTTATGTTTATATACTAAGCAATGTTACACAATTCAGCTAAAGGAAGTCAGATAAACCTAGAGTATATTATAAACTAACACTATTAAAAATAAGATCAACAAAGTGATATACATTTAGAGTAATTAAATGTCATTATGATGTAATGATATTGAAACAACACAATACTTATTTTATTGATATAGAGTCTGTTTAGACAAAAAAAACACAAGGCTATCCAGGGATTTTTTGGGGCGATTTTATAGCCGAAATTCGGTCATATTCCCAATGGAAAATAGTATCTATTTTTCCCAATTGACAGACAAAAATTCCCAATAAAAAAATAAAATAAAATAAATTAAGTTCATTAACATCACTATTGGCAGTAAATACCTTATTCTGCTACTGTTCTATGGGAGAATAAGTAGAATAAGTTGAACATTGCCAAAATTGTAGTTATACATTTTTCCCAATTTTGATTAAAACACCATGAAAATTCCCAATCCCAAGGGTATGTGTCATATTATCCCAAAATACCGAGAAAAAAACCCTGCTATCAATTATCAAGGCTATTTATACCACATTATCATACTACAGACTACAGAACATAAGAGGGGAGGGCAGGAGGGAGAACTTCATACATGTAGTTGTGGAGTCAGTTCTGATCAACCCTGCAACACTAGATCAAAACAATCTAAGGGACAAAGGGGACTCCTTGGTGGAATGGTTACGGTCTCTATAACTAGTTATCACCAATCCCTCATCATTGCAAGTTCGAATCCCATCCCAGACTGGAGGTATTTCATGTGAAGAAGCTGTCAAGCTAGCTCTTGAATGGTAACAGGTTCTACCCCAGGTAAAATCCTCACTGTACAGATACCCCAGAATTACAGACCCCCTGGTTGAAAGAACATATACATTGTCTTCATAGTTCATTCTACAGCTGACAATTAGAACTCCACTTTTAAAGACCCCTCGCTATTAAGGCCATTTTTTACCAGAACAACAAATACCCTTAATAGCCGAGTTTTATTAAAATCAATTCTACACTCATTATCAATAAACCAAAACAGCTTACTATCAAAGTTGTAAAAATTCTAGTTTATCCAAGTATACACTTTATCCAAATCAATCTTTAGCTATGGAGACACACACTGGTCCTAATACCTCAACAAACTGAACTAATAATTAACCTGAATTCAATGAAAAAGCATCAAATTACGGGGTTAAGCTATATGATTAACATTATGCTTTCAAAGAGCTAAATATATATAATTTCACTTTGGTTCAATATAAAACCACAAAAGATCATTTAACACTTGTTATCATCAATGCCTGTAATAAGATGATGAGGTACATGGAACGGTGTTAATAATATCATTAATTTTAACCATTAACCCTCTGAATTTCCTAAATGAACTTGTCCAGTTTTTTTTATGTTTGTTTATTTGAGTTTTACACCCATTTTCAACAGTCAGAGTCACATGAGGTGGACATCGTTCCTGGGAAGAACCAGTACTAGACTACCATCCTCTGTAAGCAACTGCCTACTTTCTCACATAAAAAGACATAGTCGGTTGCTGGGCTCAAATCAAGGATCCTCTTATCAATGAGAGGTTATAGTGATTTGAAGTCAGCGACCTTAACCCCTCAATCACGGAGGCGGGACTTCAATTTAAAAACAAACCAATTTTAACGATATCACAATTGAAAGTCTAGAAGTTAGTCACCCAACAGTAAAGAGCCTGATCAGACTGCATGCAAAAATTATTGGCTGTAATGATCGGGTTCATTCTTGCAGGTTTTTTTTTCGGTATTTTGGGAATTTGACCCATACCCTTGGGATTGGGAATTTTCGCGGTGTTTAATCAAAATTGGGAAAAAATGTATAACAACAATTTTCAACTTATTTTACTTATTCTCCCATAGAACAGTAGTAGAATAAGATATTTAATACCAATAGTGATGTTAATGAACTTATAAAATTGATAAAAAAATAATAATTTGTGGGCCGGGGGATTGGGAATTTTTGTCTGTGAAATGGGAAAAAAAGATACTATTTTCCATTGGGAATATGACGGAATTTCTGCTATAAAATCACCCCAAAAAAATCCCTGTCTTGGATTGTTATCAGAGTAAGCAGAAAACGGCCATGATGTATTATTAAAATATCATCTGATCTGACAAAATAGATAGGTCAGATTTGGGCTCTGTTGGAAACACCAGGGTTTACGTACAATACAAACTGTCCCCAGATACAAAACTGTACAGCAAACAAAGGTCAAAAGTCATTTTCTTACAGAGGACATACCAGAAGTCTTCGGATTCATTGTGGCAAATACAGGGGCCTGGGCCCTAATTACACTTTATGGGAGTGGGACCAGAGGCCCTCAGGTAGGGGATTTTTGTGTTGTTTTGAAGAAAAGGGGGAATTTTGTCTTTCAACAACAATACTACCGGTATATGTATAAGTAATACATATTTGCTTAACAAATCGCAAACTTCAAGCCTTTAAACAGCTGCTTTATTACATGTACATTTACACATGACTGTATTTCGGGGACACAAGCTGCTTAATCATATAGAATAAATTTTGTATTTTACGTAAACTGATTATTTTCCTTCAAATAAAATGCATTGATTCTAATTGCATGTATTTTATGAAACGGTGTAAATAATGTTTATGTTTTAATATGCATAATTTCTATGAAAATTTTAATTGATACTGCAGTTGACTTTATGATTCAATGTGATACTATTGTATTTGTAAACATGTTCCACCAATCATAAAGTATTCAGAATTAAAATAGAAACACACAAGTTTTGAAATAGCAAATAGTTATAAATTTTTAACAAACAGCACAAACATGCAGCTTTTCAAATATTTTCAGACGATATAGCTCTGCAGCCCACGGGTAATATTTATATATTTATGATTTTTTTTCATCTGTTGTTTAATGACCCATTCAACAGCTATGGTCATTAAATTATTAATAGGAAAATAAACAACTGATATTGTGTCTCAATTAAGCTTTACTCTAACAATACTGAGAAATTATATTGAACAGAACAGAACAAATCACTTATTTTCCCCAGATATGTTACATACAATATATTGTATGGGTAACAGTGTAGCGTGAAGCATCAGTCCTGTTGATCTAGAACTATGAAGTACAAAAGCTCGAACAGGAATTGAACTACCTTTTGAATGTAAGTCACTAAGTGCATGATAATGTGGACCTGTCAGGAATTTATCATATGATTTTTGATGAGGCAAACATTGGGAAATAGCTTATATTCAGAACTTTAAGTCTATGCAAGGAAATTATTAAAACTGTATGATGTAGCAGTACTGCAATATAGTACTTGTGTTTAAAAATTAGCCATATATCAATTAACATCCTGATTTCTTAGATGGTAGAGCATCTGACTTGCAAGCAGGAGGTCACAGGTTTGAGCCACTCATTGGGTACATTACATTCCTCCTCCTAGTATAGGGCCTTTTTTCCTTCTATAACAGAGGCCGGAATTCAGTGACTTCCCAATTGCAAAAAGGCTGGGGTTTGGCCAAATATCACGCTTGAATTTCCCAAAATGAAAGGCTAAGGCCCCTTCCCAATTCTTGGAAAAAAGACCCTGTATTATATTTGGGGCTGTGCTGTATGACTAGCATTGGAATCCTAGAGCTAGGGTGAAGAAAGGCTGGGTTAATTTAAAGAGCCTATGGTTGTCGCTTTAATTTACTTACAGAAAAGGAAGGAGGAATGTAGCAGTACTGTATATACTATGTAGTAAACTCCTATTTCCGTGGTACCCATTCTTCCATGGTATATCTTATTTCCGGTATAAATAGAATGATGCACCACATATATGTACAATGTAGGTCACCTACATTCACAAAGACTGAAAGACGTCACTTTCGTTTTGTTCCTTCATTTTCGGTGATAGCTTTGTTCCGAATGAAGGTTAATTTGCATTAAAATAAAAAGATAACAAGGCAACTCATTTTCAGTGCTCATACATGTACGTGCTCACCAAAATGGCTTCTTACATATTGTTAAATTCATGTCTTTTCTATGAATGACAAATCTATACCGGTAGTCTGCTTGCCTTTTACAATGACATCACTTGCATATTGGATGACAGATAAAGGTACTTATGATAATTATGGTTCCGGTCATGTCGAAAAAATCAGAATGCAGCTTTTAAAATGGCTGCTGGCATTATCAGTCGAACCTGAAGGTATTTTAGAACATTCACCTTTTAGTGAGCAAACTTGAATTATTCTAAAACATGCTATATAAAATACATATAATTAGTAAGCGAAAAACAACTTTCTTATAATCTTTTTCAACAATAACCGACTGAAATGACCGTGTAACGAATCCGTTTATCGATGCATTAACGAGTAACTAAGTGGTCGCTTCCCCATCTCTAGGCAGCCATTTTTATTGTGACGTCACGCTGAAGCCGAGAATATGTTCTGAATTTAAAAATTGGCTGTATTATCAACCCGACTAGCTCAGTTGGTAGTCTCCTAGAGCATCCGACTCGCAAGGAGGTCCCGAGTTAGAACCCCGTATTAGGTATATTATTTTCCTCCTCCTATTACAAAACCGTTTTCGTTGAAAGTTACTAATAAGTAATATTTAATCATATTTTGTTATTCTTTACACTTTACAGATTCCTTCTTTGAAACCATGACTGTAATTAAATACAAACACATTTCCAAATACCATAAACAGTATGAAGAATTATCAAGTACATTATAAAGATGGTTCTGACACCCTCGACATACATCGATGTCAACATTATGAATCACATTACGAAGAAATCTGTTCACATGATGTTTATTTACTTTTCGGATCAAGCAACATGGGGACATTTTGGATACATTCGAGACATTCACTCGACAACAGAGTTTTGTTCACGCGCGCTAGCTGCAACAGCAATTAATTTCAGTGGATATTTAAAGCATTTTATTAAAAACATTCTAAAATAATTACTTACTGCTGCGGTCAAAACAATTTTCCAATAATTAACAATCTAGCTAACTGCGATCTGTGACAGCCAGATGTGTATTACGTCATCAATACTGCCGTACAGTGAAGTTCAGGATAAAAACAAGATCTGTCCGTTCAGTTCCGGACTTGTGGAAGGACGGTCTGTAAAATGTTTTATCTAAAGCGCCTGTCCTCAGCACGTGCAAAGAAACTTAATTGCTCCTGTTGGATAATGAAACTGCAGTACTGAGAAATACTTATACTTATAGAAAATTCATCCAAAACTCAAACATATAAATAATATAAAAGTGCTTTAGAACCTGAAAAATATTTATGCATGTCATTACAATTCAGTCTGAAAAAAACTTTAGCAAATTTCAGATGTTCGGGGCACAAATTGATGATTGAGCTCGGAAGAAATGCATTTGTTGAAAGAGATTGTAGGTTTTGTAAACTTTGTCTTAAAAGGAATGTTTTTACTGTCGAAGATGAAATTCATTTTCTTGTTATATGCCCTGTATATGCAGACTTACGAGAATTTTATTTTAAAGCAAGTTGGAAGCAAAATTTAAATCCACAGAGACAGTTTATTCAAATAATGAGGGATAATTCAATCGATGGAATATATTTGTTATCTAAGTTTTTAAAGCTAGCGTTTGAATTAAGAGATACTTTAACAATCAATTGAAATCATCTTTTTTTGATAATACATTGATATGTTTTATTATTGTCAAATCAACACAAATATTTGCAAGCAATAATACTCCTCAATCTTATCTATTTATATATGTGTTAATTATTGTCAATTTCATTATGTTGTGCTTATCTGATTGGTGTTGTTTATATATGAAAATACATCACCAATTTGTCGAATATCATGTTTGCAAATAAACTAATTGTAATTGTATTGTAAAAAGACGCTGATCCGTATATAAACAATATGGTGACAGTAACGAGCCATCGCATATATCAACAAAAGTGATATAGAGTGACTTGATCATGGAGCTAAAGTAATGATTTTCCTCATCAACTCCCGCCATATATAACGTTTAATTAACCTACAAACTATACAGCAACGTGGGATTGGCATTTTAGTTTCCCAGCAACATCCTGGGATCCACATTGCTTTGGCATCAGATGACTCTTCCCTTTACCCTGTGTTGATCAATGGCATATATATACCACTTTTAGTCGCCTTAACGCAAAGCTCTTGTCGACGATATGTATATAGTCTTCGTAGGCTGGATACGTTGTTGGAAAGAGGTTAATTGATTGATCCACGGCTTTCAATAGAGAGTAAGATCGACCATTCATGCCTGCAAGAAGAGTAATTATAAGTCTGTCAATACGATTAAAATACTTAATGTACGTCAAGAAGCTAATATAAGAATAGTTTCATAAACCTTAAGTTGATACTGACTTGAGACATTCTTACAGTTATTTCAGCCAGCCGCTACAAACTACAATTTAATGGTCATGAAATACAAAAATGTAAGATCAAACCTCTCGATCTGTTAAAATGACGCATACTTGCTTCTTTCCCCTACCTCATCAGATTTTGTGCATACACCCATTCAGGAGATTTTTCATCTGTTGTTTTTAAAGGTCCGTTTGTCAGCTATGGTCACGCTGCCACACACACACACACACAGAGAGAGAGAGAGAGAGAGAGAGAGAGAGAGAAAGAGAGAGAGAGAGAGAGAGAGAGAGAGAGAGAGAGTGAACTATGAGATGAGAAGAAGAGACTATTAACTTAGGGTACATTGCCATAAAAACAATCGAATCTTCTCTTTTTCATGTCACGACGTAGAGGAAACGTCACGTTTCCGGAAGCAGTAAACCTCGTGACCAAAGAAAAATCACAACAGGTCAATTCTGTTTCATGATTTATGGTAAAAGAAACAATAAGCATTGTTACAATCACAATAGTCTGTTTGAACTTCAGAAAATTCTTAAATTTGCCCACTCCAAGTGGCAATAGTAATAAATATCAATATTTGTTCACATATTGTCCGTCAAACAATACAATTATTGACTCATATTGTTGGCCAAAAACATATTGGAGATTGTAAAAGTTGTTATTCTAAACACACAAGAATGACACTTGAATTAAGTGCTTAAAAGTAAGCCAATAAACACTTATAATGATATTTCATTCCTTTTAGTGGACTAGCTTCTGTGACAGTAACTGTTAGTATCTGATTCATTACATTGTCATCACTGCATTGTTTTTAAAAAAGATATAAAATGTGTTTTATCATAATAAAAGATTGCGTGCACGTGATTTGATAAAAAAACAAGGACTAATTTAAATCAGCTGTGGCGTCCAGAAAAGGCAAGATGTGTTAAATTAGGAAACGTGCTAATAAAAAATTATAAGCAATTAAAACTCGTTTTTTCTCATCAAAACGGCTTTCGTGTGATTTTATACAATGCAATACATGTACAATAAATATCAGATTTCACCAACAGTTGACTGTTTATAATTCATAAGTAAATTGATACCATGAGTGTTCCAAGGAGAGCATTTGTTTTTATTCTTATTTCTGGTCTGCTATGTTATACACAGGGTGGATATTATGCTGAAGATGAATTCCATTTTAATCATGCCGTAAAACTGGGATATTACAATAATGACGATACACAAAGATTCGATTCTTTTGTAGCAACGGGGTTAAGAGATTGTTTGAAAATGTGCAAACGTGTCAGTGCATGCTGGTTTATCAACTACTTTGTGAGATTTAAATTATGTGAAATGATAACAACTCAAAGTCCCGCTACACGAGAAACTCTTCATCAGGCTGGTGTTGTCTATGGCAACAAGTCAGAGTGGGATTTAACGGTAAATATACTCACATGAAGAAGAAAGTGCGCACTTATTTGTATACCACCGCAAACGAAGTTTGAGAGGGGATATATTTGAGTCACCCTATCGGTTGATCGGTCCGTCCGTCCGCATACAATATCACAAGTTTGTGGAGTGAACTACTTCAACATTCCTTAAGCGATTGCAATGAAACTTGAAATATGTCATCACCGTGAAGTGTAGATGTGTAATACACAAGTTCCATGTCCAGTGATCGACGCATTTCAGAGTTATGTGCCCTTGAACTTAGCTATATAATGTACTATCGCCTTCTCAAAGTCAAAGTGGCGGCGGCGATATTAGTCACTTTTGTGACAAAGCTCTGGTTAAACTAAAGGTGTCTTATCTGATTAACTTGTGTAAATGATTCAATTACGAGCTTTAACTTGACATCATGAATAACCCATTCACACATTGTACCCATGACATGTACCTACAGACGTCCTTCAAAATTACGGGCGTTATTCAGCTTTCCTCTTTAAATAAATACACACTTTCTTTTTCGTGTGAGCATATGACAGTAGAATATGTGACGTTTCATTCTTTGAATTTCAAGCGCGTTAATTATCAATTTAGCTTGCTAATTTCGGATCGAAATATGAAATATCACCACCACCTCGCTAATTAAGTACATCTGTACATGTAATAGCAATTAAGCAATAAATGTGTATCAGGTTTGCTTGGCATGTGAACTAATACTAACTGGAATTATTGGACAATAATGAAGGCTAATTTCTTTACATATATAATAATGTTATAATTATGTTTTCCAAATTATCTTTATAGACCATTCCAACTGAGTGTCAGTCATGCGCAATGAATGAAGAGTGCGTAACAGTCTCTCCTACAAACCACAGCTGTATTACTAATGGTATAAAGAGTAAATAATTTATTATTTATTATCATAATTTTCCCCGCGACCCTAGAACAGACTTTGTATTAGGCCCGAGGAACAGTGCATCCACCTTTTCCCTTTTTTTACCTGTCCACACGCTTTCAAAAGTAAAGAAGCCCCGATCTACCTACTCTATTTCAATGAGCGTGTAACCAGAAACCAAAAAAATGTACACCTAAATGCATGTACTACTTACACTACTGTACCATTGAATATCATTTTGGTAAACAGCTTATTAATTACTCGTCTGTGGTCCTGTAAGTAACTATAGTCTATGCTCTATATAGCTTGTCTGTACGTGTACCGTGTAACATGTTGTTTATCATTCTACATGTTTGAATTATGTATAATATGTGGCTGTATGACGTGTTACATGTCTGTGTGTCATTTAACCAGTCTGTGTACCAATTAATTCGTCTGTGCACCATTTACCTCGTCGGTGCACCATTTACCTCGTCGGTGCACCATTTAATTCGCCAGTGCACCATTTACCTCTTCTGTGTACCATTGAATTCGTCTGTGCACCATTTACCTCTTCTGTGTAACAGTTAATTTGTCTGTGCACCATTTGCCTCTTCTGTGTTCCATTAAATTCGTTTGTGTACGATTGACCTCGTCTGCGTAACATTAAATTCGTCTGTGCACCATTTACCTCTTCTGTGTACCACTGAATTCGTCTGTGTACGATTGACCTCGTCAGTGTAACATTAAATTCGTCTGTGCACCATTTAACGTGTCAACACGCCATTATGCTTGTCTGTGTACCATTTAACGTGTCAACACGCCATTATGCTTGTCTGTGCACCATTTAACGTGTCAACACGCCATTATGCTTGTCTGTGCACCATTTAACGTGTCAACACGCCATTATGCTTGTCTGTGCACCATTTAACGTGTCAATACGCCATTATGCTTGTTTGTGCACCATTTAACGTGTCAACACGCCATTATGCTTGTCTGTGCACCATTTAACGTGTCAACACGCCATTATGCTTGTTTGTGCACCATTGAACGTGTCAACACGCCATTATGCTTGTCTGTGCACCATTGAACGTGTCAACGCGCCATTATGCTTGTCTGTGCACCATTTACACCTCATCTATGTACCATTTATATCGTGTGTGTACCACAGCCCTACCTTACCTTGTCACAAGAATTATATTTGTTTACATTAACCAGGATGCGGTAAGCCAGATGAAGTGGCAAATACAAAACGATATGGTAACATGTATTATATTGGTAATACAATCAAGTATACATGTAACATCTCTGATACCTTTACATTGAGCGTTTGTCAGCAAGATGGACAATGGTCGACCACTAACTTCTCATGTGAAGTAACAGGTAATCAGGCGTATTCTTTGTTTATGGTAACCCGATCTACCTTCCAGGCTAGACTTTTTATCAGCCCGAGGAACGGTAAATGACTTTATTTTTAATGAGAATGTTACCAGGAACAAACAATTCTATATAGGCCTAATATGCAAGAAAATTAACGCCCCGTTACTAACACCGAAGGAAAAGCTGACCATGTGTGCATGAAAATATTAATAAACATGTAGCCACATGCTGTCGTAATAAACCTGTGATGTATTGTAATAAATTCTATTTGAATTAACAAAATTTAACCAAAAATTACCATTTGTCATTTAAAGTCCCATTAGCATTTTGCTATAAAATAATATATGCAAAAAAAACAACAATTGTTGATATTATCCCAAGATAATTATTACGGACGAAACAAGCCCTTTTTCTTCTAAAAACACTCATTTTTGCATTAAATTTGTAAACTGGAAATATATAGAGCGCGTGATGTCACTTCATGCCGTGTTCATGAAAACACAGCTGTTCTATAAATAGTATTTTTTCAATGATATTGAAAAAAAATATGATAGTGGTTTTGAAAACAGTTTTTCTTGCTGTAAAGTACGCACGGGAGGAAACACATCGGTTTCCTCTGTTATAGAACGAACAGAAACTATTACGACCGATGAATTTATATGATTATGGGACTTTAAGGTAATTTTGGATTAAATATTGGGCGTTATGTATATACAGAATAATAGTAAACTGAAGGCCAGAGGCAACACATCACTTACTATATGTAATATAATTCGAGTGTTTGTGGAAATTGCTTTCAAATACAAATGTATGTAATAAGAATATTCAACACATCATACGTATACCTGGTAGAAATTTATTTTCAATTAATCGATTGACAAATAAACGGAAAACGTAACGAATAAAAATATCGCACGTAATCACGTAATGGCAACAAACTGTGCAAGAAAACGTGTTAGGTGAATCAGCTGACGGTGTTAAACCCAAAAAAAACATTTATATAATTGTTATTTTAATGAATATTAAAAATTATTCATTAAGCCTATGCATCCAACATGTTTTTATTGATTTCACTTCAGTGCCGACTTGTCTTCAGGCGCCTGATGTTGTCTATCAGACAGCAACGTTAAGTAATGGCGACAGTTTCTCATATCAGTAAGTATGCCAGGAATAATGAGACACCGGTGATCGAGTGTTTTTCGGTATCTGACTAGAAATCACCTGACTCTGCCATTTTTTGAGGATTAAATTAAAAAGAAGACACAGTTCAATCACAGTCAAAAGATGCAAACAATCGCTACCCATCTTATTTTGAAAGAAAAATATAAGTCACCATGCAATATCTTCAGAAATGAACACTTTTTTTCAACAAGGGCCGTAATTCTTACAAAATTTTCAGTATGTGTTGGAAGTAAATTGAATTAATTATCAAAAGAATAACACAATCTTAAAAAATTTATATACACGAAATTCAAACTCTCAAGCCAGAAAATCTGTTCCAAAAGGAGTTGTCAAAACACCTAAAACGAAATTAGTAATACATTTATACCTTCCATGGAAAGTTAATGTATAGTGACATCGTCATTGAAATAAATCTTTAACTCTCGATTTTATAAAAAGCATGTATATATTATACATTAATATTTTGTATTATTTTACAGCATATCAACAGAGGAGATGACCAAAGAACAGGGAGAATTGTACTGTGAAAGTAGCTGTGGACAACTTGTTGAAGTTTACACGATAGAGAAATTCGAGTTTTTATCCAATACTCTGAAAACCAGCCATGGTGATTTTAATTTTAACAGTATTTGTAAAGACCTACACAGGGGATACAAATTCAATCAGTATATGTCAAAACCTACACAGGGGATACAAATTCAATCAGTATATGTCAAAACCTACCCAGGGGATACAAATTCAATCAATATATGTCAAAACCTACCCAGGGGATACAAAATTCAATCAGTATATGCCAAAACCTACCTAGGGCATACAAATTCAATCAGTATATGCCAAAACTTACCCAGGGAATAAAAATTCAATCAGTATAGCCCAATTATCGTCGTTTCTTTGATAATTACCTGATTAGATATTTCAGTTTATTTTCCGACACATTTGTAAAATAATATAAGAGTAGTTGCCCTTGTTCAATAATAGAAAATATTAATTTCTGTAGATATTGTATGGTTACTTATATTTTTCTTCCAATTTAATCAAATTAGTTTGATGATGTGTTTTTTTTGTATCTTTTTACCATGAGTTTTCATTGAAATGATGTATTTTTTCTTTCATCTTTGAAATTTAGTCTACTCCTATATTCTTCAACGTGAATTTAAAGGAGAGATAACTCAAAGGAACCTCATTATAGTATCATATGGTGATTATTTTTCTATCATCGGAACCTGTAAGAATTATCATACGTTTCCAAAATCGGTCCGCTCTAATTTTAGATAATATTTTTGGGCATTTGGCATGTAATAACTAAAGTAACCGATCCAGTTCTAACGACCTAGTCTTTGCTTTATCGGTAACTTAGACGCTAAGATTATAGTAGTAAGAATACGTATAAAATGAACGAAAAACATTATTTTTGAAAACAAAAACACCTTTTCTATTTTAGACTACAACCGAGACGATTTCTACATTGATGGGGTCTTTGACTCGAGTACTCAAAAATGGTACACAAACAGTGGAGAAATTATCTCTACTTCGTTACAGTTTTGGGAAAGCTCCGCGGGTTATGATGGCAGAAGCCCATGCTTATTTATGTCACCAACCAACTTTTGGATGGACGACATCGGATGTTCTATAAGATTTAGAATAATTTGTGAGAGGTTATAGATTGTTCATTTCAAGTACGGTGCAACCTCTCCAGAGTGGCCCTCTCTTGAGCAACAGCTGGATTTTTCCCAACTGTTAGATTAAACTACAAATTTAGAGGGGTCTAGGGTAACAACCACCCAACAACAACGTAATAAGCTACTCCGAAATGGTGTTGATCTGTAGAGGTTGTACTGTAATTTAGAAACAAACATCTCGGGACATACTTGAGAAGTCTTTTATATTTACTGTAACTATGTTGTGTTTAATAATTCATATACTAGTACGAGTACTTTCAAAGCTTGAGGTCACTTCCGAATTAAGGTCATCCTATGAATAAAGGCCATATTTTTAAAAACCGTCACTCATGGTTACCTAAGAACAAAATGACTTCTGAATAAAAGTTTCTTGTCAATAAAGACCACGTTTTGTCTTTTCCAAAGATTTTTTTCAGCGGTTTGACTGCATGTACCTTCGGGATTACATCATGCATGGTCAGGGCTCCAGATAAAGGGCGTAATTGCGTAAATACGCATTAGTTTTTCCGAAATACGCATAGAAAATATTTATAAAGCGTACTGATACGCACTTAACATCCCAGGTATCCGTTTTGCTAAATTTTATTATATTGCATATAACCTACATGTACATTCTTCACTGGATGCAAACCAAGTTCATGAGGATAACGTACGCATTAAATATAGAAGAACACAATACTAGTACAACAAAGTATATTTGAAAGGTAAGGCTTTAGTGTGTGTTTGCGCTTATAAGTGAATACCCTTTAGAGAGGTTCCCATGATTGCCATTACCCTTTAAAAAAATGTAATACCGCCGTAAAAAATAAGGGGTAAAATACCCGCTGTTAAAGAAAGCAAAGGGGGTAAAATACCCCTTGCCCAAATATTTTTCTGGAGCCCTGCCATCATGGTTATGTGATAGTATCAGCCCATAGCGTTTCAAGGACACGATCGACCATTTCTTGATTATCTTATTGGGTTTATTAACAGCGATCTAAAATTTGAACGGAAAGTTGGGTAATATTTCTTGATTATCCATATTGGATTAATGGTAGTGGTGTAGTTAAGTCACCTATTTGTGAATTGTAAATGTTGCTCAATTCTGTTGTTGCTGATGATCGCCTTTATCAAGGAAATAGTTTGATGATTAAGTTATCCAACTAAATCAAAACTACTATCCATCTTCTCCGCTACTGTCCAATATCATCCACCAATAAGCATCTAATGATAGGACCGTCTCAAAAATGCACTTTTAACTTACATTTCATCTATTGTTGTTACCTTTAATGAATGGAATAAGGAAATGTCAGTCTTTATATCCCCAAGTATTTGTATAAAGCAGTTATTGTGCGAATCTGTACATGAATGTATCTCATTTTAACCATTGCATTTGTCACCAATTTCTACACAGAGTTGTCGTTCGTTACCCATCACATACATGCATGGGAGAGATAACGAACGACAACTCTGTGTAGAGATTGCTGTGTCACGTCATTGTAATGTCATGTATGCAAATGTATGTTTTATTTGGGCCTCGGCGCCTACTGATTTCAAATAAACTTAGTACTATGTTTCATCAATATTTTTATTTACACGATAACAACAAATATGCACAGAACTCTACCAAATCTGAATTTGAATACAATGAAGAACGTATTAAGGTCATTGAAATGCTGTAAAAACAAGGGTAAGTGAAATTCATATAGGTTATTGTCACCAAAACTATTTTCTGAAGACAATTTTCTAAAACTGTTATTGTCACTATTAAAGGCTTCTTCGTATAACTGTCACTGTCACCAAGAATATTTCCTATAAATGTTACTATCACCAAGAATTTTTCCTATAACTGTTACTGTCACCAAGAATATTTCCTATAACTGTTACTGTCACCAAGAATATTTTCTAAACTGTTACTGTCACCAAGAATATTTCCTAAACTGTTACTGTCACCAAGAATTTTTCCTAAACTGTTACTGTCACCAAGAATTTTTCCTAAACTGTTACTGTCACCAAGAATTTTTCCTAAACTGTTACTGTCACCAAGAATTTTTCCTAAACTGTTACTGTCACCAATATTTTTTCCTATAACTGTTACTGTCACCAAGAATTTTTCCTATAACTGTTACTGTCACCAATACTATTTCCTATAACTGTTACTGTCAGCAAGAATATTTCCTATAACTGTTACTGTCACCAAGAATATTTCCTATAACTGTTACTGTCACCAAGAATATTTCCTTTAACTGTTACTGTCATCAAGAATTTTTCCTAAACTGTTACTGTCATCAAGAATATTTCCTATAACTGTTACTGTCACCAAAAATATTTCCTATAATTGTTACTGTCATCAAGAATATTTCCTATAACTGTTACTGTCACCAAGAATATTTCCTATAACTGTTACTGTCACCAAGAATATTTCCTATAACTGTTATTGCCGCCAAGAATATTTCCTATAACTGTTATTGCCGCCAAGAATATTTCCTATAACTGTTACTGTCACCAAGAATATTTCCTATAACTGTTACTGTCACCAAGAATATTTCCTATAACTGTTACTGTCACCAAGAATATTTCCTATAACTGTTACTGTCACCAAGAATATTTCCTATAACTGTTATTGCCGCCAAGAATATTTCCTATAACTGTTACTGTCACCAAGAATATTTCCTATAACTGTTATTGCCGCCAATAATATTTCCTATAACTGTTACTGTCACCAATACTATTTCCTATAACTGTTATTGCCGCCAAGAATATTTCCTATAATTGTTACTGTCACCAAGAATATTTTCTATAACTGTTATTGCCGCCAAGAATTTTTTACTAAAACAGTTATTGTCACCAAGACATTTTCCTAAAACTGTTATTGTCACTAAGAAATTTTCCTAAAACAATCATTGTTGCCAGTGGGCAATTTCCTAAAACAATTATTGTCGCCAATACAATTTCCTAAAAAAGAACTGTTGCCACTACAATTTACTAAAACAATTATTCGGATGTCTCAATCAATTAAAGAAGTCTTAACTTCAATAATAATAAAGTTGTTAGTTTAATCAATCAACGTTTCGGCATTATTGGCCTTCGTCAGGTTAATGATAGGAAATATAAACAATAAACAGGAAATGACGCAATCAACGTCATGCGACGTCAGCCACGTCAAATTGTGAATACAATTTTGCAAAATATTTGTTTTAAATAAGATACAAAATAATACAATAACGATGGCAAAAAGCACATAAAAAGCAGAACATGAAGGGAAACCAGTATTAACCACACGTACATGTATATAACAAATATGAACTACTTAGACTATTCCTGGTCATAGTCTTGATTATTCCTCTTTTATGCCTACAGACAAAGCGCACAATAATTGACAAAGGCTTTTAACAGAAAATAAATGGATGCATATTCTTGGTAATACCTGTTCAAATGAAATGAATTCAAACATATTATTTTAATCATTTTGAGCTTTGTTGAAATCCGATAGTCTAAGTATTTCACATTTGTTACATAGTTAATACTGGTCTACCTTCGTACCATTCAGACTCTAATGCAAGTATTCATTATTAACCATTAAACTCTTGGTAATTTCCTTTGAATATGGAGAATGAATCATTCATAAATCATTCATCACGAGCTTTTCCTGAATTGTGCAATTTTGAAATAATTGCAACATCATCATAGAAAAGGAAGTTATATTAACAATTACTCCCTTATGATACAAAGTCGAATATAACTGACACGGGCCAAACATTTGGACATTTGTTCATAGTCATTAAAAGTTTGTATTATGATTATAAAATGGGGACTAAAATTACAGAAACATTTAACCGAATAATAACCATACATAGACATAAAAGGGTAAAGCAAACATACTGGTTTGAAAACTAGTTCTGACAGTACTTATATGTGACGGTGGCCTATGGAAGATTAACATTGTAAATAAAATTGGGGTACAATTATACAAAATATATCATTCAATCCCAACGTTGAACATACTTCAATATAATACTGTATATATATGGCATACTTTATATACCATGAAAAAATATTTCAAAATATAATTTGTATTTGTGATACATTTGTAGTATTTTCGTAATATAATATTGACGTATTCTCTCTCATTACGACTTATCCAACTTTTAACTTTATTAGTCAATCAGCAAAATCTTTTACCCTTGGCCATTTACAGTATAAGTGAAATATGGAAAAGACATAATGTACAATACACAACAAAACAATCTCCACACGATATAAATATGAAATAATGAAAGTACAATAATATTATATAAAAAAACAAGGGAGTGTATGTTAAGAAACAGTAATAATTGCTATGGTATTCTCACGTTTGATCATAGATTCTTTAATAAATCTGCGACATAATAGAATCAAAGTACTGAACGTACTATCGGAACGTGATTTTTTTCCATACTAAGCAAAAAGAGAAATATGTACCCATATCGTTCGTACCCATGCAAATTCTTGAAGAAAAATACTGGTACGTCTGCGTTCTATACATAGCGTGACGTCACTACGTTTGTCTAACCTCTATACATAGAACTGATTACTATTCACATTTAGATAGTTATACATACGCTAAAATATAGTTACGCGGAAGGATACAAAATGTCAAAACAACCATATCGGTTTTATGTTATTAACAAAATGTGTTTAGTTATGTAAAATGAATACTTATACTATTTCTATTCTTGTGCTTTTGTCAATAACACTAATTATTCAATGAAACGCAATGTTGAAGAACGCTTGGCTCCAATGTGTACCATACGATGACGTCACGCTATGTTATTGTTTATGACTTCCATTTTGTATGTAGTTCTTGGCAAATACCCATAATGCTCCGAACAGAAGAACACATGTCAGTACATAGCGCTACCGTAGTGTACACATTGGGTACGTCTGTATATTCACACTATTTAGTAGTGACCTATTTTCTTATCGCGGCTTTCCTTTAACCAAGCTGTTATGGAGTCCGAGGGGGGTATATAGATGGATGATTATAAAAGAACGTGAAATCACGTTCCAAAAACGACAGTTGTGACCTTAGTTGTAATAAATATGTTTATAAAAACTACGATATTCAAATGGCCAACCCTCTGAAAAAGACTTTCTGATAGCTAACATTGCTTTATAAAAACAAGAGGGCCAAGATGGCCCTATATCGCTCACATGACAATCACTGTTCACTCATTAAAACATTGTTTTGAACCGGTGACCTAGTTTTTTACCCCAGACGACCTATGTTCGAATTTGTCTTACATATCATTAAGACAAACAGTCTGACTAGGTTTGGTGAAGATACGATCAAAATTTGACATTTTCAGTGTTAATAAGGTTTTCCTAAGATTTGACCTTGTGACCTGGTTTTTGACCCTAGGTGACCCATATTTGAACTTGTCCTTAATATCATTAAGACAAACAGTATGACAAGGTTTGGCCAAGATCCAATCAAAACCATGACATTAAGAGCTTTTACAAGATTTTTACCTAAGATTTGACCTTGTGACCCAGTTTTTGAACCCGGCTGACCCATGTTCATCCTTGACCCACATATCATTGAGGCAAACATTTGGACAAGGTTTGGTGAAGATCCAATTAAAACTGTGACATCTACAGTGTTAACAAAGTTTTCCTAAGATTTGACCTGGTGACCTAGTTATTGACCCCAGATGACCCAGTCAAGTTTGACGACGCACACCGCACGACGCAGGACGCCGGACGCCGGACGGAGAGTGATCCTAATAGCTCACTTTGTCACTTTGTGACATGTGAGCTAAAAACTCATCAATGGTAAAGATTATGTTTATTATAGTGTCAACCCTATTGAAAGGGTCTTACATAGATTTACACTGCAACATGGAACGAGAACACGTATAACAATAGCATGGCAGATTTAGAAAACGCAGTACGTAGAACCGTATCAAAATTAATGCACGTGGAGCGAGTGACGACTATGGAAAGTTTCACCTCGGTATCTTTAATATATGCACACTGAACATTCATAGAGAAGAATATGGTTAAAACCGCTTCTTGCTTACATAGAAATGTCAAGCTAATCTATAAAAACGATTATTGCCCGACAAATCTGGTACAGCACTTGTTGTCTCGAGTAGATCGCAGGTGTCAAGGACAGTGTGGTAATTCACACTAGCACATTTAGGTGTTGCCTTGCATAAGGCACAACAGTGCAAACCGGGAGTAGCATTTGTTGATACCAGGATATTTCCGGTTCCTGTTTGATTATTGACCAACCCAAATGGTACTGGAAAGAAGAAAATACATAACATAATTTAGTCATGTATAAATAAGTCGCGGTTGGACATAAATAAACCAAACATGATGAAAAAAATGATGGTTGACGTCGGGTGTTCAACTTTGTTTATTTGGATTGAGCACAAATTCCGTCTGGAGTTGGACTCGCTGTCATAATATAGCCTAGTCCTCTCAAAGCAAAAAAGTAACAATACAACATTTTTGTCAAAAATGTGTTTTAGCATATTTTAATATATCAATTTTGTGCCAGCAAAAAGGGACCAAGTGCTAACTAGATAATGCAAAAATGTACCATATGACTCACATGGTACCTTTTTGCATAGGGCAAAACAATTAAAAATTTAAACCTATCAAGCAAAAGGGAACTATATTACACATGGTCCCTTTCTGCATTTATAATGTGATTGTACTAATTCTGTTATCATACAAACTTTTTGCACCTGAATGAATACACAATCCAGATGCTTGTATAAGTATCGTATATCAAAGGTTCGGCTCGTTTTGTTTTTTATTGCAATTGGAGATAATATGCTGATAACGTGTTTGGTTAATTACTTTCATATGAGTTGGACGGAAACAAGCAAGTTTCATGTGTTATATTCATCACAATTACGTTCGAAAATGTAAGTATATGTATGTTGGAACTGCTGACAAATACATGCTTTTTTGGTAAAATTAAAAGGCAATCCTTAAGATGCATTTCTCAGAGTCATTCATTTGTTGAAGACAAGTGGTAAATGGAATTTAGACATACTAGTAGCAGATATTGTTCCTAAAAGACATGTGAGAATTTATTCAAGTTCAAAATCGAAGCCAGTCATTGAGATTAAACCTGACCAAGCAACTGACATTTGCTTAGCTTACTTAGCAGTCCGTGGAAACGAATTTTATGATGGAACAGAATCTCTTTCAAATGATGACAGTGATCAGATTGATATTCAAGATACAAATAAAATCATACAAGTGAGTTCATTTCTTAATCACAAAGGGTCCCACAGTTTGAAAGCGCACACTGAAACCACCCGCCCGCAAACGCGCGCCATACCGAAGCCCAGAAAAGAAACATTCAAGCATGAAGACTAAACGAAATACAGATAATGGGAAAAGAAACGTTAGACAAACTTCATTGGGACAGTCAATTTAAAATGAAGCATTTGTTCTTACTTTTCAAGTCGTCACTTCCGTATACCTGAACTTCGCACAGTTGTAGGTACTCAGTTCGAAGAAGACTTATTCGAACCCAACGTCCATATACTGTTTGTGTCATGTAAAACGTGTATGTTGATCCAATAGTGCCTGGATGAGAACCTCGTAATACGTAATCATCGCTACTGCGACCATATCCAATATACAACTCTGCATTCGTCAGTCTATGCCCTGCGTTAACACAAACAAGTATTTGATTTTGTAGCACGTGTGTGGAACCAGTATAAAGGGTGTTATTGAGGATAACGAATAAGTGATGGATTTGTACAAGTCGGTAAAACCCAAGGACACTCACAAGACAATACATTATTCTGCTCCTTGACCGAAATGAATTCTTAACCGTTTCTTTTATACCTACACTTATCATATGCATGTTTATACACGCTGTTGAGTGGCAACACATTCATTAATCCATTGACGTCAGTACTTATCATCAAATAAGTAACGAGTCCCTGATACACCGGAATTACTTGAATTCGCCTTGTGATTTGCGATTGAGGACACATAAGCATAGGTTTTTTTTTTACATTTAATGACTTGCCTTTGCAACTAATGATGGGTTTTAAATACTTATTCAGAGAAGCACAAAAACTAAAAATAATAGTTTTTATGCTAAGGTATTATGATCCTAACTCCCAAGATTATTAATCTCACAATAGGTTGGATATATTTTGCAAATGTTTATAATTTCTATAGGTTTCTATTATAAAAAAATCATTTACCATGATATTTTTAAGAACAATGATGTCAACATTCCGTTGAGTATTTTCCCTTTGAATTTGCATTGAAGCAACCCTTTTTAAAGATTAAAGACAAAAGAACATCAATTACAATGAAAACTCATTGTAAAAAGATGCAATTAACAATATGAATATAATTTTATTAAGAAAAAATATAGGTCACCATGCAATATCTAAAGAATTTTGTATTTTTATGTTTTTAGAAGCGGAAGCGTAGCGAGAGCTTCTATAGTGATAACCAGTTTTGTGCATACAAAATATGACGCCCCTTATTCATACATTCGGGTTGAAAACTACATATTGCAGTTTTCTTGGAGCTTAACAAGTGGACCTCTACCAAAATGTGTTCATTAGAATGGGTCAAAACTGACTCTTCCCTTTGGGGAAACTATAAGTCCAAACAATATATACATTTGGGTTTGTAACATTTTGACCTAGAGTTGGTTGAGATTTTTGGTATTATCTAATGCACATCTACCAAAATATTAGCAATAACATTTAACCTACATTTCAGACGTACTCTCAGTGCTTTGATTCATGAATGGCAACAACTCGTACATTTCTTTAAAAATGTTGTGAAATAAATTACAGTATCCGAGGAAACGATAAAAAAATCATAATTGGGTACTACTATTTTTGTAATTTTAGTAGTTTTGTGTTGCATAGAGAAACAACATCAGAAATAAATTACAGTATCCTAGGTAACCATAAAAAATCATAATTGGGTACTACTATTTTTGTAATTTTAGTAGTTTTGTGTTGCATAGAGCAACAACATCAGAAATATATTACAGTATCCGGGGTAACCATAAAAAATCATAATTGGGTACTACTATTTTTGTAATTTTAGCAGTTTTGTGTTGCATAGAGAAACAACATCAGAAATATATTACAGTATCCTAGGTAACCATAAAAAATCATAATTGGGTACTACTATTTTTGTAATTTTAGTAGTTTTGTGTTGCATAGAGCAACAACATCAGAAATAAATAACAGTATCCGGGGTAACCATAAAAAAATCATAATTGGGTACTACTATTTTTGTAATTTTAGTAGTTTTGTGTTGCATAGAGCAACAACATCAGAAATATATTACAGTATCCGAGGAAACGATAAAAAAATCAAAATTGGGTACTACTATTTTTGTAATTTTAGTAGTTTTGTGTTGCATAGAGCAACAGCATCAGAAATAAATTACAGTTTCCGAGGTAACCATAAAAAATCATAATTGGGTACTACTATTTTTGTAATTTTAGTATTTTTGTGTTGCATAGAGAAACAACATCAGAAATAAATTACAGTATCCGAGGTAAGCATAAAAAATCATAATTGGGTACTACTATTTTTGTAATTTTAGTAGTTTTGTGTTGCATAGAGCAACAGCATCAGAAAAAACGGGAGTTTGGATTCTAATACATAGATTGCGACCTTGATGTCAGTACTGCAAAAAAAAACATCATAGACTATCAATGTAGTGTCATCTTTGTTTTATACTTTTACTTATGTTTTTATTGTATTAGTGCAGGTATGAAGGACAAGCCTCTGTGGTCGAGTTCAAGGTCAGTAGCAAAATTTGAATAATCTTTGCAGATTACAGTCCAATTATCATTTCTGTGACTTTAATATGCTCAAGGATAAACATACTACAGCAATCCAGTCTGTTGTATAACTTTATCTCTGATATGTTGTATATATCACCAAGATCCACTTCCCACCAGGGGTTTACAGCAAGGTTAGTATGTGAACATGTACCATGCGTCGCAATCTGGCTTAGCTTCCCATCAACAGCTTTACTTGCTTCAAGAGTACCCCAGGTGCTTATTTGATAAGCAGTTTTTCCAAGCGCTTTGTTAACAAGACCTAAAATGAAATAATAGGAAGATAAATTGCTAATTCCGACCATCGAATCAGAAGAAACTGGGCAAATATAACACACCAAACAATATAGTAGGAAGATTTTGCTTGTTCATTCTTTTATAATTATATTTGTAATATGTCCACGTCGGCTATGAACAGGATTCAAGCCATTCAAAAATTAGATTCAGTGGGGTTAAAGGTGTTTTTCAACGACATTTTGAACAGTTAAATACGGCGGCCCATTCACCTAAACATTTTTCCTGGACGACTAACTAACCATACCACAAAGAGCCGCCAACATCTCCACAAATGGAGAGAAACCGGTATGTTTGTCCAATTTTCAAAGAAGGGTATGACCTGTCGTGACCTAGAGTACCCGGTTCAACCCAGATCGCCGGTTCACAAATCAAGCAAATTAGACCACGGCCGCGACTCGGTCATGTAAAAAGAGGAGTTCAACTAAGCGGAGCTCTTGGGTAAATATAAAATGTATATTGGTGTATATTTGTTATCCATAAAACGTGCACCGGCGTTCACGGCATCAATAGAATGAGCTGTTGCAATTGCGTAGTCAAGCGCGTTACCACTAGACCACCGATCATACCCGCAATCACTACACAACATGAATACAATGATGTCGTAAATATATACTAATGTATGAGAAATAATAAGATACAAAGGAAATGTTTGAATTTATGAAATAAAATATGAAAATGTGATCAAAACGTTTGGGATATTGTGTTATAATAATCTGTAAAGGGCCGTTTTTATACCTCTTCCATTGGACAACCAAATATTCGAACAAATACTGTACAAAAAGGTATACAAACCGTTTGATAAAGATAATCCGCACAAAAATAGGAATAGAGCTACGAATATCATCATGTCCAGTTGTTGTATTTCACAAGTTAAGACATTTTATCATACCTTAGAAGCTGGAACACTAAGCCAAGTGAATCCAAATTCGCCTTTAAATGGTACATCTCAATATTGCATGTAAGTGCACACGTTTTATTTGTATTATGTTAAGACTTGTTTGCCTATGAATAGTTTACTTACGTTTATACGAATTTGGTGCTTAATTTCTGCTTTGATATTAATGCAGCAGCATATTGGATATCAAATTAAGTAGATGGTCTACTGAAATCAATATGAGTGTTTGCAAACAGAGGATGTAACATTTTTCCGCTAGAAAGGTTACCATACGCCACTAATACAATATATTAAGACATGAAAGACTTGAGTTAATCTGTTATGCTTCTGCGTTTTTCGAATTAAAAGGACTATTTGGGGATATTTCTAAGTGAGCTTCCATTCTATCGGAAACCACGTGAATAAATCAACACTTCAGAATGACAAACACTGTTTTAGCCTGTGTTCCTGTAATGGAAGAATGATGAATGGTCATCACTTCAAAAACGTCCTGATAGTGAGTAGCAGTAATTTATCACAAGACGTCACATAAAGAATAAATATTTCTGATAGTTTCAATACATTTGCCCACGTTTGGTCATATAATGATTTATTATCAAGTCCGGAATTTTCATATAAGAATCACAAACAAATCTGCCAAGCAGATGCAATTAACAATTTTGATAAAACATAAGATTTAAACTAGTTTTACAAGTGTACCAAACCTCATTATGTCAAGTAAAATGCTTGTACAAACAATGTATTTCATTAATGTGGAACGTATGCTACATGCTATAGAAATCAAAGGACTAGAATACAACCGTCGACAGATATGTTGTTTCACAATCGTAAGATGACTATTTATTATTAACAGATATCCATTAACTTCATATTAAATCCCCAACGGTTTGATTTTGCCGCGCCGATCTTTTTTAAACTCAGTCCCTACTTTTACGCAATTTCGACTGTAACACTGTCATTATCAGTAATATGGTAGAAAATCTGAGAACTTTAACACATATTGTTGCATGATAAAATAACATAAAATGCTAAATGGATTATTGATTTGTTTATCTTGTATTCTTACGGATGTGCGGGTGCGATCGTGATAGAAATAATTTCGGTTCTATCTTTAGAGAAGAAAACCCCGGGATTCCGTGTTTACTCCAAATGAAACGATATGTTCAGGCAACACCAAGGGCTGGGCATGTTGCTCCTATGGTTCTAGTTCTGTCAGTGTTTTATTTAGAAATATTGGATTGAAATTGAAATTGATTTTTGTGTTGAGAGCAATGAATGATGCCTTTGTATTTAACTCATTATCTAGAAACATAAAATTAGGAACAACTATAATATATAAATTCAAATACACGTGTGGGCGCGCGCGTGATAGAAATCATTTCGTATCTATATCTATAGAAAGGAAAATCACAGATTTCCGTGGCAACGTCATCTGAAAACATTTTTAGAATTACGAATTTTCTTGGCTAAAATATCATATGTCTTAAGTGCGTTCTTAAATATCACTCATCTTATGATATGATGTTTTCTGGCTTAGCAAATTCTGACTAAGAATAAGAAAACAATCAAGATGCTTTATAAATACGAGCCGTGTTCAAAACCTATTCGCGCATAAATTTTCGCCTACAGGAATTAACTTTTGTCATGACAATTTTACAAATTAACAAGTGGCAAAATTTAAAAACTTCATTGTTAATAGTACAAACCATAAGTATTTGTGTATTATGACCACTCTATGCACTAATAAAGTGTTTATATAGACATTAAATGGAAACCTTATAAGTCGTACATACATGCATAGGTAGTAGCGTAGCCAGATAGAACTTTAAATTGGGTTACTATAAGGAAGTCCGGCCCCAGGATCAATCTAGGGAGGTCCGGGAGCATGCATCCGAAATTTCTATTTACCTATAAAATCTCAAATTTTGTTTTGTTTTAGAATTCATAGGTAAATATTGAAATTTGAAATTTCTTCAAAATATTGGATATGATTTATAAAAAGAAGTGCAATACAGAATACTAGTTCCCTCTGTAACTTTACAAAATGGGCATGCTTTAAGAAATGTCTTTAAACATTTAAGATACTTTGTTAGCTATCTTAAAATGTTTCGATATACAAGTTGAAAAAAACTAAAACTTAAATAAGACTTAAGATATTTCTCAAATTTAGGTAAAAATTGGTCAGATTTCGTGTATATAAGTCAGGATAGGAAAGGAGACCATTGTGGTTAAGTTGCTTGGGTGACATTTTCTTCATATGGGAACACAGTCTTGAAGAATTACTGTCTTTTAATGAAAAAAAATAACGTTCATAAAAATATTAAATTTACATAATCTTATAGCAAAACAAGTGCTTCATTTCTTGACATCAACATTGAAAAAGATGAAGATAATTCATTAAAAACCAGGGTCTTTGAAAAATCTACAACTTGCCATCAGTACACATAAATTCATCGTGTCACCCTCGAACGTGTAAGCTGGGAATCCCATGAAGTCATATAAAACGCTACCGAAGAATTACATCGGACGCCCACCATTTCCGACAGGGTTGTGAAAAACTCAAATCACATTTTACTGAACGAAACTATCCTATAAAACTGTGATTGAAGCTATTTCAAAGACATGAACACTTAATGTAGAAGACGCTTTACAGAGTTCCACATTTTCTTCTTCAAAAAAATATTATTTCTTTTGTTTGTACATTGTATTTACTCGTATAACCATTCTTTACCTATTATAGGAAAAATAATTAATCAATACTGGGAATTGTTAAAACATTCAAGAAATAAGTCTGTGCAAGATCTACCAAAATTCAAGCCAATAAGAGTATAAAAACGTCCTTCCAATTTATAAGATGTACTTGTTCATTCAAAATTTACAAATGTTGTTAGTAAGGTTAGTAGGGTTAAGTATCCAAATGTAATAGACCCAGATGTTCTCATTGTTGTAAAACTGAAAAGAATAACTTTTTTTCAAGTAATAATTTTTTGTAAAGATTTTAAGATTAAGAATGGATTGACTTACCGCCTAGATGTGTTTACGAATTTATTATAAAATGCCTTTTAATTTTCAACTACGGTGCAACCTCTCCAAAGCCACACCCTTTGTGAGTAGCAAATGTATGTTGTTGTGTGATTTTTTGTCTCTAGAGAGGTTAAAAATAATGGTTAAATCATGCAGTGGGGAAAATCATGCCGTTGTTAAAGGGAGGTCGTATTAAAGAGAGTGCCGCTCTGGAGAGATTGTACTGTATGTCAATGCATGAGGGTGATACAGTCCGAACATGATCTATACTATTTTTTGACGTTTGACCGCTGAATGTGACCTTGAACTTAAGCCTTACAACCTGGGTCATGCGCATGACATATCGTCTTATGATTGTAAATATGTCTGTCAAATAATTATAAATATATAAATTATCTAAGAATGAAAATAGTTGCGGGGCGGACACAAAAAGTAGACCCTTTTTTACCTTTGACATCCAAAGTACTCGTGGAAATTCAACTTACATAGACGCGCACAGCAACGGGACCTAGTTAAACAATTGCCAACGGATGCAGAAAAGCGTAGTACTTTTGTCTGCATTAAAATTCGTGCGCGTATGTAACGCCACTAAACTATTATATAAAGACATCAAATGTTTGTGTTAATTTTTCTTGCTCCGTTTTCAAAGTACTGTTTGATGTTATTTTTATGTGAGCGTCCATTAAATCGGGGACACTTGACTTACTTTGATAGTGTTTGTTAAAATTCTTTTGAAAAAAGAACCACTATATGGCTACGACAAAAATGTGATTTTACACTTTTGAAATTTATGTAATTTTTTTGTCAGATATAGCTTCATACACTTTATATTAACCAATCATCATGCACAGAAAGATGACAAACATGTCCACAAAAAGAGAATAGCATTACTAGAAATCTGTCGTAAATAATACAATGTCAGTTCTATTCATGAACACGTGTATGAACATACTTAAAATTTGAATGGCAGTATGATGATTGATTATCTTTATGGGATTAATGATGTCTAGTGGTGTGGTTCAGTCACCTATTTGTGAATTGTAAAAATTGCTCCATTCTGCTCTTGCTGATCGTAGCCGATCTGGGTGTACACAAGTTATTTATTTATCTTAAGACCTTTACATCTTATGAAATTTTCATTAAAGAAGTAGTTTGCTACCAGATGATTAGTTATCCAACTAAATACAAAACTAGCACACTTTACACTTTTACCACTACTGTTCAGTAGCATCATCTCAATAAGTATATAATGCTAAAAATGTACTTTTTGAATACTTATAATAAGGAAATGTCAGCCTTTATATCCCCAAGTATTTGTATAAAGAAGTCGTTGTGCGAAACTGTACTTGTATGTATCTCATATTAACCATTGCATTTGTCACGTCATTGTAATGTAATCTCATGTATGTAAATGTATGTTCATTTTTGCCTCGGCGCCTACTGATTTCAAACAGACTAAAAACAGTTTCATCAATATATTTATTTACATGATTACAACAAATATACAAATTTGAATTTTAATACGTAAAGCGCATACTATTTTAAAGATTTTTTGTATTGCAATAAAAAGAGGTAAGTGAAATTCACTTTTTAAAATTCAAAATTTCTCACGTCATTGTAATGTAATTTCTAACAAACTTAAAACTGTTTATATATTTATATAAATATATTTATTTACACGATTACAACAAATATAAATAAAGGTATTTTGTATTGCAATAAATAGAGCTAAGTGAAAATCACTTCATAAGTTATTGTCACCAAAATTATTTCCTAAAACTGGTATTGTCGCTATGACTACTTCCTACAACTGTATTGACGCCAATAAGTTTTTTAAAGGGGCATACCCTACAACTGACAAACATTCTGTGAAAGTGTAAAAATGTGTTAGATGTATATGTAAAACAATATATAATGGATAATTGCAAGAAGAACTTGGGTCATAAAATGACTTGTTTAGGTACTAGCCGCAAAAAAACATAGCTATGAATAATAAATCACTTCCACCCAAAAATTTCCATGACTAAATGTATGTGTCACAAATACATATTTTGTATGATTTTATTTTTAATTGGATGAATTTTTGGCTGAAACTTTCTTTGTCGGCTTTTTTCTTTACAAGCTTCTAATTTATCATCATTTTGCCTTAATTCTAATTGCACCAAGTTGTAGGGTATGCCCCTTTAAATCTATTATTGTCGCCAAGACAATTTCTGGAATCTGCTAGACTTGTCTCCATCGAGTGGTTATGGTCGCTGACTTCAAATCACCGCAACCCCTCACTGAAAGAGGGTCTAGGTTCGAGCCCCGCTACCGACCATGTCTCTTTATGTGAGAATGTAGACAGTTGCTTACGGTGGATGGGAGTCTAGTACCAGTCCTTCGAAGATTAGGTGAACTGTCCGTCTTATATGACTATTGATTGTGTAAATGGGCGTAAACCTCGAGTAAACAAAAATACCAATTGACGCCAAGACTATTATATAAAACTATTAATGTCGCCAAGATAGTTACAAAAAGTCTAGTCACAGTTTTTTTAAAAACAAAATATTCACAGGTAGGTGAATGATTAAAAGCTTAATCTAAACATTCAGAAAGAGTAAAATATGCGCTAAAATCGTTTGTTTCTGTTTACCCATTATACACCATTTTCCCCGCGACACTAGACTATTCTATTAGGCCCACGGAACGGTACACTCACTTCCTCATGTTATTCTTTCCAAACGCTTTCAGTAGCAAAAAAGACTTGACTTACCTACCCTATTTATAATAACCATGTTTCCAGAAAGAACGATTTAAGGCCTTACTTATTAGAGTATCATTAACATTAACAACACTAATGACCTGGACGCCTATCACCGAATGTCTCAGTCAATTAAAGAAGTTTTAACATCAATGATAATAAAGTTGTTTGTTTAAGCAATCAACTATTATGCCTTATTGGCCTTCGGTCATGTTAATATTGGTAATGTAAACAATGGACATGAAATGACGCATTCAACGTCATGAAACGTGAACAATAAGGTCAAATTATGACATACAATTTTCCAAAATATTTTTAAAGGTTACAAAATACTACAACAATAATGGCAAAAAGCACATATGGTGAACCAATATTAACTACAAGTACAAAAATGTATATAACAAATACGAAATACTTAGATTATACTCTTCATGGTTTCCTTCACCAACGGAAAAGGGTGCACAATAATTGGCAAATGCTTTTAAAAGACATTAATTGGTGCACATTCTTGATACTACCAGTTCAAGTGGAATGAATGCCAAAATATATTGCTTTTTGTGCTTTGTTGAATTCCAATACTGGTTTCCCTTCTCGTCTTTCAGACACTAATGCAATCTTAAGTCCAGTGACTGTTTGACCAGATGGACTCGTAATAACTCTTGTTTCTTTTTTTTTAATTTGAATACGGGGAATGAATCATTTACGAATCATTCGTAACGAGCTCTTTCAGAATTCTGTAGTTTTGAAATCAGTTTACCTTCCATTAAATACAAAGTCAAATATAACTGACCCGGTCCAATATCGAATGTTGCATGTTTGTAAGATAATTTCTGATCTGTCATTTGTTTACAGTCATTATAAGTTAGCAATAGGGTCCGTTATCCGTAATAGCTAAAATTATATACAAGCATAAAGATGTAAAGCAAACGTTCTAGTTTAAAAAAACGATACAGTAACAATTTCAAGAATTAGTTTTTGTAAAGAATATCCTGAAATATTAACAATACGAGTACAAAATATATCATGCAATCCCAAAGCTAAAAATATTTCACTATGATACTGTAAATATGGCAAACTTTATTGACCGTGAAAGAAATATTTCAACATCTTGAAAGTATTTATTTGTTAATAGACATAAATAATCGAAATAATTATGATTTGTGACACATTTGGAGTAGTTTCGTATTATAATATTCAGGTATTCTCTCGCATTACGTTTTTTTTTTCAACTTTAAACTTCATTGGAAAATTAGCAATATATTTTACCTATGTCCATTTATACAGTATACGTGAAATATGACAAAATGTATAATACACAGCATAACAATGTATAAGTGCGATATAAATACAATATAATGAAAGCACAATATATCCAAACAAAGAAATTTATGTTAACAAACAGTAATAATTGCTAGTGTATTCTCGTGCGTGATCATAGCCTCTTTAATTAATCTGCGACAAAATAAATAAATAAACGACAGTTGTGTCCTTAGTTGTAATATGTTTATAAAAAACTACAAGATTCAAACGGGCACGCTCCCATGTACTTGTACAGAAATTCTGAAAATTAACAGTGTTTAATAAGAATCCATCAATGGTATTTTTTTTAGTATAGTGTCCCTATTGAAATGTCCTTACATAATAGACATGCACTGCAACGTGAAACGAGAACCCGTTTAAAAATTGCATGGCAGATTTAGAAAACGGAGTAGTTATATCAGTACCAAAATTTATGCATGCAGGGCGAGTGACGGCAATGGAAAACTGAATAGTTACTGTCGTTTAGTTACAAAAACTAGTGTCACCGCAGTATTATTAACATAAGTACACTGAAGATTCATAGAAAAGAATATGGCTCCAATCCGTTTCTCGCTTATATAGAAATGTCAAGGTAATCTATAGAAACGATTATTGCCCGACAAATCTGGTGAAGCACTTGTTGTCTCGAGGAGATCGCAGGTGTCAAGGACAGTGTTGTAATTCACACTAGCACATTTAGGTGTTGCCTTGCATAAGGCACCACAGTGCAATACGGAAGTATCACTTGTTGATACCAGGATATTTCCGGTTCCTGTTTGATTAGCGACCATCTGAAATGGTACTGGAAAGAAAAAATATAATATATTTTGGCATGTATACAGAAAAAATGTTGCGTGACGTACGGAAAGCGTACTGGAAAGAAAAAAATATATCATATTTAGTCATGCATAAAGAAGTAGGGGAAGAAATAAACAAAGAAGACATAAATAAATGTTGTGTGACGTCGGAGTGTTCAACTTGGTTCACTTCGGTTGAAGGCAAATTCCATCTAGATTTGGTCTTCTATTTACACCACCGGTGTATACGACAGTAGGAATAATAATTCCAAAGATTTGTTTCATTGACGGAAATAACTAGTATGAAAAAACGGTATGAATATCCATACCTGTAGCAGATTTTTCTGTAGAGATGAGAAAACCAAGGATATTCCACTGCCATCATATAATCACGGAGAGTGAACAAAGTGCTAAGATCAGCAATCATTCGGAACCATGACAAGGCTTAACGACATTTATGCAACAATATTGTTCAGTTATAAACGGCGGCCGATTCTCCTGACATGTTTTCCTGGGCGGTTTTCCAACCAGTACTTACTTACCTATCCACATTGAACCAAGAACGTCTCCATTGTTTTTCATTTCATGGATGGGTATAACCTGCTGCGACCAGAATCGAACCCGGAGCGCCGAATTTCAAATGCAGCTCTCTTAACACTGGACCACGGCCAATTATAATACAAGCCTTTAGAAATATTATGTAACGTGAATACGCATATAACGTATACATATAAAACATACTTTTTTCATCTATACGAAATATAAGCTTCTAAATGTGTAAATCAGGGACTTAAACTTTGCAGGTCACCAGGACAGTTAAATAAATATCAATCATTTGTTCTTACTTTTCAAGTCGTCACTTCCATACACTTCAACTTCGCACAATTGTAGGGCATCGTTTTGAAGAAGACTTATTCGAACCCAACGTCCATATACTGTTTGTGTCATGTAAAACGTATATGTTGATCCAATAGTGCCTGGATGAGAACCTCGTAATATGTAATCATCGCTACTGCGACCATATCCAATATACAACTCCACATTCGTCAGTCTATCACCTGCGTTAACACAAAAAGTATTTGATTTTGTAGCATGTAAGTGGAACCAGAATAAAGGGACTAATTGGGGATAATGAATAAGTGATGGATTTGTACTAATCGGTGAAACCCAATTTTAGGACACTCACAAGACAATACATTACTCAGCTCCCTGAAAAGAAGCGATGTCTTGAATTCTTTAATCACTCGTTTCTTTAATACGTACACTTATCAGATGCATGTTTACACACGCTGTTGAGTGGCAACTAGTTCAATAATCCATTGACGTCATAACTCCTCATTAGGACAATAACGAGCCCCTGTAGTACCCGAATTACTTGAATCCATCTTGAGATTTGCGAGTGAGAACACAATTGTTTGTAATTTTGGTTCTTGACGGGAAAATAGAAAGAATGACAGCATTTGTTTTTCTCTCATTTAATGACTTGACTTTGCAAATAATGATTTGTGTTTTAAATACGTATTCAGAGCACAAAATTCGAAAATTATACGTTTTATGCTAAGGTATTTGCAAGGTACTCCGAAAAATTATTATCTCACAACAGGGTGGAAATACTTTGCAAATGTATATAATTTATATAGGTTTCCATTAAAGAAAAAAACATTTAGCATAATATTTTCAAGAACAGTGCCATTCCTTTGAGTTTTTCCCCTTTGAATTTGAATTGAATTTGTAATAATATTTTTGTGTAGCAAAGAGAAAATGGATCAGAAAAATGGGAGTTAGGATCCTAATACATTAATACGTCTCCATAGCTTCCGATATTGATGACAGTATTGAAAATATAATAGACTATCAATGTAGTGACATTTTTATTTTGCACTTTTATTTTTCTTTCTTATTGTATTAATTCAAAAATCATTAATGACTTGAGTGTGCAGGTATGAGGGAACCGCCTCTATGGTCGAGTACAAGGTCAATGACTCAATATCGACCAAGGGGCATATTTGAATAATTTTAGTAGATTGCAGTCCAATTATCAGTTCTGTGACTTTATTATGCCCAACTATGGATAACGAACAGGGGGATCATTATAACTCAGCACGAGCGGTTCGTGCTCAGGTGAACAATTACTTACTATATAGCTTCTAATAAGTTTGTAACCTATGTGTATATCATTGTGGACAAATGAGTTCAATCATTTGTAATAATAATGAACGTACTGGCGAGGTCCAATCTGTTGTATAACTTTATCTTCAATATGTTGTATACATCACCAAGATCCACTTCCCACCACGGATTTACATCAATGTCAGTATGTGAACACGTATTATGCATCATATTCTGGCTTAGCTGTCCATCGACAGCTTTACTTGCTGAATAAGGATCCCGGGTACTTATTTGATAAGCAGTTTTTCCAAGCGCAAGGTTATCAAGACCTACAATGAAATAAAAGGAAGATAAATTGCTAATTCCGACCACCCAATCTGAAGAAACTGGGCAAATATTATATATAAAATAATAACATGTATATCGGTGTCACGTCGGGTATGAACAGGATTCCAGCTATAAGATTCAGTTGAGTTGAAAGAGTACACCTAATCAGTTAGCTGACTTTCAGTTAAATACTGCGGCCCATTTATTTAAAGGACTGTACTCTAACCAGTACTAACTTTTCTTACCACAAAGACCCGCCAACATCTCCACATATGGAGTAAAATAGAGATGTTAGTCCAACTTTCAAAGAAATGATATGACCAGTCGCGTCAGAGAATCTAACCCGGATCGCCGGTTTACAGATCCAGCGCAATTGACTACGACCGCGGCTTAGTCATGCAAAAAGTAATGTTCACCTAAGCGGGACTCCTTGATTACGAACAAGTAAATATAAAATGTTTTTGTAAGTATTTGTTGTCCATAAATCGCGTCGGTACATGTTACATGTATAAGGAAATGCAAGCGTTCACGTCATAAATCGAATGAGCTGTTGCAATCACTTCTATTTATCTTTTGTTCAACGGCTCATTCAACAGGTATGATAGTTTTAGCGTCATCCCAGTGATAGGGGACAGAAAATACAGGAGGACTGGGCATTTGTATCCCTACTCTTGTTTCAAATAATTTGTCTTGGTGCTTTATCGTACCTACTTCAAAGCACCGATACAAGCCTTGTCCTTTCATGTAGTTGACTGAGTAGTTGGGTTAGGGATATTGAAAAATCGTCCCAGAAAATATCGAAAGGCGGAGCCCAGATTCGAACCTACGATCTTTTGTTAAGTAGACCAGCGCGTTACCACTAGACCACCGATCATACCCTCAACATTCACGACCTATCGTTAAGTAGACCAGCGCGTTACCACTAGACCACCGATCATAACCGCACTCACTTCACAACATTTATGTAACGATGTCATAAATATATACAGATGTATGAGAAATTATAAGATACAAAGGAAGGTTTTTGACTCTCGAAATTATGAAAATGTAATCACAACCGTTGGGGCATTCTGTTATAACAGTCTGTAAAAAGCCGTAGTTATACCCACTGCATCAGGTCACTAAATTTTCGAACAAATGCCGTACTTATTATCAAAATATACAAACCATTTGACAAAGATAATCCGCACAAAAATGTGAATAAGAACATCATCTTGCCCAGTTATCGTTTCCTCCACGTTCTACCTTAGAAGATGGAACTCTAAGTCAAGTGAATCTAAATTTGCTTTTAACTGGGTACATCTCAATATGGAATTGTATTCCTACGTCTACACACTTCAATTTTCTTAGTGACTTTATCTTGCATTATTTATAACTGGTTTGGAATGGAACTGTTCTCTCACGTTTTCAGTTTGATCTGCTGCTTTACAAGCATAATGCTTAATTTATACTTTGACATCAATACAGAAGAATAGAGGAAATCCAATTAGGCAGATGACCTACTTAAATTAATGTGTATGTTAACAAAAAGAGGATGTAATGATATACTACGAAAGTCCTCAAATCGGGGCTTTAGCGTACAAGTGAAAAGTGCTGAAAGGTCTACGGGTTAATATTACTGACAAAAAAATACTGAATAAAAAATCCGGACTATCTGACCAGATTAATGTTAATACCGGAATAAATTGGGAATACTATATTCTGGTCCCAGTCTCTTCCGGTCTCGTTTGTTTCAACAGCATAATCTTTGATGCCATATGTCGGGTATGTTCATAAATATTCTGAAATATATCTCTCACCGACATAAACTCTCATACCTTTCCAATAACTTTGTCGGGGAATTAAGCGACCGGATGTGACTGGGAATTAATATGCCCCTACATGGTCTTAAAGACGTTTCCATTTTTTTTCACATAGACATATAAAATAATGGAAATTGAAAACCCTCCCATGAATTCTTTTTTAACTTTGCAAGAGTTAGTATAGTATAAAAGAAACATTTTACGCGAAAAAGCATTAACGTTTTTGAGTTATCTGCCCTTGAATTTGAATTTTTTGCAAATTTTAAGTCATTTCAAGAGCAGATTACTTACACATGAACCTAAAATACCATATTTTTACTTTTGATTTACGTTCTTTATCTCATTCTTGGTTTAAATACAAAATTTCATGCAATTCCATTAAACATTTTCTAACATTTTTTCATTTGAAGTAAGGAGACTTACAATTCTTCAAAAATAGGCCATTTTTTAAAGAAAATTGGCATTGGTTAAGATAAGGAAGAAAAAAAACACTCATTACCAATTATTGAAATTTTGAACAATGACATAAAAAGAAGTAGGCTACATAAAAAGGAAAATAAATAAGGCCTTGCTTATCTTCATTTCACTGAGAATTATTTGCCCTTCTATTGACTAAAATCAACCAAAATTCAAGGACAGATAACCAAACAACGATTTCGTCAACCCCCATTTCTTTCGTTCAAGATATTTCTGTTATCATATGCTATAGTCATGCAAACTGTAGCGAATGTCTTTAAACTGGTTCCCGTTCCATGTTCCTGGTAAATAGTATACCCCATATTGAATTAAACTGGTTTCCGTTCCATGTTCCAGGTAAATAGTATACCCCATATTGAATTAAACTGGTTCCCGTTCCATGTTCCTGGTAAATAGTATACCCCATATTGAATTAAACTGGTTTCCGTTCCATGTTCCAGGTAAATAGTATACCCCATATTGAATTAAACTGGTTTCCGTTCCATGTTCCAGGTAAATAGTATACCCCATATTGAATTAAACTGGTTTCCGTTCCATGTTCCAGGTAAATAGTATACCCCATATTGAATTAAACTGGTTCCCGTTCCATGTTCCTGGTAAATAGTATACCCCATATTGAATTAAACTGGTTCCCGTTCCATGTTCCAGGTAAATAGTATACCCCATATTGAATTAAACTGGTTCCCGTTCCATGTTCCTGGTAAATAGTATACCCCATATTGAATTAAACTGGTTCCCGTTCCATGTTCCAGGTAAATAGTATACCCCATATTGAATTAAACTGGTTCCCGTTCCATGTTCCAGGTAAATAGTATACCCCATATTGAATTAAACTGGTTCCCGTTCCATGTTCCTGGTAAATAGTATACCCCATATTGAATTAAACTGGTTTCCATTCCATGTTGCAGAGCACCAAAGGTACAGCCAGAGTTCAACTGGAACCAGTTTAAGGATTTCGGACTCCAATGAACACCTCCAGGAAACAGTTTTTCTTTACTTTTATTCTTTTTTAGAAAGTGTAAGACATTTATTTTTCAAATATAAGCAAATTTCACCGTCCCATTATTAAGATTTTTTTTATTTTTAGTGCCACACACCCTCTTTGCGTTTCTGCCCAAATTTCAAAAACCATGACACATTCAGAGAAATTATTTTTGCATATGAAGTAAGTTTTTGAAGACATGGTTTATGTTTTCTGTTCATTTTCATGATACCCATATATTCAACAAAGTGACTTTTAGTATATGGTGCAGCTGTTGCATTTGGGACCGCATAGGAAGAATTTGTTTCCGGCGAAATCTTTTCAAAATTGTTGCATATGATTCCGCATTGTCGCATATGATGCACATGATTCCGCATTGTCGCATATGATTCTGCATTGTTGCATTTAATTTCCTTGTTGCATTTGGTTCCGTTACAAACGTTGTCTTTATGACAACATCCCACAGATCATATGCTGAACACATCTGATTTAATCGTTCGAAAACTAAATTATCGGCACCCATGGAAGTCGAAGTTCTGAACGTACTCGTGGAAATTGAACTTAAAAAGACGCGCTCTGCAACATGGAAGGGAAACCTAACCTAATCCATGTTGCAGAGCGCGTCAATTGCATGGCAGATGAAGAAAAAGGTAGTACATTTTGTACGTTTGTCCGCATTAAAATCGTGCGCGTCGAGCGATTGATGTTTATGGAAAGCTGATCGAAGTATCGGCTCAGTTTGCAAAAATGGAGAAAATGAGGACGGGTGGTTCAGTGTCAGCTTGTAATGTATGTTTGTCCGCTAGCTAGGTAAAGTAACGCTACTAAACCATTATATAAAGACATGAAATGCTTGTGTTAATAAATTATTCGTCCTCTTTTTTCGTATTCAAAGCACTGTTTGATGTTTAATATTTCAATGGAAGCTGCCATTAAATCGGGACAAATGTACCTAAATAAGTCAGTACTTCAGAATGGCAAACGCTGTATTAAGTAAACATGGTTTGGGGTAGCAGCCACTTAAAGAATAAATTATTTCTTGCTTATTTCAATGCGTTTGTAGACGTTTGATCATACAATAATCAAGCCCAAAAAACGCAACGAAATATACTAAGCAGATGTAATTTTAATATAAAATAAGGTTTCAACTAAATATTAAATGTACCAAACCTCGTTATGTCAAGCCAAATGCTTATGCATATTACATTAATATGTAACGTAGTTCTAAAGACTATATAAATCAAAGGACTGGAATCAACAGATGTTTTTCAAACAAAAGATGATTATTTATTATTAACAGGTATCCATTTGCTTCAGATGGGTACGTAAATAGGGCGGGTCGAGTGTCCCGAGTACATGGATTTTGATCAATGTTTAATCAGGTAGATGTGGCGTTATTCGGTCATTTTGTTCAAAATAATTAGAACGGTTTTTGAAAAGAATGGCCTTCATTAACAGTTTTGTTTGTTTATATCGGGTTTTACGCCCCTTTTCAACAGTCAGAGTCATACGAGGCAGACAGTTCACCTAAGCATCGTTCCTGTGAAGAACCAGTACTAGACCCCAATCCTCCGTAAGCAACAGCCTACTTTCTCAGACAAAGAGCCTTCATTAACAGAGTGACCTTCATTAGGAGGTGGTCGCTAACACAGGTTTGACTGTTTTTACACTAAAACAAAGTAACATGAAAAACGCTTGCCTGAATGGAACATTTAATTAACATTATATCAATTTAATATCTGAGGTCAATAATGAACAAGCAATATCAAATCATGCATCGATTGGTGTCTTGCCTCCGTGGTCGAGTGGCTAAGTCGCTAACTTTAAATCACTGAAACCTTTCACTGATAGAGGGTCGTGGGTTCGAGCCCAGCTACCGACCATGTCTCTTTATGTAAGAAAGTAGGCAGTTGCTCACTGAGGATGAGAGTCTAGTATTGGTGTTTCCCAGGAACGATGGTTAGGTGAATTATAAAATGCGACGAAACAAACGAACAAACATTTGCATCGATTGGTACTTACTTGTACGTTACAGAGCCTCACAGCCCACGTCCCAGCGACGGCTCTCGCTGATAAAGTGAAGTCGACAAAGTGGTACAGTGTTAATCGCAATAAAGACTATTTTTGCACGTTCGTTTTTTTTTTGCAGTATGACATAAATCTTTGTAAATAACTTGAGACTTGTCTTTTTTATCGTAACAACAAAACAGAACAAAATCACAAAAATACATATAAATATTGTCAGTATGCAAATGAGTATACATTGAATACATTAACAATTATGTTCACAGTAAAAAATAAACGATCAATATTTGTTTGTGGTCTTGAACACACAAATTTGATTGTAACCTAGCTTCCACTAGATGAGTAAATAAATCAATTATTTGAAAAAGACGATGCTTCCTCAATGACCGATAAAGTTTTTTTGTCAAATGGTTGAATCCATAAAAATGATAAAATAGTAAATTACTGTTATCAAATAGAACAGGAATCTTTTTTTTTTAAAGTGTACTAATGTAAAAATACATAAGCTGCAAAACAATCTAGTTTCTACTCACTCGACCGACAATGTTATTTGCTGCTGACTCTAGACTTTTTTCAGCAGTTCGATTTTCATATGAACTTTATAAAATATATTTTTTTAAACGTACTTCAGACATATTTACCTTATATTTTAGACTGATATAAGTGGAATCACATTCTAATTTACATAACAAAGCCAGGTGCGGGTTATTTGGTTGCAACGTGTGACTTCACATATTCTTGCAATGTTAATGCAATTAATTAATGCAGATAAGCTATGACAATTGAACAAAGAATGTTCAATATAGATCTACATTCTTACTATATATAACAACAACAACCAAGGTTGAATATCGTTTTCTTTAACATTGGGAGAAAACCAGCGCATTTTCCACCCACACAAAAAAAGCATTTTATCGAAATCTACACACCTCTGAATTCATCGTACTTGCGTTTTTGTTCTTAGACTTAAATGAAAGTTATTTTAGCCGTAACTGATGTTGTAAACAGAATTCATTGAAAGACGTGTAAATTTCGATAAAACAGGTTTTATGGTTGACATCAAAATATACAAAAGAAACTTGGTGGCCGGTTAGAAATTTTGTTCATTATAGTACTGATTCCAACCAATATTAATATTTGAATGGGTGACGACTCCTTGACGACTTCAAACATAGCATAGAAATTGAGAGGTAAACACCACTTCCTGTTTTCAGATATTCAAATATTTAAACGTAGTCGCTTAGTTTTTATATTATTTGTACTCGTGAACAAACATTATGGTGACCATTTAATTGCCATTTGTTGTACTTGAAGGTACTCCCTCTCTAATCGATCAGAGTTTGTCCTTGAAAATCTGAATTAGTAGAAGACAATATAATATGAAAAGTCAAAGCGTTGGTCAATGATAACATTCAACATTTACTTGACAAGTACCTAGTATCGATCTTATTTATATCTGGATGAGGGTAGGTCTAACTAAAAACTTCGTACTTGAGAACTATCTGGTAATCCCAGTTAAAAGTACAAGACAATTAGAGGGTCTATTATAGGAAAATGAACGTAAGTTCAGATTTCGATAGACATCGCTCGCTCGGCGTACATTAAATTTGACGCGGACCAAAGTATTACATTTTTCAACATCCGAAATACATGCAATTACTAAACCAAATCCTGTTCTATGTTGCAGTGCAAGTCTATGTACGTTCATTTTCCGTGAGTTCTTCCAGTACATTGATGTATACATCGTTCTGTCGATATAACATGCTATATTAACAAATGGTCAACGAGTAACATGTAGACACACCTAGTACATTATTCTACAACACGGGAAGGCGGCGTAATACACGGTATGATAATATTTGTCTCAAGCACAAATCGCAACTTCTTAGCGAAACAGAATAAGGATAATCATTGAACATGTCTGCACGTTGGACAATAAAAGTGCCGATATTATCCGAAATATCCGCTTGTTCTACTCATGGCTCGAGGTGATATAATTGGACCACACGTCATATTTAGCAGCATGCTAGTTATGCACTTGTAAGGTTTTAGGTCCACAAGACTGTATAGCCATGTACACCCTGACGTTCCTGCTTAATGCCACATAAAAATGTTAACATCAAAGAATTTTTATTGCCCAGTCATTGTTATTTCTTTGATAACTACCCTAGGTGCTTCAAAGTAACTTACGATACATTTTGAAAAAAAAATGTAAGAGTTGTTACGATTGTTGAAAAAAATCGGTAAATATTGATCGGTGACCTGTATTATTCTTTATCAGTTAGGTTGATACTGGGTTTTTTTTTGCTTTTTTTACTATGAAATTTCATTGAAATGGATCTTTTTTTTCTCTTCAAAATTCTGAAAAAAATGACTACATCTATAAACTTCAATGCAAAATTAAAGGGACAATTACTTAAATGTCATTGTTTTTTTTAAATTCTTGGTAAATCATTGCCTATTATGGAAACCTGTAAGAATTGTAAACGCTAGCCATTGTGGAATCATTAAATATAACTTCCTGATCAGCCCTCATATCTAAAAATAATTTCGTCGTACTCAGAAACCCTCAGTGCTACGAGGTTAGAATTGACTTGGTGAAATTTCTTTTAGTCAACGATCAGACTGAATATGGTCACATTAGACTGGACATTTCAAAAATGGAAAGTTTGCATTTATATATTATTTGTTCAAGAATATCGTGAAAATATCTTGCAGATGATAGTACTATATTGAAATATCACATAATTTTATAATATTAATTCTTCACTTGATGCCACAACGATCCCATGGAAACCATAGAATGTCTTTGGAATGTCATTCTTTTTATTCTTATTTCTGGTCTGCTATGTTATACACAGGGTGGATATTATGCTGAAGATGAATTCCATTTTAATCATGCCGTAAAACTGGGATATTACAACAATGACGATACACAAAGATTCGATTCTTTTGTAGTAACGGGGTTAAGAGATTGTTTGAAAATGTGCAAACGTGTCAGTGCATGCTGGTTTATCAACTACTTTGTGAGATTTAAATTATGTGACATGATAACAACTCGAAGTCCCGCTACACGGGGAACTGTTCATCAGCCTGGTGTTGTCTATGGCAACAAGTCAGAATGGGATATAACGGTAAATATATAATACGATATGTGCTGTTTCATGTTGTTGTTTTTAATATAGTTTGCATAACTAGCTGAACAGTTCCTTACTGCATGTAAATTTTGGTCCAGGTTGGAATTCCAACTCACTGCGGTGAGGGGCTAGTAATTACTAGTCAGAAATATGAAATTAAACAACCTCACACATAGAACATATTGGTGTTTTTTTTTCAAATACAAAGGAAAAAGACCAGATACTCGTATATTTTAATTCAGATGACCACTAAACTCAAAACTTAATGTCACCGTCAACTTTATAAGGAAATTTTACTTATAAAATGACACTAGTGATAAATACGACTGGATTATATTACATCACCATCAATATAATATAATAAGGTGACGTGTTTTGAAATATTTAAGAGGAGGTAAATAATGGCTTTACTGTTTTAAACTTATTTAGGTACTTCCAGTTGAGTGTCAGGCATGCACAACGTACGAGCAATGTGTAACTACTTCAAAGTGGAACCACACATGTGTCAGGAGAGGTATTTATACAGCAAACATCTTGATACATTATATATATTTAACTCCGTTTCAAAGAAAAATTTATCATCTATTCGTCATATGCACCAAATTATACATGTAGCTGCCGTACGCCGTATTATTATAAAGTATGTTCCCCTGGCACAATCATGTCGGTCCGAAACCTTGTCCGACAAACACCTAAGGAAAAGTTTTACCTAAGCTCCTCCGATTTGGTTGGGAGGTTGATAATTACATACTTTTTATAGATGACCCCTACTGAATTTGAAGTCAGTATGTCAAAGGTCACAATGACATTCAGCACAAAAACCTTGTCCGAGCAATGAATAGAGAATGATTTGGGCTAAGGTCCTCAGACGTTTGGAGTTTGGTCATTGCATTTAGGTTACCCTTTGGCATATTGATTTTAAGTTCAATAGGTCATAGGTCAATCTCTTACTGTCCAGTTGACCTTTAGGGGTCATTTGTGTTTCACAAATACTGCTTGTTTACATTATCTTTCTGTGACAATGTAAAGATATGAAACTAATGCGGATGGAGAGAAAACATTAGTTAATCTTTTAATTCCTGTTTACATTAACCAGGATGTGGTCAGCCAGATGAAGTGGCGAATACAAAACGATATGGTAACATGTATCATATTGGTAACACAGTCAAGTATACATGTAACATCTCTGATACCTTTACAATGAGCGTTTGTCAGCAAGATGGACGATGGTCGACCACTAACTTCTCATGTGAAGTAACCACTACAACTTCGACAACTTCTACAACCTCGACAACTTCGACGACTACCACCGCACCACAAACCACCACACGTAAGTTGTTTCTAATCAGTACAGAAAATAAGAAAAATCGTCCATGAAATTCAATACATAGTTCCCACATCTACAATATTTACCTCCCTTGGCCGCCATCTTGCTTGGCAAATTTCTTATGCACTTAATAGAAAAGTCAGTTAATTGGTTATTAAACAACTTAATTTATAAAAGATAACTTAATCATGAAGTTGTTAAGGCCATAATCACACCAGGTTTAAGAAAATGTAGTTGTGACATATAAATATCCTAAATTTAAAATTATCAAAACAAAAATATAAATATCTTCTATAAGTGCTTGTTGAATTTGCCAAGCAAGATGGCCGCCAAATGAGGTAAATATTGTAGATGTGGGAACTATGTATTCAATTACTTTATACAAAATATTATCAAATAACTAAGCGTACAAATGCCAGTATAGTGTATAACCTTTAACATGTCAACGATGGACCTCAGACAAACTTTTAAAGAGATGTACCATGCATACAGTGTGACGATGTAATGGTCAGGAACTTTACATCAATAACTGCAGTTAAATACATTTTATAAAACAAAGTACCCGTATACTGCCACGAAATGAGAACACTTTGGTCAGTTTAATTCAGTTACCGAAGTTTTCAACAACGAAAACCAAAACAATATTGAACCCCTAGCAAAACCAGTTCATGGTGAGCGAAAATCAAAACAAGCAACTCATGATTTTTTACGATAATAAAATACAAAATCATGAACAGTATGTCTTGTTAGTGTATTGTAAGCGGATAACTTCATGTGAGGTCTTGACCATTTTATTCTATGGTTCACAATTGATAACACTTATTGTCGTGGACTTAAAAGCTCACGTAACACGTTCCTTATCATTTTAATGCACAATTCACGTAAGTAATTGTTCAAATTGCGCTGAACATCGGCCTCCGAAAAGTGTCTGAATAAACCACCAAAAAAATAATCATGTCTGGGTCTGTCATTGATAAATGCTGATCAGTACTATATGCCTAAGCAAGTTTTTTTCTGGCTAATTTTCTAGCCGATATTCGTTCATATTCCCAATTGAAAATAGAATCTTTTTCCCCGATACACAGACAAAAATTCCCAATTCAAACTTCCAAAAATATCTTTGAAAACAAGAGATCTTTCACTGTAATATACTTGTTGTGATTGTAATGGACTGTAAGTGTTTGTGTTCATTTAAACATTGCAAAATTGCAGCCGAGCATACTTTTCAAAACAACGTTGAAATTCCCAAATCCCAAGGGTTTGGGTAATGTTCTCAAGATACTATTTTAAAACAACCTGCTAATATGCATAAACATTATGGTTTGTTCATCAAATACTTAGCACTTTCTATCATTTATTTTCAATTGCTTCATTCCAGTGCCAGCATGTGTTCCTACGACAGGAATTACCTATCGAACAGGTACATTGGATAATGGCGATATTCTTATATACCAGTAAGTATCAAAGTACAAAATTATCCTAACATATTTACGGCTGGTATCCATACATATACGATTATATCTTAACAATGTGTTCTGTTATTTAAATTCGTACATGTTTTTACTATTCCAAAGTATGACGTTTTACAAGCGGTCAATAAACTCAATGTATTGGACCAAAGTTTCACGTAATTAATAATGTGAATGTTTGCTTTATTGTATGGTGATCGAATTAGACCCTTGACATCTAAACGCTAAACTAAATTGTTCAAATTAACTCGGCGCACAAATCTGAATTTAAAGAAATTCACTATACTATAATAATATTATACTAAATGCCTCAAAACAGATGGTGATAGATATCTATAAACTTTGGGTACAACGGGAAGCAAGTGTGTTTTTCATTTGGCGCAAATGTTGCAGAAACCTGTACAGGATACAAAGAAATGACTATACGTGGGACATATGTGAACAGTTTTCCGCTTAGCATGTGCTTTGTGTCGTTAAAAGTGGAATCCTAAAAAATACTTATACTGCTTCCTTTCCCTGGCTTCATGCAAAAGTGCTTCCCGCGCTAACCATTTGAGACGTCATAAGTCAGTCACGTGGGTTATCCACACACTGGTATATCTAGAATACTTAAGTAGGCCTATCAAAAAACACGTCTGTATAAAAAGATAGATATGTTTACCATTCGTGTAGCAACATAATATACACACCAGATATAGTTTATATTTGGAAAAAAAACGGAAGTCTAAAATACTGACAAAGTTAACAATCACAAATTATGCCCCTTGAAGAACGTGCTGCACCGAAACCATGTGAGAGCAATGAATGGTGACGTCGCCTTGGTGATGTCATCCCGTCCATCGTCTAGACTCAAAACGTGATGATAAAACATGTTTAATATATTTGCTACACTTACAGCATGTCGACAGTAAAGATGAAAAAAGGCCAAGGAGTGGATTATTGTAGCGCAAATTGTGGACAACTGGTGGAAGTGTACACTATGGAGAAATTCAATTTTCTAGTCGGAGTTTTAAAAGCCGATGCATGTATGTAGATCTAACTTTGATGCAGACTTTTTTATCAACTAAATCAGTAAATTTTGAAGGAACAAACTCGTTTCGTTGAGGTCTTCATTTAAATAATCAATAAATCCTGAAATATTTTTATTACCCGCCCACTCTTATAAATTTATCAGCACGCAAGTCATACTGTTCGATTGTTTGGGTTTTACGCCCCTTTTAAACAGTCAAGAGTCATATGAGGCGGGTAGCCCATAGATATAACCATCGTTCCTGGAAAAAAACAGTGCTAGACTCTCATCCTCCGTAAGCAACTGCCTACTTTCTCACATAAAGAGACATGGTTGGTAGCTGGGCTCGAGCCCACAACCCCCTATCAGTGAGAGGTTACAGTGATTTGAAGTCGGCGACCTAAACCACTCGACCACGGAGGAAGGTGTAAGCCATACAGTAGCGTCAGTCTAAAGATACGTTAAAGAAATGAATCGCTCGGAAAACGTGCACGCCTTCTTTATTCTTTTTTTTAAAATCTTATTTCCATCACATTCAGCTTTTAGCAACTGCGATTTCTGGATTGATGGAACTTACGATAATAGTAAAAGTAAATGGTACACAAACAGCGGTATCGTCATCTCAAAGACACTGGCATTATGGGAAGATGAAAATGCTTACGACGGCAGTCAACCATGTATACGAATGCAATCAGAAGCTGATTATCATGTAGATGACAATTCATGTAACACCAAATACAGGGTGATATGTGAACATGTGTGATATTTGTACAGTAAAATCTCTCCAGAGCGGCCTTCTGTAGAGCAACAACCTCTGTATAACAACACCTTCAAATTTTCCCTAAGTTGATATTTACTGTAAATTTAACCTCTGTAGAGCAACAACCTCTAAACAACGGCCAATATTTGCAGCTCCCACAGGGTGTTGCTCTACAGAGGTTGTACTGTATAATTATATGATTATATATGTTCATTGTTCAACCTCTATATCCGATCAGGGGTTTTCTTAATTGTACAGTTGCAGCCTGTAAAGGACACCTTCCCCTCTGAAAAATTCTTTGGAATACAAGTAATGCAATCCCCCCCCCAAAAAAAAATTCCAATGTACTCCTTGAATCACATTCCCCAAATCAGACTAATGCAAGAACTTCCTCCCGAACGAGGCTTCAACCTGCTATTTCATCCACATAGGACGCCTTCCCCAAAACATAAAGAAAATCACTGTATCCGTATATTGGGTCATTTTATAAATCAGCGGGTTTTTTTGGCGGGATTGATTTGGGGCCGAAATTCGGCCCGATTCCCCTTTTTGAAAATACGTTTTTTTTCCGCTAAATTCACCAAAAAAATATTCGGAAAGTTTCATTGTTTAGTTTATTGAAAATAATGCTGGTTGGAAGGTGTTTTTTTTAAAAAAATGGCCTTTGTTCACAAGGTTGACAGTATATTTGCCTGTTTTGTTTGAGTTTTACTCTCATTTTCTATAGTCACCTTACCACTCACACATATAGAGGCATGCTCGGTATGGCTGGGCTCGAACACACGGCCCTCTATCAGTGAGGGGTTACAGACGCTTGAAGTCCGCGACATAAACCACTCACTATGGAGACAGGGCCTATCTAGTTTGTGATAAAGAAAATCGATCCATACACACTCTAGTATGTAACTATAATAAAAACTTTTAACGACCGCATTGGCCCGATTGGTACAACCCAGCTTACGCTAATTTGATTTAATGTACGTGGCGTTTTTTAGTCCGCCCAGTTATGTCATTTTAGAACATAACAGATATTTAGTTATTATTTATGGCAGTTTACAAATAAATGCCCATTTTCAATTCAACACCTTGTGTTCTGTTGTTCCTCATTCCATATGAGTTCGACCCAGCTTGGGACTGCACATTCATATCTTAAACAATACATAAAATGTACGTGTTGGGATATTATTTTTTTTAAAGTTTCCATGATAGAAAGTTATTTACCTTGAGATTTTTCAAAAACAATCACATTCTTTTGAGTTATTTCCCATTAATTTTGCATTGAAGACTATGGTAGTAACTCATTTTTCAATAATATTAAAGACAACAGAACAACCATTTCAATGAAAACACGTGGTAAAAAGATGCAATTACACAATATCGATATACATAATTCGATAAAGAAAAATAGTGCGTGTAGAACACACGAAATAGCGTACGAGTAAAAACTGCAAATTGTACATTTCAAATGTACCCGCTATTGATTTGACACCACTTAAATGTCTTCAGACAGGTTTTTGACAAAAACGACTTGAGAATTGTTAGGTGATTACATTTTGGGGAAATTAAGAAGTTCCGAGATATCTTATACCTGTCGGTTTAAGCAGGGATGCTATATAGCATCCCTGGTTTAAGGTTTATAAACTGTGCATTCGGATTTGGTCGGCTTTTTCGTGTTGTTTTGTGGTGTGTCGGTTTGTTTGTCTGTCTGTGTTTATCGTAGAAGCTCTGTGGCGATTGATAAACAATCGTCACAAAATATAGGTCACAATGCAATATCTTAAGAAATTTATATTTTTCAGCAGGGGCAACAACTCTTTCTTTTAAATTGTCGTAAATTAAATTATAGCTTCCAAGGCAATCAGGTAAATGTATTTTTGTAATACATGTATTAACATTTTTGTGTAGCATTGTGCAAATACATCAGAAAAATTGAGTGTTGGGATCCTAATTATTCAAGAGTTATGAGTAAATGATTCATGTTTATATGCAAGTTTGTTAGCAAACAATACTAAATAAAGTCAACACGTTTTAACTTCCCGTTTGTTTTATTTGATAATGTCAGATAATCACATGCATATGAGGACTCAGGTATGTCTCTCCAATGATGTTTTCATGTAATATTGTGTAAGAGTCAAACCTGTGTTTAGCAGACACCTCCAAATAAAGACTACCCTGAGAATATAAATACTGTGGAATCATTAATTTTCGTTGGGGATTTAATTTCGTGGATTTCGTGGTTCGACTCATCCAAGAAATCAAATCCCCACGAATTCAAATGCGGAGATAACGCATTTTTTTTCAAAAATCAAAATCCACGAATTTATGTCCCCACAAAATAGCCTTTTTAGTAAAAAACACGAAAATTGAACCCAACGGAAATTAATGATTCCACAGTATATACATTGGTCATTGATTATTCTGACCAAGCTGACCTCTAAATACAGGTCATCTGTCCATAAAGCCCAGCTCTTGTCTTTCCAAAGATGACCTTTGTTCACAGGGTTGACTGTACATATACGCAGCGTTATTGGTGCCTTTTCTTGAAACAGATTTCCTTATCGTATTTACAGCTTTCAAGCAAAATCCAACATATCTGAAAAAAGAGAGTGGGATTTAAGAGATAACTACACGCACACCCACACCCACAGAAACTTGACATAAAACTAATTTTTGGCTTCATAGGCTGCTTAATACATTGTATATCTTATTATTAGGTATAAGTGGCCTATATAGAGCCAAAAATGGGTGATGTGTATAGTGGCCTGTGCATACACCGAGATGAATTTCTGAAGGTCAACAATATAAAACTTGATTCTAGGAAAACCCCAACTAAGTGAATTAAATATTACGTTTTACAATACAGTGCAACCTCTCCAAAGCAACACCCTCTGGGAGAAGTAAAATTATGTTGTTGTTGAGAGGTTGTTGCTCAAGAGATGTGAAATATATAGCTAAATCGTACAGTGGGGAAAATCATGTTGTTGTTGAAGGGAGGTTGCTGCGCAAAAGAGGACCGCTCTGTAGAATAAACAATAATAAAATATTTCATATATCAATCTGTCTGCATAATTGAAATGAATTTGTATTTTAAACAGTGATATTTTGTAAACTAGAATACTACCAAAACAAAATTTAGATTTAAGCTTGGCGAGTGTTCTCAAGGTATATAATCTCAGGTCCAGTGTTCTGTTTTCAACAGTCAGGGTCATATGTGAGGTGGACAGTTCATCTAACTACCGTTCCTGGGAAGAACCAGTACTAGACTCTCATCCTTCGTAAGCAACTGCCTACTTTCCCACATAAAGAAACATGGCCGGTAGCTGCACTCGAACCCACAACCCTCTATCAGTGAGGGGTTACAGTTATTTGAAGTCAGTGACATTAACCACTCGACCATGGAGGCATGTCCAGGATTCTAATCAGAATTTGAGCATTCGATATACTTACCAGATGTTGTAATGTACGACCATGTGGGATTTCATGTTACTCTTCAAAGCAAATGCCTTCCCACAAATGTCACACTTGAACGGTTTCTCTCCAGTGTGTATTCTAACATGTCGCTTATAGTCCGCTTTAAACCGAAAGGGTCGTCCACAGTATGAACACTTGAATCTAAGATCTTGATTGTCTGAAAAAATAAAATATAACTGATGAATATGATCTAGATCTATCTTATTTCTAAGGTGAAATTGTAAAGATTTGTCCCAATTTAACATAATAGTATATGGTATTGTTTTATAGGCCTATCTTAAAACAGTTTTTGAGATATGTTCATAATACATGTATGTACTTGTATAAAATACATCATTTGAAAGAGTGTGCATACTGCAATAATGTAATGTGTGAGCTTTGTCTGACATAAAGTACAGGAATTATAGCGATGTGATGAACTGTTCAAAAGTTTCTCTCAAATATGTTTTGCTTATTTTTCTGTTGTATTACAGTTATCATATTGTCGTGTTGCTGTACTGTCACATTATCAATATCGTACAGTCGTGTTGTCAAATTATCATTATCGTACTATCATGTTGTCATATTATCAATATCGTACAGTCGTGTTGTCATATTATCATTATCGTACTATCATGTTGTCATATTATCATTATCGTACTATCATGTTGTCATATTATCATTATCGTACTATCATGTTGTCATATTATCATTATCGTACTATCATGTTGTCATATTATCATTATCGTACTACCATGTTGTCATATTATCATTATCGTACTATCATGTTGTCATATTATCATTATCGTACTATCATGTTGTCATATTATCATTATCGTATTATCATGTTGTCGTATTATCATTATCGTACTATCATGTTGTCATATTATCAATATCGTACAGTCGTGTTGTCATATTATCATTATCGTACTATCATGTTGTCATATTATCATTATCGTACTATCATGTTGTCATATTATCATTATCGTACTATCATGTTGTCATATTATCATTATCGTACTACCATGTTGTCATATTATCATTATCGTACTATCATGTTGTCATATTATCATTATCGTACTATCATGTTGTCATATTATCATTATCGTATTATCATGTTGTCATATTATCATTATCGTACTATCATGTTGTCATATTATCATTATCGTATTATCATGTTGTCATATTATCATTATCGTACTATCATGTTGTCATATTATCAATATCGTACAGTCGTGTTGTCATATTATCATTATCGTACTATCATGTTGTCATATTATCATTATCGTACTATCATGTTGTCATATTATCATTATCGTACTACCATGTTGTCATATTATCATTATCGTACTATCATGTTGTCATATTATCATTATCGTATTATCATGTTGTCGTATTATCATTATCGTACTATCATGTTGTCGTATTATCATTATCAAACTATCATGTTGTCGTATTAACATACTATCGTGTTATCGTACTGTCGTGTACATGTGTACGACAACACAACAGTATGATAACGATAATATGACAACATGGTAGTACAATAGAACCATGATGATACTGCTACAGTACGATAATGATAATATGACAGTACGACAATGTGACCGAACAATAATGATAATGCGACATTACAACAGTGAAAATGCAATACTCTTGATAAAAACCATTGCTATCCAGCATGATTGTCGCCATTTTGAATAAATCACCTGCCTTTCTCGGCTTTTGGGTAGTATTCGATTGACTCGACTTTCATTACCCGAGTTACTCGAGTGATACTCGATTTATACATGTACCTAGGTTGACTCGGTAAACACGAGCATGTATGCTAAACCAACCCATAGACTAACATAGTCTTCATTGCTTCAATTTCTATTTTGCTTGTACTGCCCTTAGGCATAAATGTTGCAAATGTTTAACTAAAAGTTGTTTAAACTTGCTTTGTATAGTCCATTTTGTTAGGTGACCCTCAATGTGAGACTAGTAAGTTAGGTAGCTAATAGGGATTTTTTCAGACTTTTATAGATATCGTTATTTCAAGTAAGCCTGTGTCAATTCTGTATCATCAATAAAGGTACCATAGATCTTCATTTCTGATAGATGTACAGACGGGCGACATATCATGATTGATTCCAATAGCTATCCCAGATAGTTTGTACAAAGGGCTGTTTTTATACACATTACTAAAGAACCCAAAACCAATATAACTAGGTTCAAAATATCTTTATTTACAAATAAGTGGTAGGATGACTGCTAAAATATGTCAACAAAATAAAAGAGCAATCTCATAAAAGCTTTTGTAACAGTCCTCAAGTTTATATATCAATAAATGTTAAACAGGTATCAAAAGAACACAAAGTAACACATTAATGAAATATCAATGAAAATCACAATAACAATGAGGGTCGAGAGATCATACTCCATCTATGCATTGTGTCCACAATTGGATGTATCCTGTTTCAGAAATCAGTCTTTCACAATCGTCCCAGTTACCTTCCTGTAAACTTGACAGCAAGTTCAGTCGGTATGTACACACACTTGTTTGGTAATAGAATAGTCATATCTTAAACCTCAAAGACAAATCACTAAAGGTTAGTACATTAGCTATAAAAGCTATGTACTATTAGTACTTTAACTCTTCACTTTGTCTAAGGTTAATGATAATACAGTAATGAATTATTCAACACACTCAATACATCACTCAGATACTGAAACACCACTAAGTAGCAATCAACAATCAAACAATATCCGTTGCACAGTAAGGGCAGATCTTCTGGGTCTAAAACAACGTCTTCATCTACATATTTCTGCAAAGAAATGCAACCATTTTAGCTAACAAAAAACACAAGCAAAAACAAGTTCAAGTACCCATATTTCTTGTATTCCTTCAGGTAAAAAGCTACCATAAAGCTTTCATATTTTATCACTCAAACCCTTCCAGTCATATGATATAGCTTTAACAAAAAAGTTTTACATAACAAGCACAATGACTTAAATGGATCAGTAGACTTACTTAGGTCTACATTTTGGTCAGAACAAACAAAGACAAATATGTCATGAAAAAGAAAATATTGATTATTCTGATGTTTTGAAGATTTTTGTTTAATTAACTTTAGTGTACAAACTTATGGATATTTTGGTCCGATTTACTTGAGCATTATTGAACCATACCATTATGCGTACATACATTTGATGTTCTTGGACCCATGCAGATAGAAACGGCAACATAGTAATATGATGAATAGCCTTTAGAAAACTTCTTAATGAATGACTGAGAAAAGTAGACCATGCATAATCTGGTGCTAATAATATGGTGAATTGTCAAATTCTTACCCAAAGCTTAGATGAGTGACCTTGTGTGCTTTCATGTTGCCTTTCACAGAAAATCGTTTCCCGCAGACATCACACGCAAAAGGCTTCTCCCCAGTATGTGTTCGAAAGTGTCTTGTCAAATCTACCTTTCGCTGGAAGTTTTTACCGCATAACGTACATACATTTGATGATTTGTATCCTTGGACTTGGGGAATATCTGCAACGAAAATTAAAAAAACAAACATTACAAAGGAAAAAACATATTCCAAAGAATCAAGAGATATCAGGATAAAATTACTAACTATAATAAAAAGTACTACAGTACAACCTCTTCAGAGCGGCCCTCTCTTGAGCAACAACCTCCCTTCAACAACAGCATATTTTCCCAAAGCAAGATTCAATCATTAATTTAACCTCTCTAAAGCAACGACCTCTCAACAGCAACATGACTTTGCTACTCCAGAAGGGTGTTGCTTTGAAAAGACTGCACTGTATAATTAGTTAGGGAACAATAAATAACAGGAAATATTCATATACAATCCCTGATTTAATGAAATTTAAAACTGCCAACATGATCTGAGCAATTATCTTATTGTACGAATCATCGGATTACTTCGGAGATATCTGTAATTATTAACATGGCATGTGTTTTTACAATTAAATTTTTTTTATACGTTATTTGACTATAAAAATCATTTTGCATTAGCGCAATGTTTTCTCACATGGAGAATGAAAACAAGGGAAACTATTTGTAGACTGTCGATTTCCATTAATAAAAGTGCAACTGTATAAATTATGTTGGTTTGCGATATACAAATGTACATTAAATAAGAAGCTTCAACCCGCACACAAAGTTCCGCATAAAGCAAACGTGCCGAAGTGGTACAAGCTGTTCAACAACTATCAAGTGGTTTCTATAGCTGACATCAACGATTACCCGAAACAGGTTCCACCTAATAAGATTTGTTAAAGACCAACAAACACCAGATCAGCCAAAGATAACAGTTCGAGGGCTCAGCGCAACACTGTGGTAACTTGTTCTTATTTCAATACGAGTTACGACACTGTTGCGTTGAACCCTCGAACTATGCTTATAAACAATGATAAAAAATACACAAATACTAGTAATTAATTTATTGTCCCACTCAGTTGACATTCACTGAAAGCAACTTCAATGAAATGATATTAACAAACATATCTTAACATCTCAAAATCACCAATCTTCCACTCCAGTGGAACAACAGAAAGATAAGAAACATATACAAAAATATACATAAATAGATGAATCCCCACAAATGCGTTTTTTTTAAATCCAGAGTCTTGATCAGCTTAAAAATTTAAAGCTAAGAAGTGACTCTTTGTTATACCAGGTGCTTTTTGCAATCCAGACAATACGAACAAGTTGTTTAAAGATTGGCTTTACTTACCGGTATGTATGCATACAAAGGCAATAAAGCATAAAACTTTTATTTGCCAGGTTACATATTTGTGTCATATAATGAATTAATAATAATCATTATACCTGTCTAATACATGACAGAAAACAAATACATTGTATATACAAATACGATAATACAAAGTGTAAGCTAACTAAGAAATGTATGGTTATGTGTACAGTAAAATGAGACAAATCACAATTCATTAAAAAGATACGACATATGCAAAATGGACATATTATAACTGCGAGAAAGGCAGGATGGGGCATCCATCGACAAAAGAAATACAATATCAAACAGCACATCACAGCGACTGTAGATGGTATCATTATTTTATGATTGAATACTGGTTCTGGTTCCAGCCAGCTTTAATCCAAAAAGTTCAGTCTATTCCAATCCATAAATGGGTTACTAGTATCTTTATACACTCCCTTGTGTCACATAAAACATGCTTTTAATCCCCTTAAAGTTATGAAATCCTTTTGTTGACGACATTTATCCAAACACATGATGAAGAACTGTAGATCCAAAAGGACGATATTTATCATTTACAATCTTTGACAGACCAAATATACAGGGAATCTGGTACCACTACATGTACTAGCTATATACAAGTCTTGTCAGCTCACATCCATAATATCTTCGCTTTTTTACTGGAAACATTGTGAATATTGTAACATATTTACACTGCAGCTCCTATGGTCGTTGATTTTCCTTAATCAGTGAAGAACTCTTCTAAAGTTGCCTGTAAATACAAATGTATATTAAACATATGACTATTAATTAATTATATTGGGAGTAAAAACAGGCCATCATAAGTAAGTCTGAACGTTTTGGGACATATATCATTAATACAGAAATATCACTTAATAAACACAGGTAACTGTATCATGAATAGATTATAAAAATAAAAAAAAATAAAAAAAAATATTTATTAATATGTTAACAAGGTATATTTCAACGAAAAATCACTACACGATCACATATTAATAAAAAGTGATTGTTTTTTAATCAGTACCGGTATTTATTTTTTTATTCATTCATTTATAAGCTATTCATGATACAGTTACCTGTGTTAATAAATAGACTAAATTTAAAAAATAAATATACAATATACAGCTATACTTCACAATGTCCAAAAATATCCTCCAAATAAAACAGGCATAAGGCAATAAGATATCAACTAGTGCTGATAACATTAATTTTCATCATCTGGGCAAGCTTGTGTATCAGTCTAGAGTACTTATCGAACAAAAACAACATAATTTGGTAACTACTAAAAGACGAGATACTAACCCTACACTTAGATGAGTGACAGTGTGTGCTTTCATGTTACCCTTTGTAGAGAAACGTTTTCCACACGTTTCGCAAAAGAAGGGTTTTTCACCAGTATGTGTCCGTAAGTGTCTTGTCAGCTCTGCATTGCTTCGAAAACCTTTACCACAAATAGCACATTCAGTGACAGACTTGTGTCCTCGATTGTGCAGAACTTCTGTAATGGAAAGGGTGAAATACATTGCCAAGAGACGTACAAGTGTTTCACAAATCACAGAAAAAGCATGGTTCTTGGTAAGAAGAGAAAATACTGTGAAATCATTAATTTTCGTTGGGTTCAATTTTCGTGGTTTTTACTAAAATAGCTATTACATGGGGACATAAATTTATACATGGATTTTGATTTTTCAAAAGAAATGCCTTATCTCCGCATTTGATTTCTTGGGGAAATCCACGAAATTAAATCCCCAACGAAAATGAATGTTTCCACAGTATTTTGTCACAGCACAGAATTGTATAAGACAGCATACTAACAAGGTGCCAATGATTGTCTGTTCACTGTCTCAGTGAGATCTATCCACCTTTGAAGTTTCATGTTGCTACTTCTTATAGTGTCTGAGTTATGAGCTACATTAAAGTTTTTGAACAACGCAGATGCTGAAGCAGACAACACAATGATCACAATAGCTTGACTCTTTTTTTTCAAAAACAGACTAGCTAAAAATGAAAAAATTGAACAGATACAAGTACTGGGGTGTGAGTGATTGTACAAACACTTGAAAGAACCCAACTAGTACAAACATTTCTAATCAGAAATATAAAGATACTAAAACAGAGAAAATCCTCTGAAAGGATGAGAAATCTAATCCCTGCCGAAGAACAACAAAAACTACAGATATTTTTCGAACAACAAATACATAATTTACTAGCAAAATGAATTCTATTCCAGTACACATAATATTTTACAGGGTCGCAGTCAGTGTAATGCTTTGATGTACGCACATAATATCAATTTGCAATCTGAAACTATGAATATGGCCCACAGGGAATGCAAAAGCTAACCTTAAAGGGGGTCAGTTGCTTTCTTTTCTCAAATTATGCATGTGAAAAAAAGACCTGATGGAAAAGTTGATTTGGACAATATCTAGCACATGCTGAAGTATTTAGGCAAAGATTGTTATTAATTATGGAAGGAAACCTTTATTACTTGTTGTTGTATTGAAACGGAAAGGGTATCCTCGGTCTATTTTTAGAAATGTGTACTTCCTATTTTGACTTGTATTTCTAATTATGTAAACAACAAAACATGTCAGACAGGCCGTGCACAGTAAGAAAAACGTGTTTCAATTAATCTTCTATATCAATACAAGGTTTTAGTTAAGGTGGGTCACGGGTTTCCTCCAGAAAAATTGCCACCACTACAGAGTTCGATCAAAACCTTTTAAGATTTAATGACGGCAAAATGAAGCTATATTAACTTTTTCGGATTTGTAAATGATTCAGCATTGTGCACAGTAAATTTCATAGCTTAATATGCAAAATTAACGCGACAAAAACATATACAACATTATATCGCTCCACTAGGTGGCCGTTTTTTGAGCGGTTTCAGTGGAAATATCATTTGAATACATCATTTTTGCTTTGGCCAATACTTTGAAGGATGTTCCTGCAAAAAGATTTTCTTGCGCGTTGACTTCTAGAAACTGAACACTTTTCAGAAGGAAACCCGCGACCCACCTTAAGTATTAAAATATATTTGCCTTATTTATGTTTATTCAACACCACCATAACATGTAGTTTTCATGCATTTACCTAGTTTTGAAAGCGAGGTTTAATTTTTGGCAGGGGTCTTGAAATAGTTCTATCTAGGGTGTGCACCCTAGTTACGAAATGCTTATTCAATAATGAAAAAAAGTGTTTTAAAATGAGTATTTTTCAGTTTTCCAAGTGAAATCCATATACTTCGAATTCAAAATAACGTATACAATCACTTTTTTTAAAGTTCTTTCTACTCAAATATTCCAACGTAAAACCTTTAAGTGCAAAGCATTCTGTGTGGCTTCATCATTATTGGAAAAAATAGTAAAAAAGTCTTATTGTTTTTGAAGGTAGAAGAAAAGCCCTGACGTTTTAAAACTTGATTAATGTGTCCAAGCTCAAATTGAATATCTTGTCAGTTGATGTGTTTAAGTTAACCATGGGTATTATTGATACATTAGTTTATCAGCATATTGATCTGAACATGTATTTAAACATTAATCAGCTCTACCTTTTCAACCATAATACTTTGAGAATGGAACTGTGATTTTTATTCAGAGACTGATTTCAAGTTATATTACTAGTACCTCAGGGCCTGGACTATTTTTCTACCTTCAAAGACATTTTTTCCAATAATTTGCAATATGAAATGGCTTAATATCTTCAAAAGTCTAAGAGTTATACCATAAAATACGCTCTTGTAGTCTTATAAATAAATTAGAAAATTCCGCAAACCTCAAGTCAATATTTCTTTTGACACGAAGTTAAGGTTGTCAGACACTCAAAAAAAAAAGATTGGTCACAAAGCATAAAGACAATGCAATGAAGATACCAACATAATGGTGATTACTAGTACAGTGGTGTTAATGTAGGAAAATGAAACTGATGGAAAGGTTGTGTGAATTTTTTTTAAATACCTGAGAACATTTGAAATTAGATCACAAGAAAAACCATATCAAGGTAACAAAACATTTTAATACAATAAAACTTGACATTACATTGGAGATAAATGTTCCACAATCATTTAGTCACAAAATACAATTTTCTGCTCAAGATGTTACAAAGGTGATTAATACAATGTACATAAAAATGAGATGCAATCATGGATAACACAATTACAAGGATCAAATTAACTTTTATACAACATCACAGTCCACATATCTATATACAGTACAACCTCACCAGAGCGGCCCTCTCTTGAGCAACAACAGCATGATTATTTCCCACTGCATGGTTTATTACAACTATTTATTTTACCTCTCTAGACCTACAACCTCTCAACAACAACCACCTGATTTTGCCACTCCCAAAGATGGTTGCTTTGGAGAGGTTGCACTGTATATCTATAAACATGGCACAGATCAACTGATATACATCCACACACATAAAACAGAACATCACAATAATCTCCTTCCACATTAGTGAGGTCATGTTTTAAATCACTTTCAATTGGATCAAGATATCTCATATAAAACAACTATCACAATACGACCACTCGTTGTGACTTGAATGCAAGCATTCATGATGACAAATATCACTGATACATTTTTGTAAAAAGTAGAAATAAAAAGGAACACTTTAAAAAATATAGGAACCAGCAGTACAAATGTAACACTGAAGAACCAGCAATGTTGATACGACCACAAGTGAGCCTCTAGCAGTAGATATTAAGTCTTTTCTATAAAAGAGTTATCTCTCATATGCACAATCAGATGAGACTTCATATTTCCTTTTTGCGCAAATCTTTTACCGCAATACTGACATACATAGGGTTTCTCTCCGGTGTGGGTTCTCATATGCATTTTCAACAAGTACGGAGTAGCGAACATCTTCTGGCAAACGTTACAAACATGACAATAAGCTGGTAGGTCAACACTTCTAGGGGTACGCAGACCTGTAAAAATATATCAACATCGATAAAAACTGACCAAAAGTGAACATACTAAAAAGTGTAATACAAATAGTAGCAAGAATTACTATCATCCTTCCAATGACATACTAAAATACAAAGTTCCAAGCATGCCGTATAACTAAATATATACAGTCAAACCTGTTTTAGTGGCCACCTTTGTATGAACGGCATTCTTATAAAAACCGTCATTATTCAGAACAAAATGACCTCCAAATAAATGCCACCTACTGACCATTCACTTAAGGCCCTATGTTGGCTTTTTAAAGAGTGGACTTTTTTCAAATGTTTGACTGTTGTGGTCACTAGTGATAAATATCTGGAAAACCATTATTTTCCAATTAAAATAAAAAATAACAAAAATACACATCAAAAGGTCATCGTTTTATTGAATCAATAAACTACAATACTATTTGCTGAATGGTAAATATACACATGATTTAATTACAACATAAGTTTATGGTGTTATACAACAATTAACTGAATGTTTTATTGAAACCGATTCCCATTGCACTTAATCTGGAATCCTTTAAATGGGCATTAACCATATGCGACCTCATGTGACCTTTCTGGCTGAACTGTTTATCGCATTTCGGACATTTGAACGGTTTTTCTCCAGTATGGACTCTATAATGGGTACTACATGCCGCAACACTCGCAAAGCTTTTGTAGCATATTGGGCAAACTTTTCCACTTAATGTTCTACTTTCGTCTCTGTCAACACCTGCAAAGAAATAAAACACATTTGAATATCCAGTGTATTTGTATTCCATTTATGATTATATCTTAACCATCATCAAACTACGTATTGCACCTAAGAAATAAATTCTACCAAAAACAAAGAAGGGGTGATTTAAGGTTTGGACATGATATAACAGTATTGATCATCCAAAACGATCATGTTTTAAAACATTGGCATTCTTTTTATGTTAAAAGTGATTGAACATTAAAATAAACAACAGCACCGTAAACAGTGCCAACGCTAGTCTGTTCACTGCCTCAGTAAGATCTATCCACCTAAGAAGTTTCATTTTGCTACCTTATATAGATATGAGCTACATTACAGTTTTTGCACAGACGCAATAGTTTGACTTTTTCTTCGAAAACAGACGAGCTGACAAATAAAAACAACAAGCGATTTTGTTTTGTTGATATTCATCACATCAGAATGTTAGAGAAATATTTTTAGCAGTCAAGAAATCTCATCTGATATCATCGGCAAACCCAGGGCATAGAAAGTATATGAAATATTGTGTCTGAAACTTTATTCCACTTCTACTGTCACAATTGGTGTCTTTAAGATGAGACAAGTTATTGCTCTAAGGAGTTATGGTGACACGAGTATAGTTTAAATACATACTCCATTATACCATTAAATATTTAAGCAGATCGACAGAGAGAGGGCATAGTGCTGTAAAACAAAAGGCCCATAATCGCTGTTAGTTAAAAAAAATGTTTTTGACACAAAGTAAGAAAAAAAGCATTATATTCAGTTTAGAATCAATGTTTATTATTTAAATGAACAGCTACACAAACAGAACAGAATACAGCACTACCTCTCCAGAGTGGCCTTCCCTTGAGCAACAACCTCCTAGCAACAACAGCATGATTATTTCCCACTGCATGATTTAACTATTAATTTAACCCCTCTAGAGCAACAACCTCTCAACAACAGCATAATTTTGCTACTCACAAAGGGCGTTGCTTTGGAGAAGTTGCATTTTAATAATAAAACAAACAATATATTTACATAAATCAGTACACTTAAAGAGGAACCTACATTACTAGTGAATTATACGACATGTACACACTTAAAGTCCATGTACTAATCTGTAAATTCACAACTCAATCATAACTCAATGATGTGGTGTATAAACACTAAGTAAATGTGCTCCAAATTCTTTGATGCACAAAGAATGATTTTGCAAGTTCCAAGAAAGTCTTTTATTTGTAAATGGTAAATATAATCAGTAATTAATATTTAATAGGATTCCATTATGTTTACTTTTAAAGATTTCATTTATAACTTAAGAAGTTTATTCTCCAAATAAACCTTCAAAGATTTGATACAGTGTACATCTTTTATTCAAGAGCACTTAAGTCACTACATAGAATAATGTAAGATGCATCTTGATTCAGGAACAACACTATAAACTAATGTTTTATCAAAATCCATTTAAAACTAAGTCAATGATTCACTGAATAGTGTTTGTTTAATGCTTTAGTTACCCACTGAACATAACAATCCTATAAATGCAGTCAAACCTGTGTAAGCGGATACCTCCAAATAAAGACCATTCTTTTAAAAATTGTCATTGAATATTTAAAACAAAATGACTTCTGAATAAAGATCACCTGTCAACAAAGGCCACATTTTGTTTATCCAAAGGAAGGTCTTTGTTCACAGGTTTTACTGTACAATTAAACCTGTGTTAACCCACATCTGAATAAAGGCCAATCTGCGAATAAGGCCATTCCTTTGAATACCTTCATTGATAATTTTGAACAAAATGATCTCTGAATAAAGGTCACCTATCAATGAAGGGCATATCATATCTTTCCCAAGGATTGGCTTTATTCACAGGTGTTCCAGCGTTTTCATCTTCATGACATATATATTCTAAAATATTTAAAAAAAAGAGAATATTTATTATCCTGAAGAAGCCAATGCGGCGAAACGTAGATATAATAAAATAAATCAATCGTTTTCATGTTTGGTGATTTTTCATCTTTATTGATTACTAAAAAAGTAACAAATTCTGAACAGATATGTAAGCTTAAAATCACTTAAGACATATCAATAACAATTAATTACATGAAGCTAAGCTCCTGAAGAAATTTCACTCCATGAACTGGTAAGCTTAATATAGCATAACACTTCCAAGAGCATGTAACCCTGCGAAGTTTAGGTCATCACTTTAAAACATGTCAAGTAAATCTATATTCCATTATTTGTAAGTTGTTTATGGAAATAGTACACTGAAGTTCACAATCTCCCTAGTACATGTACCACTTTCATTCACCAAAAGAGCAACACACACTTTTTAGTAAATTCAAGAGCACATAACTCTTCAATACATAATCATATCAAACTTGACGCAGATTATATAATGTAAAGGTACATTGTATGAACCTCATTAGGCCCATATAGAATCTGCTAAAATGTTTCAATGTTGTTTACTTCACAGAGGTGTCTGAATATTAAAGTTAACAAATATATACAATAGATCCAAGGGCAAATAACTCTGTAACACTTAGGAGATCTCCTAAAATGTAAAATTTTCGTCTACACTTCATGATGATAATATGTTAGTATATGTAGAGGCACATATATTTGAATTTTCAAACTACTGCAATAGTTAGTACAAAGACTTGAATGGACTGGTCGGAAACTGTGACATGACTCCAGATTATCTCCCCTAACTTCACATCAAAGATTATCAACATCCCTCATGTATCATGCACCAACTTAAAGGGGCATACCCTACAACTTGGTGCATCTAGAATCAAGGCAAAATGATGATAAATTAGAAGCTTGTAAAGAAAAAAGTCGACGAAGAAAGTTTCAGCCAAAAATTCATCCAATTAAAAATAAAATCACAAAAATATTAGTTTCCATAAAAGATCGAAAACTCTTTGGAATTTGTTGTACAATTTTTGGGTGGAAGTGATTTATTATTCATAGCCATGATTTTAGCGGCTAGTACCTAAACTAGTCATTTTATGACCCAAGTTCTTCTTGCAATTATCCATTATATATTGTTTTACATATACATCTAGCACATTTTTACACTTTCACAGAATATTTGTCAGTTGTAGGGTATGTCCCTTTAAAGCATTTCCTCTCTACTACAACAATTTGTGTTTTACGTGTACCACCATGTGTGACTTCATATTGCCCTTTTGTGAGAAACCTCTACCACAGATGTGACAAACATGCGGTTTCTCCCCCGTGTGGGTCCTGGTATGCATTTTTAAAAGGGACGGAGAGGAAAACACCTTGTTGCAGGTCTCACACGTGTAGCCTTGAACAGACAGGTTAAAACTTCTTGTTGAAACAGAATCTGAAAATACATAGTAGATCTGTTAGTATGATCAAGTATAGTCTCTTGTTTTATAAAACACACAAGTCCACAAAGTTGTAAATCTTAAGGTGTAAACAAGATGTGTTTTTAAAACACAATGCCCCCTCTGTGTGCCCTTTAACTTGAAATGTACAGGTCCTGTAGAGATTGTCATGATGAACCAAGATATGAAGTTTGATGATTGTAGGCGGTAGCCTTTTGATTTAATAGACAAGGTTAAAGTTTGGTACAGACAAACAAAGGGCCATAAATCTGCTGAAAATGATCCAATCACAAAACCCTGACAATATGTGCTGGGGAACTTGGTGACAAAAGTTTGGTAAAAATCCCTTGCGAAATTTAGGAGTTGTGCACAAAAGAGTGTTTCTCTATTACATATGCATTAAATAAACAAAGGGCCATAAATCCGTCCAAAACAAACCAATCACAAAACCTGGAATACATGTGCTGAGTTTCTTTGTGACAATGAGTTTATGAAATTTTCATCAAATTCCTATGAGAAATGTAGGAGGAGTATCACAGAAGAAATCTAGAACACAAAATAAACTAAAAGGCCATAAATCTTCCAAAAATTATCCGATCACAAAACCTACACAATGTGTGCAGGGGAAATTGGTGATCTATTGATATGGGGTCACAAAAATATGTTTGTTTCTGGATACAGGCTCGTAAAAAAATAGCCAAGGTAGGTAGGGGGGGGGGGGGGGGGGGGTTGCTCTTGGAAGAGTGTGGAAAGGTAAAAGGTGAGAAAATTGGTGCACTTATTAGTCTTTAGAAAAATAAATTGTCTACAGTACAATTAGAGTAGATCGGGTGACCAGAAACAAACATTTTTTTAGACCTTATCTAAACTAGAGCTGTCACAGAGGTGACTTATACCCCCACCGCCACTTTGACACTAATACTGCAATAGTACACTATATGGCTAAGTTCAAGGGGACATAACTCTGCAATGAGTGAATCGCTGGGCACGAAAATTGTGTCTTGCACATCTAGACTTGATGGTGATTACATATTTCAAGTTTCATTGCAATAGCTTAAAGTGTAGAAATAGTTCGCTCCACAAACTTTATGCGGTCGGGCGGGCTTTGTTTGCGCGGGTATAATGACATGTGACAATGATATATTTCATGTTATGAGTATCAAAAACAACTGAACTGAGTTTATAATGAAAATATAACAACACACTATCATCCATTAATTTGAGACAATTTAATAGAAACAAAAACATGTTTGTATGTAAAAATACCAACTAAAGGATGAAAACATAACTTGAAACTCCATGTGAACAACCTTGCAATGATTCATTAAAACTACAAGTGAATCTAGTACAAAGCCTTTTGTACGAATTGTAAACGTATAGAGATAATTAATCCTCAATGTAACTTTTGACTTAATAGTGGTGCCACCTACTATATTAAATATACAAATACACAAATAATATCAATTTTGATATAATCATCAGAACAAATGATCAGGCTTAAATTAAAATTAAGTTTGTTTGCCCATTACCGACCGATCTGAAAAAATCATGCCGACTCAAAAATGTTTATAACAGTATCTCGGAGAACTTTATTTTTATACTTGGAAAAATATATATGTATACACTCAGCGCTTTTAAAGTAGGTATCATTTGAAGAAATGAAGGAAACAATAATGTGTGTTAAGGCACTGATTACATGTTTATGGTTGATTAAAGCACACAATAAATGGTTGTATAACGGTAGCAGAATACATTAAATTAATATAGAATGCATCTAGATAGAAGTCTAATTTCATGCTAGGTAAAGGTCAAATGTAGAAATAAAATAAAAGTTTTCCTACCTACAAACCCTCTCCTAAAATTCAGGGTCGGTAAAGGGCAAACAAATATATTTTTAATTTAGGCCTCACATATCACCATAGCAACCATGTATTCTGGACCATTCAAATACAGACAGTCTTGTAAGTTGTAAACACTAAAAAAGTACCATGTTCCATTTCTGATAGCTGTAAGTAGTAACTTTTCACTGTATACTAACTTACTAAGTATCCATCTTTTATTATCTTAAGTGCAGAAACATGTGAGTCTTCATGTTTCCTTTCTGAGTAAACTTCTTGCCGCAATAGTCACATGTGTATGGTTTTTCACCCGTGTGGACCCTCATGTGCTGACGTAAATGTGCGAGAAAATGAAAAGCCTTCCTGCACATCTTACAATCATAACGGCGGACCATTTGACTGGTTCCCTGATCTTGATTATATCCTGTAAGATAAATATTAATCACATGGTCATCGCTAGGGTCACTGTTGCTAGGGTTACTGACATTCTATGCTTTATATATTCTGATTAATGAACTCTAAGCAAACACAACACAGTTATATAAACTTGTCCTTAAACAAAAGACAGTCATATTTTTTATACACAGAACATAAACTTGTCCCTCAGTAATTAACTGAACATAAACTTGTTTCTAAGTACTTAATTTTCTTTTTTTTTCGTAGGGCTAAATTTTCGTGTTTTTTTACTAAAATGGCTATTTCGTGGGGGCATAAATTTGTGGATTTTGATTTTTGAAAAGAAATGCCTTATCTGTGCATTTAAATTTGTGTGGGGTTTTGAAGTCAAGGATGAGCCGACCCACGAAATTAAATCCCTAACCAAAATAAATGATTCCACAGTAAATGCAAAACAGTCATATAATATTTTGATAAACTCGAAACATAAACTTGTTTCTAAGCAAACATAACAAATTCAATTAACTGAACATAGACTTGTTTCTTAGTAATGTTAAAGGGGCATACCCTACAACTGACAAACATTCTGTGAAAGTGTAAAAATGTGCTAGATGTATATGTAAAACAATATATAATGGATAATTGCAGGAAGAACATGGGTCATAAAATGACTAGTTTAGGTACTAGCCGCAAAAAACATAGCTATGAATAATAAATCACTTCCACCCAAAAATTTCCATGACTAAATGTATATGTCACAAACACATATTTTTTATGATTTCATTTTTATTTGGATGAATTTTTGGCTGAAACTTTCTTCGTCGGCTTTTTTCTTTACAAGCTTCTAATTTATCATCATTTTGCCTTAATTCTAAATGCACCAAGTTGTAGGGTATGCCCCTTTAATCTATTTTTTAACAGCCCAATTGACAGCTATGGTCATTACAGAGCGGCCGCAAAGACTAGGAGAGAAAAGATACAGGAGATGGTAGTCCAGCATGTAACATTTGTATACGCTCAAAGAAGTTTTAAGCAAGCTTCAATAAGAACTTACACACTTTATTCAGTTGAAGTCTATGTAAACTTAGATAATTGATATCTTTAACATGCAGCAAAACACAATTTTCATTTTTCACCAAGAAGCAACAATACAACACAGCCATTCAATCAACAAACGTATGATTTATGCAAATAATGATCCAGTCAATTAAGAACCTTGCTTTTCTAAAGTTAGATGTCAGTTCCACTCATAATAACTTTCAACACACAAGGACATCCGTTTCACGCAAATTTAAGATATCCACCATGATAGAGAATATCCATTTTGATCTACACAGCATTCTTCAAATGCATTCCAATATAGTGACCCTTTAACGTCCCCTTCTGGTTGAACGCTTTACCACATATGGTACAAACAAAAGGCTTTTCTCCAGTATGAATTCTCATATGTGTTTGTAGATGAGACGGTCGGCGAAACACTTTACCACAGACAAGACAATCATGGGGTTTATACGATGGTTTCCCTGGTAAAACGTTCAACTGATCTGAAAATTAAGAGAATAAGATTGAATGTTTGATTCCATATTTAGACATTATGTGTGTCAAACTTGTAACTCTTACAAACATTGAGACTTATTGTCTGAGTGATCTATGTAGTCATCAGTTAGTCAGGTATAGTTTTACAGTAATTTGATGAAGCTCTTTCAAGTATAAGTGAAGTTACATTCATGTCATCAGGTAAATGAGAGCACCTGTTACCAAAAAGAATGTCAACAACTTCAGTAAGATAACACAAACAGTATTTTAACCAGTACTCAACCAGACAATCTGTTTCACATACGGTGGAAATTCCGACATTTTTGTCAAATTTTCATATAAAGTTAAGACTGATCTGCCACTTTATTACCATTCCACAAACAGCTGAAAACCTGTTCCACATATGGTGGAAAATCAAAAGTTTGTCAAATTTTCAAAGGAGGGTATGATTGACCTGCCACTTTATTCTCAAGTTTGACTTAGGTTAGTATCAAAAAAGAAGTATGTGACTTTAATGTTGCTTAACACAACAAGAATATATCAAATGAAAACAATGCAAGGATTTTACCTTTATTATTGTATTATCAAAAACTAATTTAGCAATACATGTACTATACAACAAAATTTCTAATTCAATTAGCAACTTACAATAGTATACCTCACTATCATGACAGTATGTCAAAGGCAATAAACAAGGCCTAACTAGGTTGGAGATATAAGATCAAGTGTTATGAGAGAAAAGTGTTTTTTAAGTATGTACATAATGCACACTTAGATGAGAACGTAATTGGCTTTTCTGTTTAAATCGTTTCCCACAAATATGACACGCAAACGGTCTTTCTCCTGTGTGGACGCGTAAATGTATCTTCAACTGTGCCTCACACTGCGAAACTTTTCCACACACATGACACGTATTACGCAAAGTTTGCCTATCTTGGCTTCCTTGTTTGTCTGAAATAGTACAAAATGGAAGTCAGTTTAAAGATGACCTCTGATTAATCCAAATCCTACTACTTAAGGCTATAACATGTACCTGTCTTTACCACTAGGGCCTTAAAAATGGTTTGTTTCAAGTTAAATATGCCCAGATAGGGAAGTGAATTAGAATTTAAAAAAAAAAATTTTGGCTCTTGAGATGTGGAAAGGTAAAAAAGTGAGAAAGTTGATGTACCATTCCCCATGCCTAATGAAAAGATCAGGGTTGCCAGGTAAAATTTGGGAAAGCTGGTTAACCAGAAACAACACTTAATTAACACACGTCATATGATCATTTGAGAATCTGTAAGATAACGAGTTTCATGTACTGGTAGTTAAATCCACCTGAGTATTACCGGGTAATCACCAAGAAATGTCGAGATTACAGTTAACATTTGTTTATCGCAAGAATAGTTCAAGAGAAAATTTCATGTTTTCCATGAATTCCACTTGAATGGGAACAACCACTCAAAAATCAGCAAAGCCCAAGGAAGTTTTCGATAGAAATAACTCAAACAATAACTTATCATGTTACAAAATTAATATTTATGTTATTGTATATATCAAATTAGTTCTAATACAATAATGTTAAAATGTTCACAGAGAAATAGTCTAAAACATTCAGTAAATACCAACAAGAACTATCAAAACAATTTGCTTCATGGAAATCTTAACCACTCTTAAGTTTGAAAGCTAAGGGACAAGGTATGTATGATGCAGAGCAACACTTTGGAAAATGCATGTTCATCAGAATTATGGAACCAAAGTCATCAGATCACAGCTAATGTAATACTATGCCTGATGTTTAAAAACACTTGACAGTCAAATATCTGAATCAACATTTTTACCCAATTTCTGGATACCACAATTTTACAAAATCAATATCAGGCACTCAGCAAAATATTCTAATAATCATGCATACTATTTGTGTGGTACCAACAAGCTAACAGTCGAAGGAGCTGATATACAGCCAAACCTGTGTCAGCAGCCACCTCTAAATAAAGACCACCCTGTGAATAAAGGCCATTCTTTGAAAAACTGTCATTATTTAGAACAAAATAACCTCTGAATAAATGTCACATGTCAATAAAGGCCACATTGTGTTGTTCAAAAGGGTGGCCTTTATTCACAAGGTTGACTATAAAATGTTTCAGCCTTAAAATAAACCATGTTTAGGTACACAATGCACAAATGGAATGGTGACACACAGCAAATACCCACTCATAAGAAATGGTCAAGCAGATAGGAATGTCAAAATCAATTAAAAAGCAAGATGCTATGTAAATGTATATGGACCATCACATATACCCAAGCTCCACACAATTACAGTCCTGTCATTTGATAATTACATAAACAGATTAGTTATCCACAGAGATAAACTGACAAATACAATATCAAGACGGAAAGCTATAAACAATCATAACCATATACACTGACAATACACAAATTAGTAAATCAACTTCAAAACAAATAGGTTAGCTATCCCTAGTCACGTGTATGTACACCAACTATTACACAAATAGGTTAACTATCAACATCCGTATAAACTGAATGAAAATTACACAAATTAGTAAGCTCTCAAAAGTTATGTCAACCAAAAATTACACAAAATAGCATGCTCTCCACAGTCATGTACGCTGACTGTTACACAAATTAATTTGCTTTACAGAGTTGTCTTCACAGACAATAACACAAATAGGATAGCTCTATGAGCTCTCCAGTCACCATAGAGCACCACACCAAAAATTACACAATTAGGCAACTTAGGCTCTCAACATTCATGTATACAAACAATTACACAAACTAGTATGCTTTTAACAGCTATGAGCACCAACAATCGAACAAAAAGGTAAACTCACCACAGTCTTGTACAGTTTCAATTACACAAAAAGGCAGATGTACAGCGACAATTACACAAATACGTAAGCTCTCCACAGTCATGTACAGTGACATTACACAAATACGTAAGCTCTCCACAGTCATGTACAGCGACAATTACACAAATACATAAGCTCTCCACAGTCATGTACAGTGACAATTACACAAATACGTAAGCTCTCCACAGTCATGTACAGTGACAATACACAAATACATAAGCTCTCCACAGTCATGTACAGCGACAATTACACAAATACATAAGCTCTCCACAGTCATGTACAGTGACAATTACACAAATACGTAAGCTCTCCACAGTCATGTACAGCGACAATACACAAATACGTAAGCTCTCCACAGTCATGTACAGTGACAATACACAAATACGTAAGCTCTCCACAGTCATGTATAGTGACAATACACAAATACGTAAGCTCTCCACAGTCATGTACAGTGACAATACACAAATACGTAAGCTCTCCACAGTCATGTACAGTGACAATACACAAATACGTAAGCTCTCCACAGTCATGTATAGTGACAATACACAAATACGTAAGCTCTCCACAGTCATGTACAGTGACAATACACAAATACGTAAGCTCTCCACAGTCATGTACAGTGACATTACACAAATACGTAAGCTCTCCACAGTCATGTACAGCGACAATTACACAAATACGTAAGCTCTCCACAGTCATGTACAGTGACATTAAACAAATACGTAAGCTCCCAGCAGTTATGCACAGTGACAATTACACAAACATGTAAGCCATAAACGGACTATCAACAAAAAAAATGTAGATAAACTCAGTGCAGTCATGCTAACTGATAGAAACACCAATATGGTAAGCTATATGCACTTACCTAAACACAATTAAACATAAAGGTTATGCACCTCAGATTTTTCGAAAGAAAAAAATCTGCCGGACATTCAGTCTAACAAGCTTGAAAATTCTGTCAGACCGAAAGGAAATCTATCACACAGAAAAAGTATAAATGCGTACACATCAGGAAAATAAGTCACCGGACAGTCGGTCCGATGAGACAAGATTCTTCATCGGGCCAACACACAATCTATCGGACAAGTCTGCCGGTCTGGCGGCTTTCGCAAAGTCTGGCATCTGGTCATGAAACGTTCTTAAAACACAAACAATTCATATTGGTAATTGGTAAATTATTTCAGTCAAACTTGAGCGGATATAGAAAATTAGATTCTGTCAAAATTAGTTATTTATATAATTACAGTATAGTCAAGTCTGCGTAAGCAGCCACCTCTGAATAAAGGTCGTCCTGTGAATAAGGGTCATTCTTTTAAAACATTCATTCATTATATAAAACAAAAAGATCTCCGAATAAAGGCCACCATTCCTGTCAATAACAGTCTTCGAATTTAGCACCAGTCCTTGGACCGAGTCCACCAAATTAGCCTTCGGTCCGGTAAATTTGTAAAGGTCAGTGGTCCGACGGTCCAGTAAATTTTTCTGTGATAATTTTACCATTTTTCAGGACAGAAAATGAAATATTTGAATCACTCTAAAAAATATGATATAGCCAAATTATATAAAATTGTGTGTGTTCTCATCTTGGTCCACTGAAAGTTAATTTGGTCCAGTAAATTTTGTATTTTCACTGGCCCGAATGTCCAGTGCTTAAAAAAGTTTTTCGTGAAGACTGCAATAAAGGCCACATTTCGTCTTTCCCAATGGCAATCTTTGTTCACAGATTTGATTGTATTAAATAGTTCTTTCATATGACTTTTTTCATTCACAGTGCACTTCCGGAAATAACTTCCAGTTTTTAATTTTGTTGTAGATTTCCCTTAGTAACACTACAACATATAGTTACACAATATGTAAATTAATGTCTTGAAATTTGTATTAGTGAAATGTACCAAGAATCATATTGCCTGAAATGTAACACCAAAATGTTGGAGCGCACAAGTCATAGTATATCCATGTCATCATGCAGTCGCCATATAGATAAAATCTCGCTTCATTGAGAAATAGTCTTGTGTACCTTCAAATTATGATCTTGTAATAAAACTTTCTGAGTAAAGTTCATTCCACAGATAGAGCACAGGAAAGGCCTCTCTCCAGTATGTACTCTCAGATGGGTCTCCAGAGTGGCTGGTCGAGGAAACACTTTGCCACAGTATTGACAAGAGTGAACCTTTCCTTCAAGTTTAAGAGCAACTCTTTGAGCAGCTGTTATTACGGACTGTCCTTTTTGTGTACGATGTGTCTTCATATGCTTTGAAAGTACCAACGCTCTTGGGAATATCTTATGGCAGATATGACATGAATGTAGTTTGACCCTTGCAAAAAATTTCTCAGGGTTAGAGCTTGTAGGTTTATCTAAAAGTATATAATAACCACATAAATTACAAGTGTTACAATACAAGTCGAGGGTTCAACGCAACAGTGTCGTAACTCATATTGAAATAAGAACAAGTTACGACTGTGTTGCGCTGAGCCCTCGATTAGTGTCTTATTCCTCACAGCCCTTTGATAATAAACTCAACAAGCAGAGTAGAATGTTAGCACGAAATCTCTTTAATGAGTCAAGCTAAAAATTCAACAATTATACATGAAACATATAGTAGTTTTAGGCCATTGAGAATGTCCCAATGTCAGAGGTTATAAAACTTAAAATCAATCTTCAAGCTTAAATCTCAAGTGTTTCAAAGTTGTTATGGTAAAACAATTATGAAATCCAACATACTGTATTCCATCGGCAAAATTAATATGATTAATGTATTTGAACTACAAAATATGGTGTCTTTTCAAAAAAAAAATTCTTTGAGAACAGCCTTTGAGATAAGGGCTCAGAGACTGTTCTCAAGTTTTATAACCTTGGACCAAAAGAGAGAGAGCTAGAGAGAGAGAGTAAAACACAACACACAATGCCATCCTAACCATGTAAGAAAACAAAAAATATGATTTTTGTGAGGTGAGGTATCGGGTATTCATGAATTAATATCCCTATTAAATAATCAGAGGGAGTTTAAACTTTGTGTAGTAATGCTGTATTAAGAAGTGTCCAAGAAGGTGTGTTTTCGTTCCAATGTATAGATCCAAGGTAGATCAATTCTCTGCCTAAGCAATCAGTATTCAGACCAGCATGATCTATGTGGAAAAGCTTTGCTTTCCAAAAAAAAAAAAAACTTGTATTCATTTCAGGTGTTTGATGTACAAATTCTTAGAATTGATAATAAAACTGTATGACTGTGAGTTACATTTATTTTGTTTTAACACAAAGAAGTAAATACTGAACATATTAATTTGTACATCCTTGGATCAAATTGCAAGCTGAGCTTGACACTTTTTTCAGGCCATTCATCCAGCTGATGGACCAGCATAGAATTTTAACTATAGTTCTAAAGTAATTTTAATTTTGTCCAGAGTCGACTTCTACTCTCTATTATGAGCAAACAAGTGTACTTGTCGAGCCCCAGCAGGATATTGTCACACAATGTCACATTGACTTTTTGTTTCTTGCGCTTAACACATGATATAACCAAGAACAGCAGCATTATAAAACATAAGATATTCATTTGTATAAGAACGTCACAAAATCCTACGATGTTAGATTATGCTGGTTGTATCTGTGTACACGTAGCGTCCCTTTTTGCGAGTAAGATTTATTACACACTTCACAAACAAATGGTTTCTCTCCTGTATGTACTCTTATGTGACGTTCCAAGTCCCATTTACTTGCAAAGCCCTTTCCACAATACTCACAATGAAGTGACTTAGGTCTTCGAGGCAAGTGATATCCTGGAAAGAATACACAAGACATAGTTTGATAGCACTCTTGATCACAAATAAGCCTTGAACACAGTTACACAGCCAGATTAAATTCGCTTCGATATTGAAACTGACTACATTGTATCATTGAGTTGGATTAATTATAATCGTAATTCATTTACTCTGCCTATCATAATAATACAATATTGATGATAAATATGCAGTGGTAAACAATTCAAATGATGGTCAGAGGATTATTTGGTGATGTTTGTATCTTGCACAAACAGATCTTTAAATAATTGCATTTAATTCAAATTTACATAAATTTCCTGGTTAAATTGACCCATCAAAACATTGTGAAATTGGCATGTCCATAGGGCAAAATTTAAGACTTAATTTTCACTTAAAACATGTTTGTTATTTATAAACAATATTTTGCCTGACCCACATGTATTCAGATTTCGGAAATTACATTGACCTAAGTGACGCATCACATTCCACTCTTACAATACATTATTAACAATGGAACAGGTGTAATAAACTAATATTTTTGTTATTTTGTCATTGTTTAAACTACACAATAAACCAAGATTTCCAAAAAAACATGCAACATCAAAACAGGACAAGAAACACAACATGCACCATGTTCAACCTTGATCCAGAAAACTTTTTTAAAATTCCCCGCCTACATACTGGGGACATTTTACGAAAAATTGCTTTCCAAGAGGAAACATCACCACCTTATTTGCATTCCTCGCATGTTTGTAGCAAATAGAACATTATGGAATATTGGAAATTGATTGACAGTTCAGCTTTCCATAGCTGTCACTCACTTGTCACTCATGCATTTTATCTACATCCGCCATGTAAAACTAGTTCCCATTCCATGTTGCAGTGCGAGTCTATGGATGTTCTGTTTCAGATTAAATTGACCATAACTTTGCCATTTCTTGAAATATTTTCAGAAATCATAGCTCTTTTCAGGACAGATAAATCTGGAAATTTGGATATATCCAGAGTATTGCCACCCCTGTATATTCAGGTTGTCTCAAGACACAACCACTCATAGATATAATCATAACATCACAAGAAGTCATCTTACATGACTGGAAATGTTTGACTTCATCCAAGATACTAAAATAAATGGTTGAAACGAATTTAGCTCTTCCCAGTATAAAAACATGAACAAACTAAGAGTTGTATGTCAATCTCACTTCATCAACTATTCTTTGTAGAAGACAAATGTTGTAGGTTTTGATAATGAACCTTGTAGGAATACAACAAACATATCTTTGTGTTAATGTAATTTAATGATAAAAGTCTAGGACAACAGCATCAAGGAACACGCAAAACAATGACTAAGTAATACAGTCAAATAGCATAAAACTGTCAAAATGAAGAATTGTGATAGTTACATCAAACAGTGCAGTAACTTCTAACAAACTGTTTACAACAAAACAAAGACATATCAGCATCACGTAATGTCCAGATATCAGAACAGAGATTAAATACCAAGGGAGTCTCCATGGTTGATTGGTAACAGTATCTCACCATATAAATATTTAACATTGCAGTCCTGAAGACAGCTAAATCATTTTATTTTTAGGAAAAATAATATAAATCAATATAATCTGGTTCTATGGCATAAATCTATTTGAATTCCCTTTCAATTATTGCATTTACTAGCAATATTTTCTGCATTCTTCAAAGATCCTGTTTGACCTCTTAGCAACAATACAATCATATTCAGAGAAGAACAAAGAATACACTTTTTGCAAACAAACAAGATCGCTATCCACGAATCTCATCAATGATGAATATTCATACAGTTTACTCGATTTTTTAAATTGATTCGTGATAACTCAAGTACTCAGATAATTGCACCAGCCCTACTGTACAAGGAACATCTCAAGAACCAATCCTGATGCACAAACATACAAATAGCACTCAAAACAAAACCTCACTTAGATTAATCGACGAGAGATGTTAAACGAAGTTCTGAACTGTTCAGTGCCCTATTTATTCAAGTTAGTAATCCACAGTGTGCAATTTCTTTTCATGTAATTTCAATGTGTCTTTCCTGCTTGCTTTGTATTGACAAAACCTGCAAGCAAACGGCTTCTCTTTCGTATGCACTCTTAAATGACGTTCTATCATAGTTTTATTAGGACAGATCTTACGACAGTTGCCATAGTTACATATGTAAGCAGTTAAATCACCATTATTCACTACATTGTATAGAGGCACGTTTAACATGTCTTCATCTTGAAATGTAGACAATGGAAGTCCTGCCACAGATATATCTGAAATTGTAAATTTGTAACATTAACGATAGTACCCAAATACAGTCAAGCCTGTGAACAAAGGACACCCTTTAGAAAGACTAAATATAGCTTTTATTGACAGGTGGCCTTTAATTGGAGGTCATTTTTTTCTAAATGATTTGAAGTTTAAAAAAAGAATGGTATATATTCACAGTGTGGCCTTTATTCGGGGATGACCGCTATCACAGATTTGACAGCATTCTAAAATATTGCGGTACAAGAGTTCAGAGCTTGAAATGGCCAAACATGATTAACTATTGTAAGTACATGTAGATTATATTCAGTGAAAGATCAGGCAGTCAATGTTGAGCAGTGGTGTAACGATATACCAGTATACTGTTATATTGCGATACAGTGTCGGGCTGATACATACTGCGGTATGACATCCATGTACTGTGATATTTTCTTTGATCATTGAGCACATAATCCATTGAATTAAAGGAATGCAGACACAAGTGTTGTTTTAAACCATCAAAGACCGATTCATTCCTTAGAATAACAAATTACCATTGTGTATAATATTCGAGGGCTAAGTGCAACACTTTCGTAACTTGTTCTTATTTCAATATGAGTTACAACACTGTTGCATTGATCCCTTAAAATTATGCAGTTTTCAAATAAACTTACATTTGTTTATCAATTGGTACTGATAAGCCATCTACTGGTTACACTATATGAATGAACTACATTTTGTATCTCATACAGGTACATCTCTATATGGTAATGGGTTAACATTTGAGTTGACAGTGGCTTTAGTTTTATAGTGTTTTTCATTACCTCTCTGTATTGCAATATTGGATGACTGTATTGCAATATATCACAAAGCACTGAAAACAGGTTATGTCATATCGTCGCAACCCTAAAGCTAAATGGCCCAAGAACCGTGTGTGATCATGTGACATATTAACTCATTGTAGAACCTTTAATTTACAAGCTTGATAAACACTTATTTGTTCATGAATCAGATTACAATCATCTAAATGGCAACACAATGACCCTATCATGACCAAATCAAGCAGGTTTCCATCAAACTCAAGTATTCTTATCTTCATATTTATTAGTAGTACTATTTTCCATCTTCAGTGATTGCCTCCCAGCGATAAATTTACTAATGCCATCAACAATTTTATCATCATCTTGGAAAAAAAAACGTTCAATTAATAATAGTCCTCATCATATGCACCAAGCAAAGGCAACCAAAAAAAACTATATTGAAGAGAAAGAACTACAAATAACTGTCCAATTACAACATGTACATTAAAACAAACAATTCATTATCCATAGTATTTTAATAGACAATTAACAACATTCAGACTACAAAACACTAACATATAAAATTCAAATCAGAACATCTACTAATCCAATAAACAGTCGCTATTGTTCCTTATTTCAATGTATTTACAAATCTTTATCAATATATATTATTTCAGCTATAAATGGTGGTAAGTTCACCTAACCAATTTTCCTGGAGAGTTATCTAACATGATTACATAACAAGCATGGTATACAACATTGAAACTCAGAATGGTGAGAAATAAAATAACAGTGATACAGATATAACTTGGTTACAAGAAATAGGTTCAAATTCAATCAAAGTAATTCAACCAGCACTGCATGAGCAATGTGAAAAACAATAATTTGCTGATTACAATCTGAATAGCATTTGAAAAAATAGAGCTTTGTCACATAAGTGATTTTTACCCCCACCGCCGCTTTGACCTTAAGAATGTGACAGTACACTATGACTATATGGCTATGTTCAAAGGGACATAACTCTGGAATGTGAAAATCACTGGGCATGGAATTTGTGTCTTGTATATCTACACTTCATGGTGATGCCATAATTCAAGTTTCATTGCATTCACTACATGAATGTGGACTGACGGACCGACAAAGTGACTCCAATATACCCCCACTAAAACGTGTTTGCCAGGGATATAAAGATTCATCATCTAAGTTCATAATAAATATTCATGATAATACAAAATATGTTACATGATTTCTTAATTCAGTCAGTGAAAAAAAAGATAATTGATGTCTATGAAGAACGGCTAACTTGTACAATTATAACAAAAGCAATTATCAGTATAGACATTTTCATCAAACACTTTTATTTCTAATTCAAAAGGGCTTGGGTCCTTTTTGATTTTCTGACCACTTTCTGAAAGTTTTCAAACTTTTTCAAAAACTCTTTCTCCTCAAATGAACAGAATCTGTACACTTCCTTTCTAAAACTTGCGAACTGGTTTGCATCAAGGGGTGGACGCGGCGTTTCTCCAGATTTTACGGTTCTTTTCCCAGTTCGGGAACAGTTAAGAAGATCGTCATCCGTGAAGAACTTCCTGCATAGAAATTTGAAACGTTCATGGTCCCCTCTCATTCGTGTAATCACTCTGTCGTCCAGACTTTCATTCTCAATGGTTTCTGACAGGTCTATTGTGGACTGGTTATAGGGATTTACAAGAAGGCTGATATCATTCATTTGACCATCACTGTAATGAATAATTATAAATTACGAAAACTCAATAGGTTGAAAATTTCTGAAATCTCAAGATGACAAAAACTTCCAATAATTATAGAAAAAAAACACCCCTTTTATTCGAAATTGGGCACATCTTATATATATTTTCACTGAATAAGAGTCATAAGAATTTCATTTTTGTTCTGAAATATGACAAAATATTCACTGGAAAATTTACTGGGCCAACGACCTTTTCAAATAGTCTGGACTGACGGCCATTTTGGTAGAATTGGTCCCCGGCGCAGGGCTTAATTTGAAGATTGTAGAGCAATAATATAGACTACTTTAAATAATAACAAAAAGAAAATTACCATGTGGATCCCGGTTTCTTCTTCACACAGTACGGCTTTGGGAGAAAATATGAATTCATATTTTCGTACCAATCTGAAAAATGAACAAGCACAAATAAAATCGTATCTTCTGTCCCAGAGGTTATAATACTTAAGATTGGTCTCTGAACTCAAATCTCAAACCATGGTTTTTGAAATTTCTAAGGCAATCATGATTGGACAATAATTATAATTATTGTGATATTACTGATACCTTAGTCTGTCAGCATAACATTCACTGACCTTAACAAGTACAAAAACATTAATCAGCAAAAATCTTTCAACCATGGAATGGAGATTTGAGCTTGAAGACTTCTTATAACCTCTGGGGTTGGCCTGGACTACAAATAGACAACAAAAAAGAGGGCTTCGAAGCCTCTGCAACTTTGATACCTAACACAGAAAAAAGAAACTGAATATTATTTGAATGAAAAATACTACTTTATGTTCAGCCAATCCTTTGAACAAAGGCCACCCTTGGGTAAAAACAAAACATGGCCTTTATTGACAGATGGCATTTATTTTCAGGGGTTATTTTGTTATAAATAAACAATGTTTTTTTTTTAAAATGGCATTTTTTTTACAAGGCCGTTATTCTGAGGTAGCCGCTAACAAAGGTTCGACTATATATACATACATTTTTCTAACAAAAGACCCAAAACAACCGTTAATTTGGCATAATATAAAAATACATGTACCTCAAAGTTTGTGTACTCTTTTAATTCAATGAAACTCAGCCATCGCCACGACTAAATGCAGTAGACAGAAATTATAACAAGTATGGGGTTTAAGTGATAAAGATTTATATCAATAGAAAACGCCAAAAACAGCGTTTCTGACATTCTCAGATCAGCGAAGAATATCTGCGTCCCGTGTCAAAATCATATCAGCGAAAAATGTCCGTGTCCTGTGTCAAAATTTGAACAATAATCCTTCATCTGCTATTCAAATCTAAGACAAACTGAAATCAAGATGACTAATGGACATATCAACTAGCCTCCTAACAGCTTACTTGCCATTATCAACAAGGGATACCATTTCCCTGATATAGAGCATAAACTATTTCATCCAGTACAGTGGTCCCAACTGCAGCAAATTCATTCAGAACATACTGCTGGTTCCCTTTTTGCAAATCAAAACTTTCTTTCTTGACGGCCATTTTTTGTGTGGCAGTAAATCCTCAATTCAATGCGCGATCATTTTTGAAAGATTTCGACACTTTCCAGAACTGCACTTTTGAGGTATGACTTCATTCTGAGTTCATGTTTTATTAATTTTGTGTCATCATGAAAATCTTTAAAACTTTACTATTTAAAATAATCAAGTAAGCAATGACATATGACATATAAATTAGAGAGCGGACACCATTGTGGATGCCATGGGTGTTCCCATAATACAACCTGTTTTTTCAAACGGGCGTATAAAAATGTAAAACTAACATGCTGTAGTCCTCAATTGCAACTTATAAATTGGCAAATCAGAATGTGCATCTGAATTTCATTTCTTAGTTTCAAAACAAACATGGAGTCTGGACTTATTGATACAGAAATACTATAAAGGAAGATGCAATCTTTATCTGAAAACCAAGCGAGAAAGAGCAACCGACTGTTTGTCAATAAGCAAGATATGATGGAAAAAGACAATAGTGTACATTACATCAGTATGATTGTATAACTGTCCAATCAATTATCATGATATCATAATATCAGTAATAACACCTGGATAAAAATATTACTTGACCATTTTGTATTCATCTCTTGACATCTGATTTACTATTAGCTTTGAAAAAGACACAAATTATCTCTCAGAGTATTGAAGACCCAAATAAACGGTGTTAGTTGCAATACTTCTACCAGTGTATACCCTTTAAATTACGAAGGGGCAGAACACACAGTCATGCATTGCACCAGAACATTTTGATTAGTTTGCAATGGCTTTTCACAGTATTCAGAAAATTTTGTACAATCTTGGTATTGATCTTAAATAGCTGGTTAAGCTCAAAGAAAAACTAACCAACTACATGGAGAAAGAAAAACACCTGTAAACAGTTAAAAAATTTAAGAACATTTATTGCAAACTGATGCTCAACTAAACCACGTTTAACGTGAACCTAACTGTTACAAAAATAAACATTAAAAGAGCTGACTTACTTGCTAATCTTTGAAGAGTACTTAATACCAAAACGAGGCGTAACACCAGTTGTTTAAATACAACCATGAATCTAAGACATACAGAACGCTTGAAGCTAGCAAGGTATGCACGCTTTGTTATAATATTTAGATAAACATGATTTTAAATGTAATTATTACAAAATAATATGCAATTTAAATAAAGGCCCCAACTAACATTTCAGCAAAGTTCAGCAAATATTTGCAGTCAGGCTTCATTGTTTTTTAAATCGCCCATATCTGTATTGCATATACCAATAGGAAGCAGTTTACTTTTTATGGTTCATCGCACTTATTTTTTTCACAACTTTATCAACAGTTCTTTTCCATATCTTGCCTCCTGCCATACGACTCTTCTGCTGGGCCTCTTTCACCGCTTTTTGTCTCGGAGTGATCCTCTCGTCAAGATAAGACTTGAAATATCTATATATTTCTTCTACTTCAATCGCGTCCCATCTTTGCCTAACACATTTTTTAGTTGTCTTTTTTGCTAACCCCTGCAAAATGTTTCTAAGTTTGTCGCAAATTTCAACATCTTTATCAGCATCAGAAACAGAGCAACACTCTTCATCAAAAACAACAGCATCTGTAAAACATGTAAATACTACTTTTTGCATCATAGTAACTACAGGCATACAAACTACCTAATTATTAATACTCCCATTAATTAATCCTTAGAATAAACAAGAGGCAATTTTGACCCCCTACCACTCCCTGCACACGCACAATCATGTCAGGGCCATAATATGAACAAATTTGGCAAAGATTTTCTGATGCCTACTTTTTATTCTATGTCTAAATTTGGTCATAAAAAGATGTCCCCCACACAACATAAAATCCATCGAATAACTCACCTTGGTTTTCTTTTTTCCCAATCAAATTGTGTCTACTTCCAAAGATGCAGGAAAATTAAAACATCCGAGTATAACCGATATTTAGATCTGCAGAAATAGGCGAGTATCTCTGAGTCTGAATGTATTCAGCGCATAATTTTAAGGTGTAAGGGAGATAATGCAATTTTATGCTGTTTGGAGGTTCATACAAATAGACAATTTTTGATACAAATTTTATGTGGCTCAGTTGTTACATGTCTATATCAAGCCCCATAAATACGGAATTTGTTGTCCATTTCAGTCTCATACGTGACTAACTAAGCATACAAGATAAGTGTTTAAAAAACATAATGTTTTAAGCCACGAAAGTGCCCAAATGTATAAGCAGAAGGACTGGACAATAACTACATACCTCCCGTGTCATAGAAATTTTTAAATAAGCAGTATGTTATCACAGAACTGTAACTTATACACATAGTTTTGTGGTTGGACTCAACAAATATTGACAATAAACCAGCAGGTAATTAAGAACTTGGAATACACAGTCTGTCAGATTTTACAATCACCCCTGTTTCTCTTAAATTTCAGGTTTAAAGTAACATTGGTCACAAAATAACTGTTTTATTTCATTAAACAGTATTAGAAAACCCCATCAAAACAAATTCATGGCATCAGCTGCATCATAGGTAGTGCTATCATTACAAAATATTTTGTTTGGGGTAATGCTTCCTAAGTTCCTATACTCACGAAAATCGGCCATACCTAACTTATTTTGGCCTCTTCAGTCTTGGGCACAATCAAGTATTTTGTGTTCAAGGTCTAACATACAGGTAGATAGACACAGTAACAATAAAACAGTGTCAACAAACAATCATGTGTGGGAGGTAAAGAGGAGGAAAACTTTGACGATAGACCAAACCATATGTGTGCATTGTGAAGTATAATATGTGCACAAGACAACTAAATACTATGATAAATATCTGTAACAACATTATTATAAATCAATTAACAGCTTGATCACAATCCAGTAGTTTAATGAACCAGGTATAGGACATTTAAAATATATTTTCATATGATTAAAGATGCTACCTAAAGAAAGTTCTTAAGTCTTTAAAAATTCCACAATTTTTGGTGTTTCATGATTCAAATGTCCCCTATAAAGGGACCTTACAATGTATACCGGCTCCCATAAAAACATTTATTAGTTAAAGCAAACAAAAGCTATATTAACTGCAAAGTACATGTATTCAAAGCCAAGAGATAAAGTTGACAGTGTGAGTATGTGTATGTGACAAAGTATCAGGGCCTTTTTTCCTTTCATAACAAGAGGCCAAAACTCAGTGACTTCCCAATTGCAAAAAGGCTCTTTTTTCCCAATAGGTGGAAAGAAATTCCCAAAAATACAATGCTATTTTAACTCGATTGTCTAACCTTCTCCAAATCTGGCCAAAAATCGAGCTTTAATTTCCCAAAATGAAAGGCTAAGGCCCCTTCCGAATTTTTGGGGAAAAAGGCCCTGAGTATAAAACAATAAAGAGTGACCATTGTAGGAAAGGAACCATGCTTGTATGACAGTAAAATCATAGCAGCCGGTTAGAATAAATTTATGTCAACAATAAACCACCCCCTACTACAGTAATAAAATGACCTCCTACAACAAAATCTTCTATCAAAATAGATTCCCAACTACGCTATCTGTCACTAATGACTTGGGCCTAAATTAAAAATATGTTTGTTTGCCCTTTACCGACCCTGAATTTTAGAAGAGGGTCGGTAGGTAGGAAAATCATTTTATTTTATTTCTGAATTTGACTTTTACTTAGCATGAAATTACACTTCTATCTAGAAGCATTCTATACTAATTTTATGTATTCTGCAACCATACAACCATTTATTGTGTGCTTTAATCAAACATAAACATGTACTCAGTGCCTTAATACACATTATTGTTTTCATTCATTACTTCAAATGATACCTACTTTAAATGTTTATCGAAAGCACTGAGTACATGTTTATTTTCCAAAGTATAAAAATAAAGTTCTCCCAGATTTTGCAATAAGATGTTTTGAGTAGGCATGATTTTTTCGGGTCGGTCGGTAAAGGGCAAACAAACTTAATTTTAATTTAAGCCTTGTCACAGTGATATCTATCAATCATGACTCCCAACTACAGTACTTAATATTTATCAACCATGACTCCCTTCCACAGTTTTATGTTCACTCTATTTGAACCATCCTGATATTTTGCAAATAAACTTGTAAATGTTTGAACTTGTTATCAAAATAAAACATCCGAATGTAATTTCCAATTACTGTAATTTATACGTTATCACAGTGCTTTGATTCAGTGCTTGATGTTTAGTTTCAAACAATAAGTGAATATAATCGTGAGCAATTTATTCATATGACTTTCCTGAAAAAGTTATGAAATTCATTTCTATCAACATACAATAAAGTTTGCAAATTGTTGGTATTTAACACATGTGGCTACAAAACAGAATATTCCACAGTGCACATCAAGTACACAGCATATTATTAAATAGATTAAATAGTTTCACATTGTTTCATTAAGTAAATCGTATGGTATTAACAATCAACAGCCTGAAAATAAAAATAAGTTTGTTTGGATTGCTCCGACCCAGACTTTTAGAACTGGGTAGTAGGGCTGAGTACCGGTTCACGTATCATATCGAATACCGGTATATAGGGTTCGGTTGATATATCGTATCGAATGTTAACGTATCGAACAAATATCGATCAAAACAAAAATGAATTTTAAAAACATGTTTTGGACTGTGTTTTGTGCATTTTCGTCAAATAAAAAGTTGTGACACATATATAAAACCTATCTCCTGTCAACCACAAGAAGAAAATAGTTTTTTTCTGCAGTTCAGCATTCAGTGTTTGGCAAGCCTGCTGAATTAACGTTAGGTACCTTCCCTTATTATTAGGTATATAAGTATCCTACGCAGCCAAAATTTGATTTTGTGTCAAGTACCTGCGCCAATACAGTCAATGTTTCCTACTCAGTATTTCTGTTTTTATTTCATATGTATAGAACATCAAATGTTTAATTGGACATCAATCATTCTGTATCAATACAAATATCGTATCGATAATTTTTATCGGTACTCAGCCCTACTGGGTAGGTAGGTAGGGATTTTTTTACTATATAGTTATAGTAAAAAAAATATTGCCAAAAAATATATACTAGTGCTAGGATTTTTGTGAGTAGGTCGGAGCACTCCAAATAAACTTATTTTTATTTTAAGCCCAGTGTACTTGCCCAGCTTAAATGGTGGAGAAAGATGATGAGTTTCACGCCCCTTTTCAGCAGTCAGAGTCAAATGAGGCAGTCAGTTCATCTAACCATCGTTCCTGGGAAGAACCAGTACTAGACTCCCATCCTCTGTAACTGTAAGCAACTGCCTACTTTCTCACACCAAGAGACATGGTTGGTAGTTGGGCTCGAACCCGCAACCCTCTATCAGTGTCTCCTGGTTAGAACCTCCGACCCTCTGTAAGCTAGCTGGACAGCTTCCTCTCATGTTCATGTTTTCTAGCCCCTGTTGGGACTCAAACTCACAGCAGTAAGAGGCTAAGTACTGGTTCAGAGACCACAACCAATTAACCATGGAGGTCTCAGGTGAAATCTATAATGCTCAAATCTTTACCAAAATTAAAGAGAATTTTTTTTATTGTAAGTGTACATGTCAACATTGAAAACTCTTTGTACTAGTGTCAACTACAAAAATAAATCATGGTGAATTCATTTAAATGATAGCTTTTAGTTTTAATGCAACCTCAGATTAGTAATATAACATAATTTAAGTAAAAAACATACTGCTTTTTCCTGTCGGAAATTCATTTCATTACAAAATCTTTCAAGTTTCAAATAGTAGTGTTTCCTACAGGCATTTATAGGATGGCGCTGTGCCATGCCTCATAAACAGTGTGCCATACTGTCCTTATTAATTGTACATTGACTATTGAGTCATGTGTCATAAATATCCAGGGATTTTTTGTGGGGCGATTTTATGTATACGAAATTCGGTCATATTCCCAATGGAAAATAGTATCTTTTTTTCCCAATTCACAGACAAAAATTCCCAATCAAAAAAAAAATTTTTTTTTTTTTATTCATTTTATAAGTTCATTAATATCACTATTGGTAGTAAATACCTTATTCTGCTACTGTTCAATGAGAGAATAAGTAGAATAATTTTTTCCCAATTTTGATTAAAACACCGCGAAAATTCCCAATTCCAAGGGTATGGGTCATATTCCCAAAATACCAAGAAAAAACCCTGATATTGCTTTTTCAAAGCCCTGTGTCTTTTAAGTCATTAAATATTGAAAATTAATCCAGCAGTCAAACAGAGGATGCTGTGATTGCATTGTACACCATGCATTGATAGATGACATCAGTAACTACAAGGAAATATCTTGCCCTGCATTGGACGAACAATGCCCTAAAGTGCCCCTTTAGAACACAAGTTGTCAAACGCCATGCCTCACTTTCTTTCTTCAGGAAACACTAAAGATATATCACACTTTTAGTCAGACTAAAGCCTTTTTCTGAACAGTTTAGGCTTTGGACACCAAAGTATCAAATTATACAAGCAGTAAACATACTATTCAATGCTAGAATTAATTATGGCAGAATTTTTCAATCAACTTACCTCAATCAAGATCCTCTCAGTAAACATTTCATTATCCAGGCAAAAACAAAACACCGACATAATATGTAATAGATTTACACAGCAAAATTGTAGCATAACACCCAATATAATGGATAATTTTCCGATTTCAACCACAAATAAACTATATCATAATGCACGATTAAGTGTTGGCAGGGCCCATTGAAAGGGGAAAAATTGCATCTTGAACGGAGAAAGGAGAACAATAACATGGCAAAGCATACAAATCCTCCTTTTTTTATGAAATTAGTGGAAAAATACATGATTCTTTTTAGACAGGTAAATGGAGCCTACATTCAGCCCCAAATCAGTCCTGAGATCAATAAAATGATCAGCTGGGTGTTGGGCGCCAAAAGTATGCCTTGTTGTTCTGTTAATTTCATTCTCCCCAATTTGCATTCCCCAAATTTGCCTCTTTGGGGTGAATTGTTTCCACTTTTGCCACACTAGCGTCTTCACATTTTCCTAAAGTAAAAACAACCTGATATGACAGATAAAACCTCTGGCTATGATTGTTAATACCAAACTTTCAACATGAAACCTATAATTCAAGTTCAAACAGATACAAATCAGGATGGTTCTTGTATGTTCAATATAAAAAACAGACTTACTCGGACTATCAGCTTGTTGACCCATTGATCCTACAGTCATATTTGGGTCATAATTGGCCGCCATTGAAATATTAGGGTCCCAATTATCCTGAGGAACCATGGGTCTACCAGGTTCAACCCCTGTTATTTCTAAATCCATCTCAGCTTCGTTTAAAGCTTCAAGTTTAACTCTGACATTAGGGTCAGTTTCACTACTTTCAGTGTTTTCAGGATTACTTCCAGCTATTACATTTGAATTGTCTGCACCTTCACCAACACTTTCACTTCCTGGTTCCCCAGGCAACGTATTGGAATCATCATCGTCATCATTAGATATAGGTTGAGATTGTCCGTCATTTGATACATCATTACTTTCTTCAACTTCCTGTTTAATTGTCTCATTGTCGGCAGCTTTAGCACTTGGACTTGAAGCAGCCATTAATGATGTGTTCGATTTTCCAGAACGCCTCTTCGCAGGGCGACTGACTGGGTATGGTTCATGTCGAACATTACCGCCAAGGCTTGAAACAGAACTTGCATGCAGAATTGACATAGGATGTACTTGTCCCTGGACTCCAGGCTGAGAATATCGTGCAGCACCATATCGACTAGGACTAGCCTGCATACTGAACTGTTTGGCTTCAGCTTCTTTTTGATCTTTCTCATCCTGCTTCTTTCTGTGATGTTCTGTAATAAATATAAACATGGTACACCAAGATCCTAATAACCTGACGGCAGGTGCCCAATTATTGCTTTCAAACACATACAGTCAAACCTGTGAACAAAAGCCACCCTTGGAAAAGACAAAATGTGACCTTTATTGACAGGTGGCCTTTATTCAGACGTCACTTTCTTCTAAATAATCAATAACGGTTTTTAATCGATTGGCCTTTAGTCAGTTGGCCACTAAGACAGGTTTTTCTGTATTATTTGTATTTCATTAACGACTTTCTCCAAACATTGATAGTTTTTTTTTTATTAAGGCTAAGAGAGTGACACTGGTGTCAGCATCTTCCCCTTCGAAAAAGCAACAATTTCCCTCCAAATTAACCAGTGATAACTTGATGAATACATATCCGTCATTCCTTTCATCAAGAATACTCATTTAGTCAACCAAATATAAATGAGAACAATAGAGTAAAAGTATAACGCGAAGCTATACCTACTAAATGTACAGATCCAATTCCTTTTTTAACCCCAAAGCACTGAAAGCAGTCCCCTAAAAAGCACTATTTTAAAACATTTATGCATTAATACTATACACTTACTTTTCAGACAGAAGCCAAGGAATTGAGACTTGATGTCTTCATGATCTTCAAGAAATCCTTTCCCAGAGTCAGAACCAAGATGACTTAATGTTCCATCAGCAACACTGGCAGTAAGTATGACAGATTCTTCATCAGTAGTGCTGGCTAATTGCTCGACCTATAGAAACGAGAGTGTCACAATATTCTTTCATAATATCAGTAACTCAACCCAATGATAAATCTTGAGGAAGGTAAATATTTTTACAATGTGTCTGTAAAGCACTATTTGACTTCATTTTTTAAAAATTATGCCATCCTTGAGAGTAACATCACTTAGGCAAAACCAGGCTAAAGATTACAATAAGGTTTGTAAATTGCATTTCTTTCTTTCATTCCACTGCTAAAATGTCCAGCTCAATATCTAGGTTCACTTAAAGTCTGATGCAATGTTACTAACGATAAAGATCTATGGTATTTTTAAAATTGGATAATTCAGAAAACTGAAATTGAAACATATTTTCATCAAATTACTGGCTACAATTCTCTCTCTCGCCCTCCTCTTGTCTTTATTTCACAAAGCCAGTTACAAACATTTAAACTAGAAATAGAATGCTATTACAGTGAATGGTCAACAAACAAATACATTTATTTATTATCATGTTACTTTGTGAATATTGTCACATTATATGTTTCATGTCAGTTTTTGAAAAATGTCACATTTTTCTTAAATGCTCACATGTATTCCGAAATGTATTTCTTTTACAGGATCATAATTTTTTTATTCCATATATTCTTATGAACATGTATTTGTGTTAATCATGAAACATAGAGGCTCACAGGGAAGACTGGGCTTGCCCAACTGTGTTGCCTCTTTAAATAAAGTCATAATTATTATTATTATTATTACTTACTAATTGTTGGATCTGACTCTTCAGTACTGCCTTCAGAATGACCTTGTAACCCGGAATTTCCCTAATAACGTCCATATCAGGAGCGGCCATTTTTTCTTTCAAAGTAAATGTTGACTTCACTACAAAATGTTCATGAAATGTTTGACTGGGTGGTGTGCAGGAAGGATTTCTGAATGGTTGATTTTATTCTTCAGACTTAAAACTAACTTACTACCAGATACTCAACTGCTTGCAACTGAAAATGCAAAAGAAGATCATACAGAGAAAGCAGACCAGAGGGCTCACAAGGATATGATCTACAATTTGATGATTTAAATAATGTATTGAAAACATAACATGTAGCAAATCAACAAAATTCTCTAATCAAAGCAAAAAAAGGGTTATAAATGTAAAGAAGTCAACAAAGGGTACAATTTTGTAATGCGTAATCTGATGTCCCTACGTTTCGTCAGTGGTGTGCATCTATATCAACATGTTTACTGCCTACCAATACTATCTGATAATATTAATAATAACAAGAAGGTCAGAACAGTGTGTTAAAAACCAAAATAGGCTATATTACAATATAGATATAAGATTAAAAACTAGAAATCTGCCTGGAGGACACGAATGCCACCACTGAGAACTAAGTCAAAAAGGGGCCATAACTCCTGCGAAAATGTTTGGATTTTAACAGAAATAAAACTTAAAGTGTATTTTACTATTATACACCTTCATGCAAAATATGAAACCAACCCATGAAATATCTCTCATTCGCTTGAGTTATCGCTTGGAAACCCAAATTTGAATGACGGGGGTAACACTTTATGCTCTTCCACCATCTTCAAATGTCGGGGGCATAATAAAACAATGATGGTAGTTGGGGTGTATAATCTATTTATTATATTCATTTGGGTTAAACGGTGTTTTTCAACTATTTTTCAGTAACATTCAATGGGCGATTCCTTAAAAAAATCCCGGATGGTATTCGATCCAATACTAACTAACCCTTCTACAAGAATCTGGCAACTGCCGCAACATCTCCACATGTGTTGGAAAATCGACATTGTGGTCAATCTTTCTTGCTGCAACTGGGAATCAAACCCGGTTTGCAAGTGACTAGTCCAGCACACTAAACACGGCCACTAGGGTGTAATATAAAAGTACAGGCCTGCCATCAGTGAAACGTTGGACGCTAAAATGTTAGTACTTAGTAGGCAATTAGTCATTCTAGTCTGATAGAAAAAAATCAGTTGATATAATACGAGTTCTGGCATATGAAACAAAATAATTGAAGTTCCTTGTTTGTGTAAGTTGACAATGATCAACTGGGTTGTTGGCAATGTTATATAGGCCTATATAGCATTAATAATTAATGATGTTTGATTCCTTCTTTATGAATTCATCAATTCATGCAATATTGTTTGCCAGTTTAATGTTTAATGATCATCTAACATACATGTAACTCTATTTTGGCAAGAACGAACATTCAGGATATATCTAGCAGCAGCTCTTTGCACTCTTGTATGTAGAAGATGAACTGATTAATAATTAATTATACAGTACAGTAACTAGATGAAGTTTGGGACGGGAACGTATGGGTCGATAAGATAGGGGGTCGAATCCGACTCGTGTTGAATCTCATTTATAGCAGAAAAATCAACAACAATTGCTTATGAATCATCATCAAGATAATAATTGATACAAAGAACATTAATTTAATTTACCCTGCCAGTAAGAGAATTAGAAGAGAAAGTTAAACGGGGACACTCGAGTAACGAAACACTCGGTCTCCTTTGACTCTGCTCAGCTTCAGCGTACGCCACAATAATTCTGCTGACAAGCTTTCCTGTTTACACGGACATCAATTGTTACCTATGTATGAATAAATAAATAAATTATCCGCCATATTGTTTATTTACTCACCATTGATTTATTACAATGACTGTCCGGAATGTTATTCGCGACTCGTCTAGGTTTTCACCATTTTGTTGTTGTTGTAGCGTGTCTCGCATACTGGGGTACACGACGGGTATTCAGTACTAAAATGAAAGTACTGGAAGCTCCCCATGTGCTGTTGGTTTGAATTCATGCAATAAATGAAACAAACGACCAAATGGCGTCAATATAATTACAAGAAGACAAATGATCAAATAAAGCGAGAAAATGTGTTAAATATGGTAGACAGAAGTTTTAAACTATTATTCTCAGCATAGGTGTGATACGCACGTGTCCTAAAAGTATAAAAACTGGACCGAACCTCTATAGGGATCAATTTTATAATTGATGTGCCGATCCAAAAAAGTAAATGATATAGATCTATGAATACGGTTCTGATTGTACATGTACACGTACTTCATAGATTGTGTTTGCAGCTATTCAAAATATATAGCGGTCCAAAGAAACTGCACAGATCGATGAATAAATTTAATTCATATTATTGCATACAAATCAACTTGTTTCAGATTTTTCAAAAAAATATTCTTTTAAAAATCGGAGATGAATTAAACCTCTTAAGTTCAATGGTCATCCATTGGATGTAGTGTGAAACCAATCATAACTGAAGTCATAATTCGAGGGCTCAGTGCAACACGGTCGTAACTTGTTCTTATTTCAATATGAGTTACGACACTGTTGCGTTAAACCCTCGATATGATTGTTTTGTGACGTATGAACAATTAAACAATAATGAACGTCATCATATAATACACGGGGTGACATTTTGTTCAGAATTTTGAAAGTTTCCATGGGCAAAGTGCTAAGCCTTCTTATTTTTATGCCCCTGTATCGACAGATCGGGGGCATATTGTTTTGGTCTATTTGTCTGTTTGTCTGTTTGTACCAAACTTTAACTTTGCCGATAAAATCAAAACGCTTGCAGGTACATTCATCAAACTTCATATGTAGGTTCCTCATGACAACCATTACATGACCAATGGATTTTCAGGTCAGTAGGTCAAAGGTCACGGGGTTATTATGTTGAAAAAATCCTACATTTCAGTTAGGATACATTTTTCATGAGATTTTGACAAAACTTTCACAGTCTTGTTGTTACCACGAAGAACCCCCGCATATATATTCCGGGTTTTGTGATTCGATCATTTTGACGGAGTTATGGCCCATTGCATATGTAATATATACAGAAATACTCTTGTGCGAAACTCTTACATTTCTCATGTGATAAGCATCTGGAGAATGAAAATCCGTTTCTGTGACAATGCATGTCTCTTGTTCGCAGAGTTATTACCCTTGTTTATATTTGTTTTTAATTTCTGACTGAGTTATTGCCCTTTGTTTATTACATGTATATACCTTTTTTATATTCAGTGTTCATATGTATCATTTAACAGGGGCATTGTGTTTCATAAACACATTTTATTAAAGTAGGCATTTTGACTCTTTCTAACAATTGTTCATATGACATGGTATAGTTATCATAAACAAAACGTAAAACCCTTCCTTGTATTTTTTCCATTTTCTTAGAGTTTTTTTTCAGACTGACAAAAAATGCCAGGCCAGGGGGACAAAAATTAAAGTTACTTAAAACGGGTAGTTGTATTTAGAGGTGTTAATACAACTACCTGCTTAAAATAAATGTGTGGAAGATGGTAAGTTTGTTGACTTAAACAAAAAATGTATTCTACATCTGATTATTATTTAACTTCACTGTTGATGAATATGTTTTATTTCATGCATATATGAAAGACAGATTATAAACACACGTGACATTATTGCCCAAGAATGGTGACCTTAACATCCTGGGCATTTTCTCAGTGTTGTCTACCTTTCAAGTCATGCACTCCTGCTTATAAATATTATATACGCTACATAAATATATTAGGTTCTTTTTGTATATTTTTTTTTTGTAACAAACATTTTTTTACGTATAACCCTGAAGAACTTTATAATATTTTTTATCAGGGACGTACCTACATAGTAAGTACATCTACAGAGATATAGATAACAGAGATAAGCAACTTCAATTTATTTAATACTACTTATGTAATATATTTTATCACGTGTGACTATTACTAAAGACTTATTATATATAATTATATATGTACATGACAGATACGTCTCTAGTCATTATTACAATTTTCCCCAACATTGCTGATTTTGTAGCAAATAAAACTTCTTAATTACTGATATCACATGCATATATAATATAAACTTTACATTTTCTGAAAGTTTATTATTTAAACTATTAAAAAAAATATATATACTGACCAGTAGGCCTACCTGAAATTTTCATGGCCGATTACATTCTTGGGATATAGCTGTCACACGTGATATTTTAAGTTGCCTGTCCCTCTGATTACACGTGATGTTTTACAGATGCATTTTTGCATGTTTTCATTTACCCTTATTGGAGCCCCATATTTATTTCCGCGCGAAACACCGTACCGCCGCCGTCAACATCTACAACAACAACAACTAAGATGGCGGGTGTTTGGATGTGCTAGATTGGAATCGGCAATTTGACTTTCTATGAACTGATTTCGATTGTATACGTGTAAGTTACAAGTTTTAATCTCTTTAATATGAAAAATGTTCGTAGGCAATGTGAAAATCGAGAGCGTTTATGGTCTTTGTCAATGCTCATCGGTAAAAATCGTAAATTTACACACCGCTGAAAATGCGAAGGACAGTTTTTTACAAAGAACCCAAATTAACGCTTTAATTGCTATTGTTTACTTAATCTGGGTAGATTATTCTGTCCATTTGTGTCACATATGTTGGTATGGTCTTCAAGAATGATATCACAGGACGAACAAGGGTCCTGCGGATGATCGGCGGACCTTTGACTGCCTCACCATGTGGGTAAACTCGAACCTACTCGGCTACTGTAAAACTTCGAAGGATCCCTGTATATCGTCCTGCTTTTAAAATGATTGTGTTTACGTATAATTATTAATGTTTTCAGTTCTGCCTAAGATTTAAGATTCTGTATCCATTACTGAAAGTTTTTTTTTTTGAAAGTTATTAATATATATTATTATCCCGTCATAGGTAATAGTTGTTTAAAAGTAGGTCATTCGATGTTTACATGGGAATAAATAAAATTAGGAATGGGTATCCAAAAAATTTGAAGTAATTGTTGGGTTACCCAGATAGGAAGAGATGATACCTGTAGGAGAACTGAGCATTGATATCCCATCTCTTATTTCAAACAGTTTCCTGGTTATTTATCAGTGCCTGATATAAAAAGCCTCACCTTTTCTCCTGTTTTTTTTCTAAGCACACTACCTGACTTGGTAGTGGGAATGGGACGGTGTCCCTGAAATAATGGAAGGATGCTTGATGCACCAAGATTTGAACCCATGATCTTTGAATTCTTTCTATAAATAGTCCAGCGTGTTACCACTAGATGACTGATCCACCCGCCTCCGTGGTCAAGTGGTTAAGGTCACTGACTTTAAATCTGACTGATAGAGGGTCGTGGGTTCGAGCCCCGCTACCAACCATGTCTATTTATGTGAGAAAGTAGTCAGTTGCTTATGGAGGATGGGAGTCTAGTACTGGTTTTTCCCAGGAACGATGGTTAGATGAACTGTCTGCCTCGTATGACTCTAACTTTTCAAAAGGGGTGTATAACTTGTTATAAAAAATATAAACAAAACTACCCTGTTCATATTCGTGTTTACTGAAAGTTCACAGACGGCCAACATGAACTTCAGTAAAATGATATTTGGAAACTGAATGTTTGTTCAGCTTTCCATAGCTGTCACTTGCTCAGCGCGCATACATTTTTATGTGGACCTTAGTTTTACCTTTTCCTCCATTTGTAGTCTCATGCTAGTTCCCATAGGTTCTATTTCCATGAGTACTTACAGTACTTTGAATTGAAAACTTTATTCCCTCACAAACTCATTTTCCAATAAGAATGCCTACAGTTTTTTCTTGGCATTGAATGGAATAATCCTGTTGACAGATGAAATGGTATTAAATTGGTCGAACAGGAATGTGATACAAGGATATTAGTCATGTTGACTATATTATGTTCATGGTGTCATTTTGGTTTCTAATTTCCTTCTAATCTGTGTGCAACCAACACAGAAATAAGTACAGCATAAGAATTAAATACACAACAGTCACAATGAATAAATTGATAAATAATTGGAATTATGTGACAGTATGCACTTCTGCTGTAGTAAAAAATACAGGAAAGCATATAGGTTGATGTATGTTTTATAATTTACAGTATGAAAAGTGCAGCCTGAGAGGGAATTCATCAAGTGACAGTCATTCTTGAGGAATTTTATGGATAGAGAATATTATACATCAAGCACAGAATAAGATCATCAATGATACACATACATACAGATTGATTATCATCCTCGATTAAAATTGTTGGTACTGAAACTAAATTTGAAATTTGTGATCATACTGAATTAAACAAAGATGACCACACCAGACTATGATGTTATCAAAGATATCCCTGGCTACAAAGTCATTCTTAAGTCTGTTCTGAAGAGTCAGATTCAACAATTGGTAAGAATGCAATTTTGATAACTTTATTTTATGCGCCCAAACATTCGAAATTGCGGAAGGGCATATAGTGTTATCCCAATCCGTCCGTCCTTCTGTTCAATTAAATTTAAATTAACATTAAACAAAGACTTCAAAAAATTCTATTGTAGTGTGTACCGAAAATTTTATTCTCAGATATAAATTGTTTTATTCGCAGGCGTGTCCAAGGTCAAGGCTAAAAGAATCACCATTAGGCGTAAATACTGCTTGTTTCCTGGTCACGTGCTCATTAGAAATAGGGTCGATAGATCAGGTGACCTGAAACAAACATATTATATTACGCCTTACACAAACATAAAATTCTGCAGTTACATTACTTGCAATTTAAGCTCTATTTTGTGCTTAGAAATGTGATGGCATGAGCTTATATGGGTATATATTGTGACACTCTTGTTTTGTATAGGTTGAGCAATTAGCCAGCACTACTGATGAAGAATCTGTCATACTTACTGCCAGTGTTGCTGATGGAACATTAAGTCATCTTGGTTCTGACTCTGGGAAAGGATTTCTTGAAGATCATGAAGACATCAAGTCTCAATTCCTTGGCTTCTGTTTAAAAAGTAAGTATATAGTATTTATACATGTATATCTTAAACCAGTGCTTTGGGATTGAAAGGGGATGGAACTGTGCATTTTGCATAGCCTGCTTTTGGATATAAAAATAGAAGTCATTTAGGGGAAGAACGTGTTTATTTCACAAGGGGGTGACACCATATTGTGGTGGTCATTTAGAGAGAAAAAAGCCATGAAGTTGTACTTCTTTATTTGTTTATTATTTTCTTTGTTTGTAAGGGATGTTCAGTAATATATTGAATCAACTGAATTACAAACTTCCATCAGGGCTCTCCTTTGATCCTTAAAATGGCATTTTGACACTTAAAATTTGCAAAATAGGGTTTTTGACTCTTGAGAATTGGAACCGTAGGGTCAAATTTACTATTACATTAATAGAAAACTTAGTTGACTCTTTAAATTTCTATCAGCTAAGGGTCATTTTGACCCCCAACTTTTGAAGTCTAGGGAGCACCCTGTCCTTTGTATTGCCAGTATGTAGAGATTAACCTATAAAGTGATATGTACCTGGTTCATTCATAAAGCAATCTATATAAGCAGTCACCATTATAATCAAACGTCTTGCAAATCAGTGTTTTTCACCTGTACAGGAAAGGTAGTGGGGCCCTTAGAATGGAAAAGCATTTTGAGGAGAACAATAACATGACGAAGCTTGCATATCCTTATAAAAAGATTAAACCCAACATTAGCAGAGGTTAAAATCTTGATGGTTACAGATGGATAAGCTTTCTACTGGTCAATGTAATTGTCTTTACCAAAAATGTCAGTCTTCAAGAAAAAATCGGTCAAAATGAAAGGGAGTTTTTTATTTATGATGACGGAGGAAAAATATACTTTCAAAACAGGGGAAATATGGCTGAATTTCAGCCACAGATCATTTCCTAAAAAAATACCACTGCAATTATAAATGGTAACATTCAATAAGGAAGTGGGCGAAAATAATGTGACGGAGCATAAACCACACCCAATAGTATGATACTATATAATCTACCGGTAATGTTTGTAACTTCATTGGTTTCCTTACATACATAAATATAGACAACTGTTAGAAGTCTTTCATAACTAGTTAGTTTATGTGGTCATATGACTAAAATGAGTCATGTGATTGTGATTTAGTCGCGTGAATGAAATGTGGTCATGTGAATGAAGTTCGGTTGTGTGAATTCATGGCATTTATTCAAGTAACTGAAACAAGATTTTCGAGAAATTAAGTTCACAGAGGAGAATGGTGCTGAACTATAGAACCAAATTAGCCTTGAAAACACTGTGGTAGCACTTGAATTTGAAATGGCCTATATCTGGTTTATGTTTTAAATAAGTTAATGCCCCCATGTCTTAAACTAGCCCCTCCCCCAAATCTGAAATTGCTTCCAACGGGCCTGACCTGAATGCGTTGATTAAGGAGTTATAAGGTTATTGACCTACATGTACATTTCCCTCTATTTGTATCACATTTGATCTGTCCTGGCAATATGCAGAGCACTAGAAGAATGAGTACTGTAAATAACTTGAAATTGTTCAATTTTTCCATCTGGACTGAAAATAAAAATAAGTTTATTTGGAGTGTTCCAACCTAGAATTTTAGCACTGGCGAGGTAGGTAGGGATTTAAAAAAAAAGAAATGTTTACTTATTTGCTAGGATTTTCGTTAGTTGGTGGGAGCACTCCAAACAAACTTATTTTTATTCTCATCCCTGTCTGCAATATATTTGTTAAAGCCCCATTAGCATTTTGGATGTTAAAATTAAAGTAGGTCTTATTTTACCTAGAAAGATATCTTATCAGTGAAACTCACTTTAACTTTCAATAAAAACATTCTGAAATTTTCTTTTTAATCATGAAGTACATATAACGTTAGAAATGTAGCACAGTATTTTTTTCAACGATACTGCAAAAAATAAGAAAAAACATCTGACAACATTTGTATGCGATGTGGCTATAGAAAGGCATTATATGTAAATGTTGTTTTAGAGCAAATGAAATACATTTTTATATTTAACAATAATTTTATCTATTGTTCTGTATTACTAAGTTCAAAAAGCTAATGGGTCTTTAACTTTTTCACTGACTAATGTGATGACTATAGTTTTGAGTGTTACTTTATCCGTATCACCCTATTGGTATTTTGTCTGATTGTAGAACACCACAGGAAAAAACAGGAGGAAAAAGAAAAGCAAGAAGCAGAGGCTTTACAGCAACGTTTACAAGCAAGTCCTGTGAGAATGGGTGGGCCTCGTGGACCTTATGGAATGAGATCACCAAGATTTTCATCTCCAAGAGGTCAGGCTCACCCTGTTTCAATGATGAGAGCCTCTCCAGGTAGCCGGATGGGAGGCCCTGGTTTAAGACACGAGCCTTATCCAGTGATAAGACCAAGGAGCTCTCCATTAAATTTTGATTCCAGTAGAGGCCCTGGCCTGAGTCAGGTTCCTATGAGGAGAAGCATCGATGGACAAGTGATTAAAATTGAACCTGAGGACGATCATGAAGCTTCAAATCAAAGTGGAAGTGACAAAGCAGGAAGTTCTAGTCAGTCTCCATCTGATAATCCATCTACTCCATCCAAAGTGAAATCTGAATCGGCTAATAAAGACACTGATGACGACGCACAGTCTGAATCATCTAATTCTAACATTCCAAATGAACAAACAGCTGAAACTAACATTGGTTTAGACTCAGATTTGTCCAATTTGATCTCTTCTAGTAATACTGAAAGTGGTGAAACTGACGCTAATGTGAATGTAAAACTTGAAGCTTTAACTGAATCTGAGATGGAACTTGAAATAACGGGTGTTGAACCCGGTAGACCCATGATTCCTCAGGATAGTTGGGACCCTAATGTTTCCATGGGTATGAACTTTGACCCCACTGGTGCTACTGGTAGTCCGGGAGATTTGAGTCAGCAAGGATACAGTAAGTGTTCTTTAACCTTTTCTGTTTTCTATAACCACCTTACAATTTTATGCCCTTTGAAACTTGCAAATGGCTAAATGATATTCTATTTGAACTGTAGTAGTACTTTAAATATTTCGTAACATTAGTTGACATAATAATGCTTGCTCAGAGATTCATCTGATGGTCTTTTGGTGTGTTCTATTTTAAACGGGTTTCCGTCAAAATAGAAATGTCTGGTTATTAGATTTGGATATGTCTCTGTTTTCGGCAGATGGTTGACCTGTGCTGTTAGTTCGTTTTAAGTTTGATATCTTAAGTTAAGATTGACATTTGCTACCAAACTCGGTATATAGTAAGATATTATGAACAACTAGATTGAGATTACATTCGGGGGGGTTCGGAGGTCAAGGTCAGTTTTACTAAGAAATTGTTTTTTTGTGTGAAGTGTTGTAAACCTGGTTCGATGTACTGCCAGAATTCTTGTTTTCTTAGCAAACTTCAAATTGAGCTATGGACCAAGGACCAAGTCCACCAAAATAGCAGTTGGTCCAGTAAATTTGAAAGGTCAGCACTTGGTTCAATGGTCCAGTAAATTGTTCAATGATAATTTTATTAACAAAAAAAAAATGAAATTCTGTGTGTACTATAATTTTTTGGCCCATTTAAAGTTCATTCGGTCTAATGAAGTTTGTATTTTCACTTGACCAAATGTCCAATGTTTAAAAAAGTTTAAAAAAGAAGGAAAACTGCAGGTTTTGAAGACTAAGACAGTTCATTTTTACATGCTTTCTCATTTAGCTACAGCACAGTTTCAATGCATTGTGTATAAAGTTGTAGGTGGTTAAACAGTTGCTAACAGAGAACCAACATTTAGTCTAGATCGCCATGTCAACAGTACCGTACACATACTATACTTCTTTTTATTGATATTATATGTACAGACTACATGCACAGCCATTGCTGCACACCTACAGGTGAATTTGGCCATTGAACTTGTAGCTCAAGATTTTGTCCATGATTTATGCTAACCTCCACAGCTAAACATGCACGAGTCAGTCCTGCAGTTTGTGATTGAATGATGACTGCTCAAAATGAAGCACCACATGGTCTCTCTAATGTTGTTGATCTAACCATGCTTTATGTTCTAAGCCCGTCTTACTTGGAGTATTGATAAACATGTGGCATACTGCCCAATTCTGTGAGGAAAGCTTTATCATAACTAACTTCACCTGCTGAGAGAGCTTGCAGGTAAGTTTTGAAACTTGTCACTTCTTGCATTTATGTAACTTTGTTTCCCTCTCATTGATATGTTATAACCCCATAATTGTTAACCTTTCCTTGAGGTACTCGGTGGCATACTTTCATTGCAAGAATTGGTTGACATGGCAATTTAGAATAATGCGTTGATTCTTAGCTCGAAATCTAAAATTTTGATAAACTGGAAACTGCTATTGGGGGTCAGGTCAAAAAGTGTGAAAGAACAAAAGAGAATGCTCTTCAATTGATTTTTCCTACATCACATTTAGATTTGGGTTTTACTTTAGAAAAATTGTTCTTAATACGAGCAAAGTTTGTTCTCGATGTTATCTATGTTTTGGTTCTCAATTTAGCAATCTGTTTTGAGATGCAGAATTAAACACTAGAGTATTGTGCCAACTCTCAAGTCTAAATACTGACCAGGAAAGTCACTATTCTGTGCTTTGTACTGATTGATCTTAAGAATCATGATCTGAGAATGTCCATTTGCTTTCAAGACCAATGGAAGCTGAAGGGCTGTGCTCCAAAACCCTGACTTCAGTCAAAATGTCAGTTGGTGTAGCCTTATATATTAGGCCATCCACAAAAAGGATTTTTGTTAGGGGGCGGGGGGGGGGGGGTATGTTACTCATTTTAAAGGCCCCTTCCCAACTTTTTGGCCTCAGGTAAAAAAAAACCTCGTATTCTGGCATGTATTTTGGGTTCAATATTAAAGATAGACTAAAAAATAAAAGAATTCCTTACCACCTTCCTTTTGGAAATTCTCGAGGATGGGTTAAAAACATATTGGGAAGGATGGCTTGATAGGACTGAATTTTTTGTGGGAAACGTGTCAAAGTGATGGGTTGTCATGGATAGAATATGTGTTTGAGAACGTTATGAATTTTAATGATCTTAATGCACATGCTGAGTTTAATTCTGCATTCTCTTTTGTTTATATATTTATATGTTACTATTGATTTTGTTAACATGTTCTGTCATTTGTATATCAATATATGGCCTGGTGCACAAATTATGGTGCATTGCCTTAAATTTGACTGTACAGACTCAGATTTCAATAAGTTGTGTAATAAGCTTTTAAAGGTTGACATTTTCTTTCAGTATATATACTCCTGCAGATGTGCAAAAAATTTCAGGGTGATATCTCCACATATGAAAAAAATATGACACTTTTATGTTCGCAAAATGAGCCATTTTTGCCTGTAATGAATTAGCATCTAGTTTTTTCACTTTTTTAAATTCAATGCAGTTGTTGGAGTTGGAAAGTAAAGTATTATGAGACTTTTAATTCAATAAGAAAAATTAAAGCCGGTTAATCTGATACCCTATATATTAAGATACACCCAAAAATAGTGGAGTTATTTTGAAAAATCTGAAATGTGGGTCGCTGTAATGGTCTTAAAATTACAACAACCCATATTCCCTATAGTAAGGAATTTTTTTTGTTAGAATGAAGTAAAATGTACTTCTCCTACTTTATGGATAACACAAAGGGTATAACTTAATGTTTATATTGGTTCCTTGGAGCAGAATTATGTTTAGCGCGATTTATTTTGAAATTTGAATGTCATTTTATGTTTGTGTCAAAAAACCTGTAATGTCCGTCCCCCCCTGTCACTGGAACAATTAAGCATACAGAGAACATTTGAAATAGGTTACAATATCCCCTTATGCATCATGATGATAAATCAACAGTATTTGCCTGAATGTAAATAATAGAACAAAAAATATTTGGAACAACATAAAAGTTATCTGTAATGTCCGTCCCTGTAATGTCCGTCCCCAAACAAATGGTCATGGAAACAACTAAATTAAAGTTAATTTAACAGTGCTTTTTATAATAAATGTTATCTTATAAGACATTAGGAGTACAAAGATGTTTGTTTCACTTAAATTAATTAAAAATAAATATGTTTAATGCATATTTTCCAGCTCATTAAATGCTTGTGTCAAAAATACAGACTATAATAGATTAAACTCTTACAACAATTATATTTTCATGTAAAAATGTTATTTTTAGGCAACATTGAAGGTTTTCTATTCATATGAGCATCAAGGTTTGCTCTTTGGAAGTTTAAAATGCTTTTTCATGAATAGGGACGGACATTACAAAAAGGGGACGGACATTACAGTATCCTATTTATCTACTTATTGATGTTTATCTGACATGATACATATGTATATAACTTGGTTTTAATTCTGCTTCATGCTGCTTCACTTGTTTTATGCTATTTATGTACAATATTAACCTCTAATTAAAAATAAATTAAATAAATGTGTTAAAATTTAACAACAGATTGGGAGTGGGGTTTATTAACCCTTTACTTCATGATCCCGCCAAATCATGCCTCTACATCATCTGCATAATCAAGCTTAATCACGCCTCTGATTTTTTATCCCTAATAAAGTGTTTATTTTCTGATATAAAATGAAAATTTTATGTAAATAATTATATCCCCGCAAATGAAGTTTGAGAGGGGCTATATTCGAGTCAGTCTGTCGGTCGTTTGGTCGGTACACGAACAAAATCACAAGTTTGTGAAATGAACTACTTCCACATTCTTTAAGCAGTTGCAATGAAGCATAAAATATGTCATCAACATGAAGTGTAGATGTTCAAGACGCATTTCCATGCCCAGTGATCCACACATTATAGAGTTATGTGCCCTTGAACTTAGCCATATACTGTGATATAGTGTACTATCGCATTCTTAGTGTCTTTAAGAGGCACCGGGGGTATAAGTCACCTCTGTGACAAAGTTCAAGTTATTTACGTCAATATTCCATAAAATCTTAATGTTAAAATAAAATGTGGTTTAAACTTTAAAAAATGCCTAAATTTAAATTACTGTGAAAAAATAACACCATCATATTTTCTGGGTAACTTAATACTGAAGATCTAGTCAAATCTATATTATAAATTTTTGATAAAAAAAACAACAAAATTTCATCCCAGAGTTTGGCAGGTCTTTGAAGTTAAATCCAGTGGCCACATTAGATGTTAATCAGTGGAATTATCAAGGGTCTTGGGGAGTAAGTCCCAGAACAGTATGGGTCCTTAGATATCATCAAACACATGTGTCACCAAAAGTTTTATGGTCATACATTGTTTATTGCAGCTGACAAGTATGACACTTTTTAAGACTAATATATATATAAATATATACCATCAGATAAGATCGAATAATGATAAATCAATTGTTCATTATGATAAAACAATGTGTTTGTAAAAAAGAATTGCCAAATATAACATGAAGTTTACATGAAAAACAAAATAAAACAAGAAATTATTAATTTGTGTCCTCAATTATAAGCTTAATATTTGCCTAACAACAATACTTTTTATATCAAAAGAATCATGAATGATAATCTAAACTGCAAAATATCTTACTTAAAACATTTTTTTTAAATTAATGAATTAATGCTGTAATTAAGAGATGAGTCAAAAGAAAGATAATCTAAACTGCAAAATATCTTACTTAAAACAAAATTTATAAGTTCATTAATTAGTGCTATAATTAAGTGATGAGTCGAATAGGTGTCAAATCAGTGTCATAAAAATAACAAAAAATATTTTATTTTAACTTCATTCTTCTAAATGTTAATAAAGATGAAGATGTGTTCTTGTTAGCTACTGAAATAATGTAAGAACTGTAAACAAAGCATGATATAAGTACAAAAAGGACCTGGATATCAACTGTGTAATGTCCGTCCCCTTATTTGTAATGTCCGTCCCCTTTCATTAAAATTTAAAAAAATGCTTTAAATATAAATTAAGAATGAAAAGAACTGTTATTGTAAGTTTTATGTCTGTATATCTGTTACTTCAGTGAATTACTGCTTTTTAATGCTAAAATGGCAATAATTATATCATTTGATTTAACACAGGAAAAAATGCTAGTTTTTTCCTATTTATGTGTTATTTTCAACCGCTTCATATTTCTCAATATATGATTTTCCTCATGAAAAAGACGATATATATTGAACTAGTATGTACTGAAATAGCAAATGGTATGAAATAAGGACAGTTGAAACATTCTTTGTTTTCTGGTTATTTGTTTAAAAAGGTGTAATGCTCCTGTCTGTAATGTCCGTCCCCATTCTAACTATGTGTCTATGAACGTCCAAGAAATAAAAAACAGAGTGAAAGTTATCTTTTCATTACTGAGTTGTGTTTCTAGATGGTCTAGACTTACTTAAAAAGTGGAAAAATACAGAAAATTCAGTACTTTATTTTTTGGTCTTGATGCTAACTCAAATGCACCATAATTTGTGCACCAGGCCATATAGAAATGCTTAAAATGCATATTTATGCATTATTGAAACATGTTTATATGTATGCTCAAGGCTGTTCCTACGACTATGTATAGGAGATTACTTGTATTATTTAGTATTAATGAGACATATTCTGTGTGAGACGTTTTATTTACCCTTGAAGTCAGTATTGTATGTTTTTATTCTTGCGACGATGAACCTGTTTCTAAGTAAAAACTTCTCTCCATGGTCTCCCGTCAGTCCACGATGTGTCTCGGCACTTGTGTAGCGGACATGCTTCACTTATAGGTGTTTATGTTCAGGGTGACATTTCTTGTATATATATAAATGTAGTTCCGGATGCTAAATAGCATAAAATCTACCAGTATATCGAGGGTTCAACGCAACAGTGTCGTAACTCATATTGAAATAAGAACAAGTTACGTCAGTGTTGCGCTGAGCCCTCGGTATATGCCTATATTAAATTATAACATCTAGCTACTATTAATCCACTTGATGTGTATTGTGTTACAATTTGTTAAATCGAAGAACATGATGCTCAAATTTATGCAACTTAGACACTTACCTCAATGCCAGACTTAAAAATCAATCCATTGATGTGATACTATATTGGATAACTGCCCCCATAGAGTTGTTTAAATGTTTGCACTGTTGAGCAATGGGCAGTGACTTGTTGCTGTATAATTTTTTTTCGTTAATGTTTGATTATCATGCAGTGTGTGATGAATATTTGAATTCATGATTATGTAATGTTACAATGTTGCAATTTGAATGTAACAAAAAAGGGCACATAATGTATTTTATTTGAAGTTGAGTGAATATTCATTGATGATTATATTTTGTTTGATAACAATCTGAAACTGACCATCTAGGTATACTTGATAGTAGAACTATTACTGTTCTACCATGTGGTGGGTGGGGTACTTGTTTATATTCACACATACTGTAGATGGTTGTTATCATTTGACCATGTCATGAAGAAGATTCTGGAAGTGATTTTGACAAGTGAAGAGGCTTTGAATTCAGGAATGTTTCGACCCCTATTTGGATAAAATCTGATGTTCAATTTCACTCCATCCTTTAAAATCCTGTAGTTTGGATTGCTGATATGTTTGATTTACTGAGTAGAGTCAAATTGCTCTTCATTGTATTGTATTTGTTGATCATTGTATCAAACTATGGGAGAAAATAGCCCTACTGACTTTCATGTTCAAGAAGTTAATGTTGCACACTGGTAATGGATGTTTTGGGAAGTTTTGTGTGGTGATGAAGGTATATTATATTTTTGTGGTAGTGTGCAAGAATGGACTTAAAGATTTTAACTGCTTGTCCAGAACCTTAGAACCCTTGGCGGTGATTTCAAGATGTCCTATTGCAGACTTTGCTCTTTGTTTTGTTATTTCAATGTTTTGTGTATTGAGATTTGGTGAAAAAGAAAAAAAGCAGAAGAGTTGTTGTTAACTGGATTTTATACTGTTCCAGGCTCTATGACCTTGACACCTTCACCTCCATCTACTGCCCTTGATGTTTTATCTTATAACTATGGTAGTAGGGGGGAAACTGGACACGGCACGGCTCCGCAAGAAATGCCTTTCACATACAGCGATAGACAGCTTGGCATGGGAGCACCTGAGACTTCTACTGGACCGGAGACTACTATGCTGATCAATACTCAGGAAGACTCCAATACTTCACAATACTACACTACAGCCGAACAGGATGGACTTACTTTGTATGTTTGTCAGTACAAGAACTGCAGGAAAATGTTTTCAGTGAGAAATTTAATGATTCGGCATATTAAGAAGCATACTGGTGAAAAGCCGTTTCATTGTCCGTACTGTGACATGAAGTGTTCCAGGAAGGATAATTTGAAATCACACATCATAGCTAAACATGGTACAGCATTACTGTGAAGGCTGTACACTTCCAGAGGAGCATGTTTATACGGTTCTTCTGCCGTAAGTGGTAATTTGGATTTAAGTGACATCTGACATTTTGTCTCTGATGGTATTTGTGTCGAAGTTTTTCAACTTTTTCTGTGGGATGTGGTTGGGTTTCGATTGAATTGTTAGTTGACAAATGTGAAGATATTGATTCCTGGATGTTTTCAGGAAGTGGCAGTGATCTCATTTTCCATAATACGGATTTGTTAACACTCCGAAGTTTTTGCCAAGTTTTATCCGTGAGATGTACAAAGTCAGATAATTGGGCTGTCTTTGCCTCCTGTATTAGGGAACGAGTTGTTCAGTATTGTTTGTTTCAAAAAGTCATTATATTCATAGTATTTTCAGGAATTATTATATATTTTGTTTTTTAGAGGGACTAATTTGTGGCCAAAATTTGGCCCCATTCTCCTGTCTGAGAAGTATAATATTTTCCCTGAAATTCATGACAAATTCCCCTTCATTTGAATCGAATTCTTTTTGAAAACAGTTTTGGTATAAAAGATCATTCGATTAATGTGTAGTATCTATCTATTTGTCTGTACATATAATAATAATTATGCCTATATATATAGAGCTTTTTTCATAAAAATGTAACGTTCAAAAGCGCTTTACAAATTTACACATAACCTATAGCATAAAAACAGAAAAAAATCAAACATATTATGTGCGGTAATTGAAACGATCAGTTCCTGTAGACCTGCAAAAAGTAGTAGGTTTTTAGTAGTCTCTTGAAACTTTGATGCGTCCTACAGTCTCTAACACTTGATGGCAATGAGTTCCACAATGTAGGTGCAGCTGATTCAAAGCACCTGTCACCATATTTCACCTGTTTACTTATAGATGGAACCATCAATGTTAATGATTGGTGCATTGAGCGTAGATTCCGTGTTGGTCTGCAAATTTACTATCATGTCTTTGATGTACACAGAAGAACTTTGAATTTATGAGTAAAAAAAGAAAAAAAATTCTGAAGAAGCCAATGCGGCGAAACGTAGATATAATAAATTAATAATTTTCATGTTTCGTGTTTGGTGATTTTTCATCTTTATTAATGCATGAGTAAGAATTTTGTAGTTCACTCTATATTGGATGGGAAGCCAATGAATATCCTTGAATATTACATATCCATCAAGGCTTTATATAACCTGTTAAAATTAAATGTTGAGAGAATATGTTAAATGTGTTTGACATTCCCCTCAAGATGCGATTTCTGAGGATACCATAATCTCATTTCCCATAAAGATGAAAAAAGCTGTTTCCATGGTATTTGACAGTACAGTAATCAAATTATGTAGTTTTGTATCACAATGCCATCGATAGATCTATTAATATTATAACATACTCCTGCAATTTTCAGGTTATAATTTCAACTCTACTGATAAGAAAATAACATCAGCTATAGACTCAAAGTCGTTGGATGGTGGAGGTCATATATGTGGCCATGACAACTGCGGGAAAGTCTTCTCGCTGAAAGGTTCACTTGTGCGGCATATTAAATCGACTCATACAAAAGAAAAATCATTCCAGTGTAGATATTGTGTATATAAATGTTTTAGAAAAGACAGTCTTAGGGTGCATGAATTCATGCACAGTTAAATAAATTTAGTAAAAAACCTTGTTGATGAATTACTCTGTGTATTATTGTATGCTAATCCATTGATCAAGTACTTGAGTTGACATGTTCTGTTATTGTGATATGACATTGTGTAATTTTTATGTATATGGAAACTGCATTTATTTGTATATGGACATGTAATGCTATCAAAATCTCAATTAAAGTAAAGACAAGTCAAATAGTTTTCTGCGGCCAGATAATTTACAGACCAGTATTGTTAAGGATGTGTTTTTCAGCAGTTTAGATGCTGATCAAATGCGTATAATATTATTTATATCTGAAATAATAATTATTGTACTCAGACAAATATTGAAACAATTTAGACTTGGCAATATCCGTTTCCCGAGTTCAAATACAGGATCAAAATTATAGTGACGGAAAAGTTTTACCCTTTGGCTATGTAGTCTTTGTCGAAATCTGTAAACAAACGTACACCGAAATAAAACTGGTGCCTTGCTAAAAGAATATGAAAAAAAGGAAACACATGTCATAGCTAAACATGGTACAACATTACTGTGAAGGCTGTACTCTGCCAGAGGAGCATGTTTGTACGGTTCTCCTGTCGTAAGTGGTAATTTGGATTTAAGTGACATCTGACATTTTGTCTCTGATGGTTTTTGTGTCAAAGTTTTTCAGCTTTTTCTGTTGGATATGTTTGTGTTATGATCAAATTATTAGTCAACGATTGTGAAGATAATGAATCCCGAATGTTTTTAGGAAGTGGCAGTTATCTCATTTTCCATAATATGGATTTTTTAACACTCAAAGTTATTGCCAATTTTTATCTGTGAGATGTACAAAGTCAGATAATTGAGCTGTCTTTGTCTCCTGTATTAGGGAACAAGTTGTTCAGTATTGTTTGTTTCAAAAATTCATTATTTTCATAGTATTTTCAGGTATTATTATATATTTTGTTTTTTAGGGAGACTAATTTGTGGCCAAAATTTGGCCCCATTCTGTCTGAGAAGTATAATATTTTCCCTGAAATTCATGACAAATTCCCCTTCATTAGAATTGAATTCTTTTTGAGAACAGTTTTGGTATAAAAGATCATTAGTTTAATGTGTAGTATCTATCTATTTGTCTGTACATATAATAATGATTGTACCTATATATATAGAGCTTTTTTCGTAAAAATGTAACGTTCAAAAGCGCTTTACAAATTTACACATAACCTATAGCATAAAAACAGATAAAAATCAAACATATTATGTACAGTAATTGAAACAATCAGTTCCTGTAGACCTGCAAAAAGTAGTAGGTTTTTAGTAGTCCATTGAAACTTTGAAGCGTCCTACAGTCTCTAACACTTGATGACAATTAGTTTCACAATGTAGGTGCAGCTGACTCAACACCTGTCTACATATTTCACCTGTTTACTTATGGATGGAACCATCAATGTCAATGATTGGTGCATAGAGCATAGTTTCCGTGTTGGTCTGTAAATTTCTATCATGTCTTTGATGTACACAGAAGAACTTTGATTGTATGAGTAAGAATTTTGTAGTTCACTTTATATTGGATGGGAAGCCAATGGAGATCCTTTAATATTACATATCCATCAAGGCTATATATAACCTGTTAAAATTAAATGTTGGGAGAATATGCTAACTTTGCTGACTTTCCCCTCAAGATGCAATTTCTGAGGGTACCATATCTCCGTTTAAAGATAAAAAAAGCTGTTTCCATGGTATTTGACAGTACAGTAATCAAATTATGTAGTTTTGTATCACAATGCCATTGATAGATCTATTAATATTATAACATACTCCTGCAATTTTCAGGTTATAATTTCAACTCTACTGATTATGAAATAACATCAGCTATAGACTCAAAGTCCTCGAGAAGTGGAGGTTATGAATGTAGCCATGACAACTGCGGAAAAGTCTTCTCGCTGAAAAGTTCACTTGTGCGGCATGTTAAATCTACTCATACAAGAGAAAAAACATTCCAGTGTAGATATTGTGCATATAAATGTTTTAGAAAAGACAATCTTAGGGTGCATGAATTTATGCACTGTCAAAATAAATCTAGTAAAAAACCTTGTCAATGAATTATTATGCGTATTATTGTATGCTATTTCATTGATCAAGTACTTGAGTTGACATGTTCTGTTATTGTGATATGACATTGTGTAATTTTTATGATCTTATGTATTATACTCCCCGCAAATGAAGTTTGAGAGAGGGAATAATGGAGTCACTCTGTCGGTCGGTTGATGGCTGGTTGATCGGTCTGTCCGTCCGTCCGCAAAAAGTTTGTGGAGCGAACTACTTCCACATTTTTTAAGCTATTGCAATGAAACTTGAAATATGTTATCACCATTAAGTGTTGATGTGCAAGACACAATTTTCATGCCCAGCGATTCACTCAATCCAGAGTTATGTCCCTTTGGACTTAGCCGTATAGTGTACTATTGCATTATTAGTGTCAAAGTGGCTGCGGGGGTAGACAGCTCTAGTTTGTATATGGACATGTAATGCTATCAAAATCTCAAAGTAATGACAAGTCCACTTTGATATACAATCAAACCTGTGTTTGCGGTCACCTACCCTCTGAATAAAGGCAGTTTTTGAAAAACATAGATTATTTTTAATAAAATTACCTCCAAAACTTTGTTGTGGATTTAATAATCAATATACAAGAAAGTTGGTTTTGAAACAACAGAAAGCATAATTTAAAGTTTATTTGTGTGAATGGAAAATCTGGATTTTTATAGTTTATTTCTATGTATGGAATTAATTAGTAGTAATTTGTTGAATTGTGAAAAGTTTCAAACTTGATAATCTACATTAGCTCTGAGTGTTGGGCAAGTTTTGTATATTTCTTCTTAATACAAAGAATAATATTCATGTACTGATTAACGGGTCAGAGGTTAAAAGACTTAAGTCTCCATACTTCAATCTCATATCTTTTATTGTTTCCAAGTTAATTATGATAGATTGTAATGATACTATTAATACATTAGCCTGATAATAATTGATCTGCTTGTATATTCAGGGATTTTTTGGGGTGATTTTATTGCCGAAATTGGGTCATATTCACAATGGAAAATAGTATTTTTTCCCCAATTCATAGACAAAAATTCCCAATCACAATATTTTTAAGTTCATTAACATCACTATTGGTAGTAAATACCTTATTGTACTACTGTTCTATGGGAGAATAAGTAGAAGAAGTTGAACATTGCAAAACTTGTAGTTATACATTTTTCCCAATTTAAATTAAAAAAAACGCGAAAAATTCCCAATCCCAAGGATATGGGTCATATTCCTAAAATACCAACAAAAAAAACCCTGATATTCAAACATTTATCAGCTCCATCTTTGTGTGCCATGTAGCCATGTTATTTAGAGATTTGAATTGAGATCTGAGACTGTTCTTATGATTTTGCAATTTCAGGGCCTGGTGCTCTAAAGTAATAAAAATGTGTAAATTTATTTAGTCTATTAATTAGTCTGTTTTTTGTTTGTTATTCTTTTGTTTGTTTGCTGGAAGCTGTGAGTATAACCATGTGACATGAAAATTATTCTTCACATACAATCCACATGCAACTTTTTTGGAAGTATTCAACTGCTTTTTTTGTTGGGTCAAAGAGAAAGGGAATGCCTGCAGCAGTATGACATAGATACAAAGGTTTGTATTGCTAAACCTCTGTATGGTCTACTTTGTTGCACACTGCTATAAAGGTCTAATGAACAAGGAAACACTACTAAGATGCAAAAATCTCAACCTGCGGACTTGAAATTTTAGGTCATATCGTTCTAAACACAGGTCGTTTCTTCTGATCAATGATATCATATATTTTTTACCTGTACACAAATAACTTTGTTGTTTGTATGATCTGTTTATACTGCAGTTTAAAATCTTACCAAACATTTTCAGGTGGACAAATCAAGGACCTTCTTGGAAACGCGCTGAAACTACCCATTACTGGCGGTGATATTGAGGAACAGCGATTACTTTGTGGCTTTGTGAATTGCGGAAAAACTTTTGTTAACAGGGGTTCATTAACTAGACATATAAGAGAGGCTCATTTCAAAGAAAAGCCATTCAGTTGTAGTTTTTGTGGCTACAAAACATCAAGGAAGAATGTTTTAAGCATTCATGAATTAAATTGTAAATCAAAGAGTCTGGAAAATTGATCTCTGATGGAAGGACTCCTGATGCAGAGTTTTTATTAATATTCAGTACAAAAGAACTGATCTTCTTATGAAAATAACAGATTTGGTCGGGCGTCAAGGGGGCCTTAAATATCGTACTTAAATTTTAAAACTTTGGTGATTGTAACTGAGTGTTTGGCGATTTTTAAACGATGGTTTTCATCAGCAAGCGGCTCTTAATGAAAATCCTACTACTGTCTGTCTGTCTGTCTAGTAATCACATTACCAAGGAAAGCGTGAGGATTGCTTAATCAGAGGAGATATCGAAGCTCGACAAATAGTTTTGGGCTCATTGTCATGTGGGATGACCAGTTCGGAAGTTTAATAGCAATCTCAACGGCCATTTTGAGTTGGTTTCCATTTTAATTTTATGAGCAGATTAATGGCTTTGTTGCGCTCTGTTTACTTATTTCCTTGTGATGAAATTGTGAAATTTGTCTCAGCTGAATAAACAAACATAAGTATATAAGCAAATACATGTTAGCTTTCTGATTTTAAATGTTGTGTGTATATTTGTGGATTTTTACCGCATTTGATTGATATAAAAAATGACAATTACAGTCAAGCCTATGAACAAAGGCCTCCCATGGGAAGGATAGAATGTGGCCTTTGTTCACAGTTGTCTTAATCAGAGGTGGCTGCTTACACAGGTTTGACTGTAGTTGTTATTGTTCAACTGTATCATCTTTAGTTAGATAAAACCTGATAAAAGAGCTGATGACATTGCCGGCAATATGTTTGATGCATTCATTAGCTAGGACATAACCATTTGTTGTTGATGCACCTTAAAGCACCACTAAACAAACATACAAACAAACAAACAAAAGATCATTAGCAAAAGTTCTCAATTTGTTCTTGGGATGACTCCCTAACCCTTAATAAGAGGATGAAATGCAGATTGAAGCATCCTATGGTAAAAATTCTCGCCAGAAACCAATTTGGAGATATGAAATTTCTTGGCTCGGTATTATGGGATAGGGACACTGAAAAAGTGTCCCTGAGAAATTCGAAAGGCGGAGTCAAAATCGATCCCACAACCTTTCTTTTAGTAGTCCAGCACGTTTCCACTCAACCTCCGATTACGTCTACCATCAACAACCACAGGATGCTGCCTAATATCAAGATAACTCATCAAAAAAAAAAAAAAATTGTGTGTGTGTGTTAGTGATTGTAATCAGTCCATGAAACTCGTTGATTAATCAGAGCCAAAAGTCGGTGATTAATCCATTAAAACTGATTAAATAAGAAATGGCCATTCCTCACATCAATTGAATAGTGCAAAATCAATAAAACTGAAATAATAAGTGATTTACCTTAATTTAGATGTTTGAGTAAACATCACATCAAAATATACTATCAAACAAACCACACTAGACCAGAAGTATGCTTCAAGAAAATTTTACAGATACAACTTGAACAACTGTCAGCTAAGTGTAAGGCCTGCAGTACTATAGTCAAGAACGACAACTCTGCAGAATCAATTAATCGTTGACGAAATGGGAACATCGTCATTGCACGTCAACGCCCATTCCTCAATGATTTGTTGAATAAATGATTAATCAGAACATCACTAGTGTGTGTAAAACCAGTCATGACGCTTTCACTATAAACACTTATATAATAAGCAAACTTTTGATGTTTACCGATTTAGAATACTGGTAAAAATCTGAGCATTGTAACACCATACTTAAATCTGACTATAAAAAACTGATGCTTAATCTTTATAATTAATGAACTGGACAGGCGGAGTGCACAAGAAACAACAAAATTTCAACAATGAATATTGAATAGTACAAGCTATTGATTTGAGGTACACTGCGATTTAAGATGGGAACATGGCATTATCATATATACATTTGAGTCTCACTTCCTGAATGAAAAATTATATCAAGTTTAAGCTTTATAAAGACTGGGATCCCAGGTCGCGGCAGGTCATACCCTTCCATGAAAATCTGACAACTACATGTTGATTTTCTACCTCCACATGTGAAGAAGTTGCTGTTTTATAATGGAAGGGTAAGTTAGTACTGAATATGGTCCAGGAAAACTGGTAAAGTGAATTGTTGCCGTATAAACTGAACAATAATCAAGGGTTCAACGCAACAGTGTCGTAACTCGTATGGAAATAAGAACAAGTTACGACAGTGTTGCGCATTGTTGAAAAAAAGCCTTAAACCCCCAATAAATAAATCGGTTTCCATGAGAACTTTCAGTACTTCGACTGCAAGCTCTTGTGTTTATAACTCAATGTTGTAATAATGTTCAATGGACATTTTATCGAAATTGATGGATTACCTCCCTTGTTAAATTATTTTGGTTTGTGTACTAGTTAGGTTATTTTTATTGTTCTTAATTTATTTAGGTATTTTCAGTGTTTACTGTAAATGGTTATGTGAAGGCACCTGTCGTTAATCAGGGTTTACATTAGATGTCTGAAGTCAAGGGTCAAATATGACCCCTTGGATCTAAATAATTTAAGGAGTCGGCAAAATGTCCGACTATTGCAATAACAAATTTAACCCCTTGGTACAATTTCTCAAAGGTCAGAATCCTTATTTTACTAATTTCAAGGGTCAAAATACCATTTTAAGGGTCAAATGAAAGCCCTAATTAATGTCTGATAATTGATTTCAGGTGATCCTCATGAAAACTTCTATAAACAAGTATTCAAGGATGAAGGTATACATTACCAGTGTGTTTATGAAAATTGTTCATGGATCTTTTCAACTAAGCAGAAAGTGAAGAGGCATGTTTTAACACACACTGGGGAGAAACCATTTAAATGTCACTATTGTGAATTGAAGACATCTAGAAAGGATGTATTAAAGCGTCATTTTATCAGCAAGCACCTGCCATCTTTACGCAAGGAAGCTGGCAAATTCATGGATAATCAAGAACCAAATCAGTTCTAACATTAGAAGTACCTAAATATCAGCAGTAAGTATAGACAGTGCGAGACTTGACAAACCAAACCACCTGCTTGCAATTACAAGTAGAAATGAACTTAAATTCTTACTGTATTGCCAGTGAATTTCTTAGAAATGCATACTTATTTAACCAATTCCCAAACGGGTATACCTAGCTGTCACATAGACGCGAAGATTTGTGAAGGCAGGTATGTCCGTCATTTGGCAAATATGCTTTGTGATTATGGTATGCCGGTCTCCTTGGTTGCAAAGGTTAATGTCTGATAATTAATTTCAGGTTCTTCTCACAACATCTACTATAAAGAAGTATACACAGATGATGGTATATACTATCAGTGTGTTTTTGAAAACTGTCCGTGGAACTTTGCAACAAAACAGCTGGTGAAGAGACATATTTTAACGCATACCGGGGAGAAACCATTTCAGTGTGGTTATTGTGATTTTAAGACATCTAGAAAGGACATATTAAAACGGCATCAAGTTACCAAGCACCCAAGTTCTATTGGAAAGGAATTCAACAAATTCATGTACAATTAAGATCCAAATCAGTTTAAGCATTAAATAGGACCTAAATATCAGCAGTAAGTATAAATAGTGCAAGACTTGAGACACCCACCCACCTGCTCATTATAACATGTCAGCGGTGTGATATTTCCTCCTTTCAGTTGATTTCCTCATTTTTGTCTTAAAATTTTTGAAACAAAAGGGTCCAGATTCAGTCTGACCCACACAAAAAATATGTTTTAGCAAGCATGAGGGGTGGGGTAGAGTATTTCAGTCTTTTTGCTCTTGAAGCAGTCACACCCATGCATGTCGAAATGGACTTAAATTCTTAACTGGTATTCCCTCGGAAGCTTAAAAAGAATTGTCGAGTCATGCGGTTGTAAGATTCTGTGTTGACTACCTGTATACCATACCTTGATCACAATGTATTTGGCCACAGTATCTCTGTTGAGTTCGATTATGGGCAAAATTGTATTAGTATTTCTTGAGTTATGGGCCCTGGACTTAGAAAATTTGTTATAGTTTAGCTTGTTAAAACTCTAGTGCCTTCATTTATTCACCAATCCTAATCATATTTACAGTGAATTGGTATAACGTAAAGGTCTTTGATGAGTTTGAATATGTGCAAAATTGTACTGGTACTTGCGGAGTTACAGGCCCTTGACATAGAAAAATAGCTATATTTCAGCTTGTTTACACTATGGCACCTTTATTTCTTCACTAATTGTAATCATATTGACACCTGCATCCAGTATTCATGAAAATTGGGAGTTGATTTTGATCAAAATATGTGTGGGAAAGGGTCATGCGAAACAAAAATTGTATAACCTGGTTGCTAATTATAGTGTAGTTGATCTCAGGTGAGTGTTGAAGGGTCATCTTGGCCCTCTTGTTATTGATTTCAATGGTTTTAAAAGCAGTGTTAATTCACTCCAAATCAAAGATTCAGATGAGTGATTTTAGGGCTATCATGACCCACTTGTTATTCTTCTAAATGGATTTTAGATATCTTCAGTGTTTACTGCTGATGTTACAGAAGGTGGGGTCACCTGCCATTAATGTCTGACAATTCATTTCAGGTACTCCTCATGACAACCGCTATATACCAGTATTCATGGATGAAATTGTAATATATTACCAGTGTCTTTATGAAAATTGTTCATGGACTTTTCAAACTAAGTCGAAATTAATGAGACATATTTTAACACATACCGGGGAGAAACCATTTCAGTGTGGTTATTGTAATTTTAAGACGTCCAGAAAGGACATACTAAAGAAGCATCATGTTAGAAAGCACCTGTCATCTTTAGGAGAGGAAACTGACAAATTCATGGATAATTAAGAATTAATTTATATGATGTTACTGGTTACTGTGTACTTGATATTTGCGCCCGTTTTATTTTGGCAATTGGAACTGCCAAATCTAGTCCATGCAACAAAACCGTGCAAATGATTAACACTGCCAATTATTTGGTCAAAGAAATGTAACTCTTGCTATATCAAAAAGGTGTCGCCTAACATTTGTATAAATATGTTTAAATGCGATACAGCAGCAGTTGTTAAAGTTAGAAATTGACTTTTATAAGTTAAATTAGTTTAACTGATAATTGTTTAAGGACAAATTCCTGATTTTCTTCAAAATGAGAAGAAATTCCCCTACCTGAGTGCCTCTAGTCCAGTCCCCTTAATGTAAATAGGGCCCTACTTTGCATGTTCTTACGTTTCTTTTTCATCTTCATTGGTATTTATTGTTGAGTCTGAAATATATGTGCAAGCTATTTTTGGATAGGCTGTGAAAATTTCTTTAAAACAAAATTTTCTGAGTCTTTATATTTAGCCTTATGCACTGGCATTGGTGTGGTTGTGCAATGTATATAAATAATCTTTTGTGTAGCTGTATTTGTCATCAGTCACTGAATTGTTTTGTATTTTTTTGTGGAAATTAAACTGTTCTTGAGATGAGATGTTCTTATGTTCTGTTGTAGTAATTAGTGTGAGCAATAAGTGAATAAAAATAATTTTGATTGTTAATTTGTTCATGTAATTTTCAGGGTCAATGACTGACTACAGCAGAGATAGTATAAAGATCGAAGCTCCCGTACCTGTATCGTGTGAATACATCATGCCGCCATTGGCTGACGTTGAATTGAAATCGAGATATATTCGTGAACTCAAGAACGGCGTTATTATCTTCCGGTGTCTCTATCCGTATTGTGGCTCGATGTTCCCGTCAAAGTTTAAAGTTGAGCGACATTTTTTACGCCATACAGGAGAGAAACCGTTTAAGTGCAATTACTGTGATTATCGCTGTGCAAGAAATGATTGTTTACTTAGTCATGAAAGAAAGAAACACCCTAATCAGCTGATAGACTGAAATATGTTATATGTGAAAATCTAGTGATAATACCCTGAGTGGGTGGGGTAAATAGTGTTGAACTTAATTGTTTAGGAATGTAAGTCAGGACTGCAAAATACAGGTGATTAATTAGAGGAAAGACATCAGTTATAATATACCAACAGTAACAAATATTCTGTATAAGAACTAACAGTAAATGAAAAATTAAATTTCATAGATTTTTTGTTGGAAAAAGTCATCATTGTATCATTATTAGGAACTGATTGAGCTTTTGAGATATTGTGTATTTGAGTATCTGAGTATTTAGAAAAATATCAATTAGACTATGTTGCCCTGTCTTTGCCAATTAATCTATAAATTCCCCTACAGTTGAATTTAATTTTTCATTCTAGGGGAATTTTGTTAAAGAAAGTGATGGCAAAAATTAACCTTCAGAATAGTTTATTTTGTTTGTACAATATAGTTAAAAAAGAGCATACGGCAATAAGATGTGAGGATATCAATGCTTTGTCTTGTCACCCCTTGTTACCCCTGTTTGACCTGATGGGCAAAATTTCCCCCCTTCCTAATGGACTGAAGTTAACAGACTTTGGTTTACTTTGCCTATATCAGTGTAAATTGCCGAATAGTATTAGTGTCATACATTATATAATAATACAATAAAATCTGTGACATATACATTTTATACTTCACAGGTCAGAGTGATGTTCTGGGAAAATGTCAGCCCGGGTCAGTGATGTGGAAACACGTGTGCCAGTTCTGTAACAAAGTTCTACAGTCTGGAGCTCATCTTCAGCGTCATCTTCGTATTCACACTGGAGAGAAACCTTTCAAATGTGCACTATGTGCGTACAGCACTGCTTATAAATTCAGTTTGAAAACACATCTGAAAAAAAATCATAATATGTGAGAGACTTGGCTTAATCCGTGAATGTAAATGGTTAAGTTAAATGAGTGACAAGTTGTGTTGAACTTAAATACACTGTGTGGCCTTTTGTGCAAATATGACTGTGTAAAGTTTAGTTTCTCTATGGAATGCAGGAAGTACTAGTAATTAAATGGGTGTAGAAAAAATCTTGTTTACTTGTTGTTTTTTTTTAAAGATAGTGGTAAAACAGAAATTTGGCAATTAAATACAGTCAAACCTGTGTTAGCGACCTCCTCAGAATAATGGTCACCCTGTAAATAAAGGGTTCTTTTTTAAAACCCATCGATTATTTTGATCGTAACGACTTCGAGTAAGGATACCTGCCAATAAAGGCCATACTTTGTCTGTCCCAAAGGGTGGCCTTTGTTTACAGGATTGACTGTACCTGATATACAATGGTATGTTGTAACTTTGAACTTGTATTGTTACTATTTCAGATGATCTTATCGCACTAGATAGACTCTCAGAGGATGATGTGCCTAACGTATATCATACTTTTACTGATGGTTCCAACTCAGGAATGTTAACTCATCAGACAAAGTTTAGCGCTGCTGCTAGGGGTCATTTCTCTGCAGGTGATCAAACTGACACTTTTGATATGGGGGCTAATGTGTGTGACAGTGATGTATATAGAACTTGTATTGATGCTATGGAGAGTATTGTTCCGTATACTGCGGCGGAGATGCTGGAGAAAAAAGAGAAACGTGGTAAACCATCCCCTGCCCAGTTGTGCTTTCGTAACTTACTGCGAGAGGCTGCGGTGAGTGCCGCTATATGGGAGCATGCTCCTACCTTAGGGGAAATATCCGTGACTCAGAGAATAGCTTTCTTTAAAGCGTTTGAAGGGGCTCCAGATCTTTTATTAGACAAGCGAGAACTCTGGAGAAGGCTCGGCGAGAGTCTTCAGAACCGGCGTAAATATTTACTGGACAAAGAAAAGGGGAAGCGATCGCGGATTATTCTGGATTAAATGACATGTTGTGAATGAGTGAGATTTTAACATGAATGTCGTCTATCTTCTTTCATTGGATTTTAACATCTTATAAAGTCCGTCTTTACACTATCAGTGGTTGACTGTTCACTTGAAATGGCATCTGATTGAAGCAGCCAATATGGTAATCCATAACTTGTTACAGGATCTGTTATTTCAGGAATGGGGAACTGAAAGTATTCTAAAATTTGTACTGGCTTGTTCTCCTTAATTATACACTTGCTATGAAATTTTATTTGTAAGATTTCGCTGCTATTGACAACATCATTTTCTTTTCTATGCTCAGTATTTGGTGTATTTTACATAAACTTACTGCAAATAATTACATGTATTGATTAAACTTTGTAGTAATAAGTAATTCACATTAAATGGATGACTTATTTACTGTCTGTGCCATTTTAGTACCTTTACCTTAGTGCTATCAATGTTGTTGTTAAAAATTATTAAGAAGTGTATGCTTATTTTATTTCAGATTTTGTATAAACATTATCTAAATGAACATTATTTTATGAATTTTTTTTAAAATTCAAAAATACAGTCTAACCTGTGAACGAAGGCCACCTTTGGGAAACATAATGTGGCTTTTATTGATAGTTGGCCTTTGTTTGGATGTTAAGTTATTCTAAATAATTAATGATGTTTTTTTATTGAATGGCCTTTATTCAGAGGTGGTCGCTAACACAGGTTTGACTGTATTACAGGGAATTTTAAATAATTTTTAATAAATGGTTGTACAATTTATCTGTTTAGTTTGTTAGAAGCATTTTAAATATAATTGTTGTTTCCATAGATTAACATGTGATAGGGGTATCTGTTCATGAATTCTAGTTTGTTGTTGTATCACTGATCAATGTCTCTTAGACTGTCCTTAAAAAAATATTTTGTTAGGCGTAATGCTACCTACTCTTCAAAATAGGCCCCTACGCCACTTTTTTTTTGGTGTCTTGAATAAAAAAATTGCTAAAAATTAGCGTTCTGACATTTATTTTGGGTTCAGTGTAAAAACAATTTGTACAAATTTTCTTCCTACCAACCCGCTGAAAATTCACTGGGTAGGGTTACTGTAAACAAACTTTTTGTTAAGGATGGCCTTGCTAGATATTGTTAGTTTTTCAGATATATGTTTATATCTTCAGAGCTGAATTTGTTTCTGTAGATAAGTGATTAATAAGAAACTATAAAATATCTGTAAATCAGGTTTATTTAATGCAGTGTTTTATTTGCTTCTTGAAATAGTGGGTAATATACTATAATGTTTGTCCTTTCATTGTGATCAACTGTTGAAATGATATTTCATTTGTTTTGGTTACATGGCCACCTTACTTATGCTTTCTTCTTTTTTCTCCTTTTTCAGGAAAAGAATTTTCTTGTCCGTTCTGCCAGAAAACATTCTCATGGGCGTCTCACTTGAACCGACATTTAAGAATTCACACCGGAGAACGCCCTTACCAGTGTCAATTATGCGGCAAAACCTTCACTACAAAGGCTAACCTCAAAACTCATTCAGTTGTCCACTTTGAACAGCTCTGAACATACTTACGGTTATAATGAAGAAGAATTGATCATTGGCTTAGTTTGTGTTGTACATTATTGTGACCTCATAGTGTTCATGAACTATTCATGAAGTATTCATGAAGTATGCAAGAAGAGTTCAAGAAAAGTACATGTTTTAATCAATCCCATTTGACGGGGAAAATTTTGCATCTTAGAGACCTATGGTCATGCATTGCCTGAAAAAAGATTTTTTACTTCAACTTGTATAGAAAAGTTTAGGAAATTCTTTGAATACTTAGTGACAGGGTTAACTAGGACTGCCTGATAATTCGGGGATTCAATGATGGGCATCAGAATGCTACCCCCATTTTGAAAATTTGTTGAGTGTACACAGGAATTTGTGTTTTGTAGTTGTCTATTTTGAAATCTCTGAATCTACTGTACAAAATGCTTAGTTAATGAAATATATGAAGTTGCAATATGCCGAAATAAAAAAAAAAATGAAGATGTTATTGTAGTATGTCATTGTGTGCTGTGTTTTAATTTTGTTATTTGATGGACATGTTTTGTTGTGTACTTGTATCGATGTATTCATCGATACTGCCGACTATGTTTGGTGACTTTCACTGTGCTACTTACTGCTTGCTTTTCTTGTCTTTGTTATATCTCTTCAGTATGAAAGACTGTATCATTGCTTGTTAAGTTTTTTTGACAGATCCTTATTGCAGAACGACTTCTGAGTCTTTAAACTATAGGGATATTGTATGATGAACCTTTTAACCTGGTAAAATAAACGAGAACTATCGATTGTGGTACGAAACTAAAAAAATCGCTTTCAGCAACCATTCAGTTTTGACAGTTTGATATAAATTGCATTATATGTGATTGAAAGTTGTGATACCTTTATTGAATCTTTGTATTGTTTTCTGTTCTTTCAGGTGCTCATAGTGGTTATCCTTTGGATTATTCTACAAGCGTGAAATCAAGCCCTTTGGAGAAGTCGCCTCTTACCTGCAAGTACTGCGGGAAAAAGTTTGAGTGGCAGTCTCGCTATGATGAACATGTTATCATACACACTGGTGAACGGCCCTTTAAATGTCCGCATTGCACCAAAGCATTTACAAGACGTTGGACACTTAAAAACCATGTTTTTATGCAACATAATTTGTACAACACACCACCTGATGTGAACTAGTTTGGTCTCCAGAGGATAGTGTTGAAAACTGATTTATTCACATTATTTGTTGTGATATATTTATGATATTAATTTGTTTATCAATTGCTTAGTGATTTATCGTTCTAATAAATATTTCTCAAGAATTTTTTTTGTTAATTCCCCATGGTGTTACTGATTTTTTTTTGTAGTGTTATGATATTGGTGAATCTTTTTTGGGAGACATTGGGTAACTAGGTAACAAAGTAATATTGTACATAGATTCATAGAAGCATGTAATGATATCTAACATTTTTTTCAGGTATTGTAAGCAGGACCGGTCGTCAGCCGATGAAAAAAGATGGAAAACAACCTTTTCCTTGTCAATTTTGTGACAAATATTTCTATTATAAGTCACAATACGACATTCATGTACTAATTCACACAGGAGAGAAGCCTTATTCTTGTAATGTGTGTGGTAAGGCTTTTAATAGAAAGAGTAATCTATCTGCCCATATGGCTGTACATCTCAAGCTTTAACTTTTGGTGAATACTATACATGGTTAACCAGTCTTTGATAACAGCTTCGCTTAACCATACTTGATAAACAGCTTCGGTTAACCGGACTTGGTTCTTCTGTTAACCAGACTTGGTAAACATCTTCGGTTAACCAGTCTTGGTAAACATCTTTGGTTAACCATACTAGGATAACAGCTTCGGTTAACCAGACTTGGATGACAATCGTTTTATTTTATCTAAAGAAGTCTCTTGGAATTTTCAAGTTCTTGTGTTTGCTATGAGTCGAGAAGTCATTAATTGGTAATTCAAGAAGTTATGCATTTATCTATTTTGTAAGTGTTGGGTCGTAAAGATCAGTGAAGGTGGCCTCTGTAGTTGAGTGGTAATGGCCCTTCACCACTGTCAGTTCAAATCCCACCCAGATCCAAATTCTTATGATTGTGATGTTATATGTTTTATTTGTATAACTTAGTGGTAATAAATTATATTGACTCTTTTATGGCATTTGTTTTGTTTTGTAATTTTGTATTGTAGCTGCTGTTTATGGAAACTGGTACATATTTGATACAACATACAGAATAAAGAGTTGCATTAATTGCAAAGTAAATCTACATGCTTTCTTGTACCCAGGTGACCTTGGCCTAGTGGTCAATGCGCTGGATTTGCAACCCAGCAACCCGGGATTGATTCCCAATTGCGGCAGATCAGACCTTGACATCAAAACTATGTAGATTCTCCACCACAAGAGAGAAGTTACTGCTTTCTAGTGAAAGAGTAAGTTAGTGCTGGTTAGAATATAGTTAGATCCAGTCGCTGTATTTTACAGAAATTTTCTTGAAAAAAAATGGTGTAAAACCCAAATAAACAAATACACAGAATGTTAGTTACCAGTCTTACATCATGGGTTATTCATCATATAAAGATGACCATTAACCTTATAAAGATTAATCTAAGATTCTTATTACATTTCAGTTGATAGCAACGATTTTGTTGTCATGGAATGCGGAGAAGGGGGTGCACAAGTCAGCATTGATACAAAAGCTTCATCTCGTAAAAAAGTATTCGTGTGCAATTACTGCGGAAAATGTTTCAATTTTATGTCAAAATTAACTGTGCACAAAATGACGCACACCGGTGAAAAACCATTTAAATGTAACTTATGTGATAAAGGATTTATTCAAAATAGTTATTTAAGAGCACATATAGTGGTTAGTCACCACCAAGATTCCATTTGAGAAGCAGTATAATTGTTTTTATTGTATTCTATATTGAACATAAATTAAAGCCATTGATAACTTAATTGGTGTTCTGATGTTTTTAAACTAATTTTGTGTCATAAAGTAATATTTCATTTCCGTACCTTACACAGTATCTGTAAGAAAACAACTGAAATAAATTGTGTGTTGGCTTCTTGTTTCTGTGTTTGATGGGATAAATTCTGTCTTTCATTGTATTCACATGTATGTAGTTATTATTTATTTACATGAATGTAGTTATTATTTATTTCAGTAAAGGTTGGCTGAATTATTTCTTCATTGTTATTCATATATCAAGCGTTTCAACGCAACAGTGTCGTAACTCATATTGAAATAGGAACAAGTTACGACAGTGTTGCATTGAGCCCTCAATATATATTGAAAGCAAAATTTAGGGAGGGGGAAGGGCTCCATGATTGAGTGGTTATGGTCTCTGACTAGTAATCACTTGTCCCTCACTGTTATGAGTTTGAATCCTATCTGAGATGGTTCAGCGCAATACTGTCGTAACTTGTTCTGATTTCAATATGAGTTACGCCACTGTTGCGCTGAACCCTCAATCTGAGACATGACATGTGAGAAGGCTGTCCCTCTAGCTTACAGAATGTCGTAAGTTTTACTCAGTAGTATGCCAGATGAGTTCCTGCACTATTAAAGCTTTGAAGGTCTCCAAATGACCTTGGCCATGGTGCGGTGACCCCAGTGAAAAAAGTGCAATTATGTGTGTGTTACCAATGGTAACCATTAAAAGTTATTTGTTCCATTGAAAGTTGGCTGTATTGTCTGAACTCATCATTTCACGATTTCCATGGAAACCTAAGTTATTTTACTGTATTTTAGGCATGATGTCATATCCCGAATATGCTACGAAGAAGGGGAATGATGGACAAAGGACAACCAATAAGAACGCTTCAAATAATAACGAACCATTTCCGTATCGTTGCAAGTACTGTGGAAAATATTTCAAGTATAAATCTTTGATGGACGTTCATGTGAGAATTCACACGGGAGAGCGACCTTTCAAGTGTAAAATATGTGGAAAATCATTCACACAGAGCAGTCATGTGACTACACACATGGTTGTACATTCAGAATTTTTCTCTTGAGGCGAAATTACTTAACTAGTTGCGGATGAAACATTTAAAAATCATACCAAGTGATGACATAGCATATGTTAAGAAAGTTTGTTTTTCATCGGAAATTGAAAGATGTATGGCAATACTGAGTTCTGATTGGATGATAATGAGATGCTTTGAAAATGTGACCTTTGATCCCAAATGCTTATTTTGCGGTATTCAATTCTGTTCTAAAATTAAACAGATAAGAGTGACATGTGATAATTTAATTTTTTTAAATGTTAAATGTTAGTCAGTGACTTGTAGTGTTTTGTGTATTCTGTTGGAAGGTAGCTCTATCTTTACTTCATCCGTCTGTCTGTCTGTTTGTTTGTCCATGAGATATTTTATCTTTCAAAAGAGGAAAGCTTGGTAAGTAGATGAACCATATGTTTAAAATGCAAGAGAAAAAGAACACATTTTTTACCTCATGCACAGTATTGACTTGCTGCAATGGATTGTTTGTGATGTGATTTTAACGTGAAATGGCCACGAAGGAGCCCAGTACACATGTTTACATACCTATATAATTGTTCCTCTGATTGGCTAATGTCTCCAGCTCGTCCAGTCGAAACAGCTCTTTCAATATCGTTATATCCTGAGTATTCCATAATTGTGTTTCCCAACAACAACAACAAGAAGTTCAACCACTAGGTGACCCTATATTTTATATATGGCCTTTATTTGGAGGTAGCCACAGACATAGGGATGACTGTCTCTCTTTCATATTATTGTGACTTGTAAATTGTCAGTGTAATTTTGTAGCTGAATAAATATCTCAATGTTTGTATGGTGTTATAATTATCCTTTGATTCTGTGTTTTCCATTGTTAATGCTTCAATAAATGTTGATGTTTATATGCAGTATAACCCCTGGAAACCGAACAATTTTCCAAGTCTCATTTCTTATTTTTTATCAAAATGCTCAGTGAAAACCGGAATTCTCAGAAAACCGGACTTTAGGCCCAATCCGAAAGCATTCCGGTTTTTATGGTTTATACTGTATTATGTGTTTTTGTGTGTTAATGCTTTGATAGATATGGATGTATACATGTATATGATACTGTAATAGAGTTATTAAGATAATTGAGAAAGCCATTGTTTAATGTTTTTCAGACTTCACATCCAGACGTGGTTTTCACCAATGTAATATTTGTTATAAGACGTTCCCTGGGAGAAGTATAATGGACAGACATATGCGTGTACACACTGGGGAGCGACCTTACACCTGCCGGACTTGTGGTCGGGGATTCAAACAAAAAGGCGCTCTGAAGTCACATCTCGTAATTCACTTGAAGACGAAAATAGAGATCCCAATAGATGAAACGAAGAAGTAAATGTAGAAATGAATCAAAACTTTTATTATGTTGATTTGAACTTACCAAATAAAGAAATGAATTTTGATAAAGAAATGAATTTTGATTTGAACTTACCAAATAAAGAAATGCATTTTGATTTGAACTTACCAAAAGAAGTGAATATCGATTTGAACTTAACAAATGAAGTAAATGTTGATTTGAACTTAACAAATGAAGTAAATGGTGATTTGAACTTAACAAATGAAGTATATGTTGATTTGGACTTAACAAATGAAGTAAATGTTGATTTGAACTTTAACAAATGAAGTAAATGTTGATTTGAACTTAACAAATGAAGTAAATGTTGATTTGAACTTACCAAATGAAGTAAATATCGATTTGAACTAAAAAATGAAGTGAATATCGATTTGAACTTAACAAATGAAGTGAATATTAATTTGGACTTGCCAAATAAAGTGAATATTAATTTGGACTTGCCAAATGAAGTAAATATTGATTTGAACTTACCAAATGAAGTAAATATTAATGTGAAGTGAGCAATTCCCATTGCAATATTTGCTTGTGAACATATGAGTATGACTCCTTCAGTGTAGTGAATGGTTGTAGTGTAGATTTTACCTTTAGTTTTGTTTTGTAATAACATGGAAAATCTCTTTAAGGAGAATAACAAATCTTGATAGATGACCACAAATGTGTAAAGCAGACATGCATTTTGTGATGATTTGGTGATGAAAATGCCTTTGATCTTTTTTAAAGGGATAAATTTTGATGATTTAATAGCAGGTTTTACTATATCATCAGTGTATGTATTCTGCACCAATTGATTGTGTCATCATGTGTTATAAAAGGTCATACAAGAAATAGAGTTACAATTTAATGGTGATACTGTTTAATTAAAAAACCTTGTCAATTGCTGTCCACTTCTTCCTGAGTATAGATCTTGGCTTGATGAATTGTTTTATACATCACTGTTTATTTTTCTTGTATAAAATTTTGCCAAATGTCTTCTGGTTGAGTTTTCACTTTCTTTGATATTTGAAAACAAGATGTACAAACTCAGATATTTGCTGAGGTTTTGAGACATGTTTATTTTGATTTATGAAATAGAGGAAAATTTCACAAAAATGTCAATTTTCCTCCACATGTGGTTTACTGGCCAGCTCCTTGTGTAAAGGTATGTTAGTACTGGTTATGACTGAATATAACTGAAGTATATACCTGAATCATCGTTGACAAATGGTGTTAATTACACAAAATAACACAGGTTTTAAGAAAACACAGACTTATTTGCACACTGTACAGTGCAACCTGTCCAAGGCAACACCCTTTGTGTGTAGCAAAATTATGTTGTCGTTGAGAGGTTGTTGCTCTAGAGAGATTAAATTAATAGTTACATAGTGAAGTGGGAAAGAATCATGTTGTTGTTGAAGGGAGGTTGTTGCTCTAGAGAGGTTAAATTAAGTTAATAGTTACATAGTGAAGTGGGAAATAATTATGTTGTTGAAGGGAGGTTTTTGCTCAAGAGGTGGCCGCTCTAGAGAGGTTGTACTGTAATATCTGTTTGCTTACTTATTTCAGGTGAGTATTCCAGGCCTGGGTATTATCCATGTCATCTCTGCCAGAAAGTCTTCAAGACACCTACCATGCTGAAAAGACACTTGCGTGTTCATACTGGAGAGAAACCATTTAAATGCAGATTCTGCAACAAAGGATTTGCTCAGAAAGGGGCCGCTGAAAGACATTCTCTTGTACATATGACACTGAACTTAAATAAAAGCCAACAGTGATACCTAACTTGTAGAATATTTGAATATTTGATTGGCTTTCCGTCAAAATTGTATGGATATGTTGTACAAAATAATTTTTTAACAATATGTGATTTTTCTACTTTTGGAGTGTCTACATCTTTAAGCTTGGTCTAAAAAACTTTTGAACAAAACTCTGTTGTATTATATATTGGCATTTTTATCCAATGTTCACATACAATGTGACCGACATGCTATATGGGTGGCTTGCTCTTTTCTCTGGATGTATGACTTCTAAAATCACATACAAGTAAATAGTTTTGCAGTGTGCTTATTAGTTTTTAGGCATCTTAGTAAATGAAAATGTTGATTCTGTTATTGCATATTTGTGTTGTAATATTTCCATTAACTTGTATCAAGGTAACAATTTAAATAAAAGATAAGAAACAAGCTTGTTCTTATGTAGCTTTGATGATGAAATCCACTTAAGTAACCAGCAACAATTTACACGATGATATACTAATTAGATAGGTTGATATCCTAGACTACTGATATACTTAAACTGGTATACTGCCTGTACTGAAATAATACCTAGAAAGGTATATATAATAGGTAAATTATGGTGCATGGGTATACTACCTTAATTTTTCCCCACTTCTCAATTTAATTACTGGTATTAATCTAACCTGTCTTACTCTTGAGCAACAACCTCTTGACAACAACATACATGTAAGTTGATGTAACATTGCTACTCCCAAAGGGTGTTCCTTTGGAGAGCTTACACTGTACTACTTCCTAGACTGGTACTTTTCACAAACACTGCATACTGTCAAGTAATTGTTGATCAGTGAAAAAACTATTGTTGGTATTTTATTGCCATCTGATTTATGTCAAATCATAGGTAACTGTATCATGAATAGATTATAAAAATATGAAAAAAAAAAAATTTTATTAACATATTAATAAATATTTTTTTTTAATTTTTATTTTTTTATTTTTTTTTTCAATTTTTATAATCTATTCATGATACAGTTACCTGTGTGTCAAATGTCTACATAACAGAATAATGTTAATGTTACAATACTTTATTAAGGACTAGAGACAAATTTGACTCTGAAACATACAAGTATCAATGCATACAGTCATTTTATGAGAGTAATTTTGAAAATGTTTATTTTAACCTCTCTTGTTTGAACATTTGAGATGTTTATTGTACAGAAAAGATATAAGGAGAGTAGTATTGCAATATTATTATTTGTACTATTGAATACATTTTCTGTTTGTTTTATTACAGTGACTTATTCCGGGCCGGGACATCATCCGTGTCAATTTTGTCAGAAAGTGTTCCGATCTCCAGCGCTGCTAGAACGACATGTGAGAATACATACTGGGGAGAAACCATTCAAATGTTCCTACTGCGACAAGAGATTTGCACAGAAAGGGTCTGCGGAAAGACATTCAATTACACATATCAAACTGAACATGAATTTAAGTCAACAATAATGACTCTGTGCCACTTTAGGGTTATTGATCAGGGTTCTCGTTTGGCCCTTAAAATGACATTTTGACCTTTGAAATGAGCAAAATAAAGCTTCCGACCCTACAGAACCAAAGGGTCAAATTTACTATAACATTAGTGGGAAAATTTCAAGGACTTCAATTATGATCTTCCAAGGGTCATTTTTGGCCCCTCGGCTTTTGACGTCTATTGAATACCCTGTATCATGAAGGGTGTGATGAATCTACTTCATTCTAAGTTTGATTGTTGTGGACATCTTTGGACAGAAATGAACACCTTTATTTCCATTACTAATGATTACAATTAAAGACTATGAAACAATACTGGGATTAGTTCACATTGAAGGATTTAGTTACGAACTTAAAAGAAGCGCTATTCACAAACTCCATGATAATGCTGTGTTTATTTAATATGTACATGAAAACAGACTGACTGCTATTAGTATTAAGGCTATATACTATAAACTTGTAATGGCATACATCGAGGGCTCAGCGCAACACTGACATAACTTGTTCTTATTTTAATATGAGATACAACACTGTTGCGTTGAGCCCTCAACATGTGTGTATCCAAAATCCTCTCATTATGGTACCTGTATCTCTTTTATTAGTGTTCTGGTATACATAACATAGTAAGGTATGTGTCTGTTCATTCTGAAAGGTTACTCAGGGTTGTAGCCAGCTTTGAATGAATGTTGGGGAGTCATAAAGGTGGGGGTGCAGGGGATGGGGTTAGAAGATGAATTCTTGCATACTTTATTTTGTAAAGACAGCTTACCTTTCTTGGCTTTGAATATATAATCACATCATGTATGATGCAATGGTACAAATCTAATTGAATGTCAAATAGAATTCAGATCTAGGTTACTCAATGTTGCTTCGTAAATTGATATGATCATGTAGAATGACACTGAGTAACTCAGTAATTAAGGTCTGATCCCCTTAGCTTTTAACTCGGATGCATTTTTAGCCATACTTATATTTTCACTTTTCAACTTGATGTTACACTGATGCGTAAGAGCATAATAGCTGGCTACACCCCTGTATGCTGTTTTGTTATTCATTTGTATTTTTCCATATTATGTAATAATTGTATTTGGTAAATAAATGTACAAATTATGTACAGTTTGATTATCTTTCACTACCATTGTTGTAGTCTCCAAAATCAAAGCATAGAAAGGCACAAAGAAAGGCAAGATTCACTGACAGCTTAACGTGAACTCTTAAAACAAATGCTTTTTTATCCCATCATAGTGTTGAAGAGCATATTTATTCAGTAGGTCAAAGGTCATACTATCCAGTTGGCCTTTAGGGGTCATCCATCCATGGTTCACAAACACTTAATTATTGTATTTTTTCATTTCCAATTAGAAGCTTTTCTCTATCAGATGTTTACCTATTTTCAGGACTTCCAAGGAAACAATATACCTGTGGTTACTGCGGCAAAATCTTTCCAACTCCCGCCAAGCTGAAGACTCACAGTTACGTACATACAGGAGAAAAACCGTTTGTTTGTAAGATCTGTGGCCGAGGATTCAAACAAAAAGTTCATTTGAGATCCCATACTGTTGTTCACTTGGATATGACAGTGTTACCATGACAACTTGAAGAATTTCTTTTTTTCAAGGTTACTGTTTATTCAGTAACATTGAAGGAATGAACCCCATTGCTGCACTAATCCGCTGCATATAACTTAAATATTGGAGAAAAATACAAGTGTTAAACACATTGAAACGAAATTGAAAGTAATGATCACTGGACTTAGACCCCTTTAGTCTGAATCAGGCCAACAAAGGGCAAACAAACATAATGTTCTAATCAAGGCTTAATAGTGTTATAATACCTTGGAACTTACAAATATTTTAAGTCTTATGCACTTTTGTTTATAATCGTTATTTGTTGATGCAAATTTATGTTCTTCATTGAATTTTCATCATAGTTTTATATTCATAATTCTTTATTGTTAACTTGTTTATTGTGCTTGTAATTTGTCAGTGTTGCTTGTTTGAATAATTCGAGGGCTCAGCGCAACACTGTTGTAACTTGTTCTTATTTCAATATGAGTTACGACACTGTTGCGTTGCACCCTCAATATATGGAGAACTAAGTCTATATCGAGGGCTCAGCGCAACACGGTCGTAACTTGCTCTTATTTTAATATGAGTTACGACACTGTTGCGTTGAACCCTCGATATAAGAAAATGACAAACAATACTTTATTTTGTAAATTTAAAAGCTATGACATTTTTGGTTTGTATCTATATACTGTACAATATTATATTTTGAATAATGTTTGTATTATTACTTAATACTGGTATACTGGTGAATTAAAAATTATCATGAATAGTTGAATTATGGTTATGCTTGGGTTTCATTCACTGAGGCGGTGAACAGAGATCTTTGGCAGTGCTCTTGTTGGATCTTTTTTATTCTTTTTAAAAACAAAATTTGTATTCTATGTGTTATATACTAACAAGAAGTGATAGCATTTAATGCCATTTATATTAATATTGTTGTATTTACAACTATGTCTGAAGTTCACAGTGTGCTCTTAATGATTTATACTACAGTACAACCTCTGTAGAGCAACACCCTGTGGGAGCTGCAAATAGTGACCGTTGTTTAGAGGTTGTTGCTCTACAGAGGTTATATTTATTGTAAATATCAGCTTAGGGAAATTTTGAATGTGTTGTTATAGAGAGGTTGTTGCTCTACAGAGGGCCGTTTTGGAGAGGTTGTACTGTATAGTCATGTATTAATGTGATCTAATATTATTCAATAACTTTATATTGCAGGTCTGGATTTTCTTAGCAACAAAGTTATGTCAAGAAACAAGTGTGAACTCTGTGGGAAACTCTTAACTTCCCCATTCCAAGTGAAAATGCATATGAGAATTCATACAGGAGAAAGACCATTTGAGTGCGAAATGTGTGGGAAAAGGTTTAAACAGAAGAGTCAGTTGAAAACTCACCGAGTTGTGCATTTTGATTTGTAACAAACGGAATTAATGTGCATGTGCATGTATGGTACAACCTCTGTAGAACAACACCCTGTGGGAGCTGCAAATAGTGACCGTTGTTTAGAGGTTGTTGCTCTACAGAGGTTAAAGTTATAGTAAATATCAGTTTAAGGAAAATTTGAAGGTGTTGTTGTCGAGCCCGCCTGCGGTGAGCACGACATAGTCGCCACAATGGCGGTTGTGTGTCTGTACGTTAGTTAGTTGAGTTAGTGAGTGTGTCCGTCCGGATCCTTGTCCAGGCTGTATCTCCCTTATGCATTGACACTTTTTAAAATAACTTGGCATAATTGTTAAACACCATGGACGGTGTGCAGTGCGCAAAATCCAGGTCTCTAGCTCAAAGGTCAAGGTCACACTTAGAGGTCAAACGTCAAAAATGAGCATTATAGACCTTGTCCGGGCTTTATCTCCCTTATGCATGGAAACTTTTTAAGATAACTTGGCATAATTGTTAAACACCATGAGACGGTGTGCAGTGCACAAAATCCAGGTCTCTAGCTCAAAGGTCAAGGTCACACTTAGAGGTCAAACATAAAAAATAATCATTATACACCTTGTCAGGGCTGTGTCTCCCTTATGCATTGAATTATTTGAAAATGACTTGCCATAATACAATGAGACCATGTGTCTTGGGCAACACCCAGATTTTCATAGGTCAAAGGTCAAAATTACACTCGGTCAAATATATTTTCCTTGTCTGGGCTGTAACTTCTGTTTGCATTCAAGGATTTTGAAATAAATTGGTATAAAAGTTTACTTCAATGAAATGATGTGTCATGAATATCACCCATACTGGTAGTTCAAAGGTCAATATCACAAGCTGGCTAAACAGGGGCTCGACATGTTGCCCTTGGGCTTCTAGTTATAGAGAGGTTGTTGCTCTACAGAGGTTAAATTTATAGTAAATATCAGCTTAAGGAAATTTTGAAGGTGTTGTTATAGAGAGGTTGCTGCTCTACAGAGGTTAAATTTATAGTAAATATCAGTTTAAGGAAAATTTGAAGGTGTTGTTAATGAGAGGTTGTTGCTCTACAGAGGTCCGCTCTGGAGAGGTTGTACTGTATAGTTAAAGGCCTATTAGTTTTTCCATTTTAGTAATACAAACAATAGACAAAATGATAGTAAAATATAAGACATAATTTTTTATGTTTGATTTTCTCTAAAACAATATTTACATAATGCCTTTCTCTAGCTCCATCTCGTAAAAATGTTGTCTGATGGTTTTTCTCTTTTTTTGCATTTCATTAAAAAATTATTTTGCTACATTTCTATATGTACTTTGTGATTGTAAAAGAAAATTTTGGAATGTTTTTATTGCAAGTAAGTCGGTTTTACTGATAAGACATCTTTTTAGGTGAAATACGACCTTCTTTAATTTTAACATCAAAAAAGCTAATGGAGTTTTAAAACTGATGTATGTACATTTTGTGCTTTAAATGTGAATTCAAATTTATCTTAGTTTTGTACATCAGTATTTTTGTCATGTTGATCAAAACTTTACTGTGAATATTACTCAGTGCTGACTGTTCATATTGTATAAGTTATACAAAATGTATCCATTCATGAATCCTTGGTTAACTTACACCTAACTCTGGGTTTATAAGACTTGAGATCAATCTCCAAGCTCAAATCTCATGCCTTGTCTTTGAATGTTTCTAAGTGAAATTTGATCGGACGATAATGATATTATTGATGCATCAGTCTGGCAGTATATTTGTTCTGAGAAAGAATTTAAACATTAAACCACCCTATGTTTTCAACCATTATACAGGTACATTGTACTTTGAGAATGGAATTGAGATTCAAGCTTGGAGAATGTTCTCAAGTTAATTTTGTTACCTTGGGAACCGTTAGGTGTCATTGTTTATGGACTATTGTGATTGGAATGGCTTTATTCTATATGTTTTATCGTATGTGCAGACAGATCTCTGTTTTGGATATTTTACATCTATGTTGTCTGTTTTCCTTGTATGCTTTAGAGTTTTTCCTGTGTTTTAGATGAATATTTCATGATTTTTTAAGCATTTAGTATGAAGAAAATATTCTGAATAAAAATGACAGATTTCAAACATTTTGTTGTTTTGTGACTCACACTGTGGCAATGATACGCAACTAAACATACCATGATTTGTTTAAGATCTGGTTAATTTACTGTTACAAAATGTATAAGAAAACCTATATATGGAATAAAATGTGATCCTCACGGTGTGTGAATTATATGCTACACCTGTTTGATATAAGAATGATGAAATTGATAATCTCTGGCAGTTTGTCAGTGTACTTTAATTTGTTATGTATGGTAATTCATTTTCATATTTTGTTTTTGCATATGTTTACCTAAGGAGCACAGAGAAACGACAGTCATATTGTGAAGTTTGCGGAAAGGGCTTTCCGTCAATCGCTCACGTACGCAGACACATGCCGGTACATACCGGGGAACGACCCTTCAAGTGTCCTGATTGTGGGCGTGGTTTTACTCAGAGAAGTCACATGAGATCTCACTGCGTTACTGTTCATTCCTTGTTCAAGAAAAAATGAACTTTTTGTCGAGAGACTGACATCATCAAATAAATTAAATCCATGAAAAGTTCAATCATCTAGAATAAGTCGTTTTCTGCAGTATTGATAGATAGAGCCGATTGTTGCGATGAATTATATTTGCTAGTGTTAATTTGAAATAAACATGTTGATTTGAATATCTATAATCATCTTTTTACAACTTGTTTATATATTAGTTATATGTATTAGTTTGCAATGCCATCATGTTGTCCTTGTTTTATCTTTGTTAACGTACTCAGTGTAAAGCCACCACCTTTCATTAAGTAGTCCAGCACATTACCCCTAGACCACCGATTATCTCCTTATGAGACATTAAGCAGTAACTATAATTTATGATAGGTCATGTCAGAGGTGAAACATAATGCCAAGTGTTTGAGACTTGAACCTGCTTGAAACATCGGTGAACATGTCGTCAGTAGGAATGTAGCATACAGATGGATTAATTAGCGCTTCATGTTACCTGATCAGAGGCAAATGTCAGCCACTAACACTTCTATGTAAAGTACAACCTCTGTAGAGCAACACTCTGTGGGAGCTGCAAATATTTGCCATTGTTTAGAGGTTGTTGCTCTACAGAGGCTAAATTTATAGTTAATATCAGTTTAGGGAAATTTTGAAGGTGTTGTTATAGAGAGGTTGTTGCTCTACAGGGGGCTGTTCTGGAGAGGTTGTACTGTATTCTCAGTCTTTATGCTAGACCCCTAGCCCCAATCTCAGGACTTGTAAGGTGTAGTAAAAATACAAATGTGCCGTTCCTTAGGCAAATGAATTGTCTAGGGTCATTGGGAATAATAGGGTAAAAAAAATAGGAAAAACTATTTGAAAAGAGTTTGGATATAAATGCCTGATTCTCTTGTATCTCTAGGGCTGCAATGAATGATCATAGCTGTTGAATGGGCCGTTAAACAACAGATAAAAATGTCTCATATTTGGAGATGCATCCATTGGTTCTACAAATTCTACTTGTTTTCATGATACCCTACAACTACATTAGACATACATTTTGTAGCTGTTGATTTATTTCTATTCTGTTAACTGTTAAAGTCACATAAGCATATACATTTATTGGTCCTAACAGTTTCTGTATATTCTATAACAGAGGAATCCGGTGTGTTTTCCTCCCGTGCATACTTTATAGCAAGAAAAATGTTTCCAAAACCACTATCATATTTTTTTCAATATCATTGAAAAAAAAACTATTTATAGAACAGCTGTGTTTTCCCACAGTCATATTATGCACACGGCATTAAGTGACGTCACACGCTCTATATATTTCAAGTTTACAAAAGCAAAATACACAGCGAAATGAGTGTTTTTAGAAGAAAAATGGCTTGTTTTGTCGGTAATAATTATCTTGGGATAATATCAGCAAATGTTTGTTTTTTACATATATTTTTTATTGCAAAAAGCTCATGGGGCTTTAATATTTATGAATTCATATACATGTAATAAGATATTTTTTTTTATATTTTAGGTGCATTTGGTGAGGTCCAGTCAGTGATATCAAAAAGTGCTCGAGATTGTGAGATCTGCGGGAAAAAGTTTCCTTCCCCGGCACATTTGCGGATGCATATGCGTGTTCATACAGGAGAGCGGCCATTTAAGTGTTCTCAATGTGGTAAAGGGTTTACACAGAAAGGTCACATGAAAGCTCATTGGTTTACAGTACATGTGAAACCACAATGAATCTGGTAATTGTATTAAATGAATAACTGTCCTCTTATCCTAGATGTTTTGTTTCATCATTTCATTGAGTTTTACGCCCCTTTTCAACAGTCTGTCCTATGAGGTGGACAGTTCAACTAACCCTCATTCCTAGGACGAACCAGAACTAGACTTCCAGCTTTCTCATATATAATAAGGGGACATGGTTGGTAGAGATTGGACACTTACTGTATTCAATTGATTATGATTTACTCATCATTTGTTGTTTAATGGCATCATTGATCAAGTTGAATGCATGCTTGTTTTGCTTAGTATAATGTGCATGTATAAAGCATAAAATTCTATCTTCAGACAAAAATTAGGAATTATACTAATTGGAACATTCACTAATTGATACCTTATGAAGGAGGCTAGATTGTTAGCCTTTGACATGTTAGGTTATATTTACATTATATGTGGTGATACTTAGTGAAATTTTGTCAGGTGAATTCATAGTCTTTAGTGCAACGGTTACTCTATGTCCATATTTGTTCTAGAATAAATTTTCTTTAATAAAGGGGCATACTGTAGTTAAATGTTGGCACAAATATGTTCAAAATTATAAGTTTCAGCAATATAATGATTTCCATCTCTGTTATGAAAAACCATCAGTTGTGATCTTGATTGCAAGCATATCTCATAAAGTATATTCTTTAGCAAGCATCATTTACTGTGGAATCATTAATTTTCTTTGGGGATTTAATTTTGTGGATTTCTAGGGTCGGCTCATCCATGAAATCAAATCCCCACAAATTTAAATTCAGAGATAAAGCATTTCACAAATTTATGTCCCCATGAAACAGCCATTTTAGTAAAAACCACGAAAATTGAGCCCAACGAAAATAAATGAAAATACAGTATTTGTTAAAGTTATTCCAAGATGTATATGATATTATGTTTGTATATCAACATTTTAATTCTCTTTTCAGGTGGCTCACTTGAAGGAACGTCTGACAGTTGCCACGTTTGTACTGTTTGTGACAAAGTCTTCCGCGCCCCTTCACTGTTAAGACGTCACATGCTGAGTCATACGGGAGAACGGCCATTCGTTTGTCTTTATTGTGGCAAACGATTTCGACAGAGACCTCATCTGAAGTCACACATTTATACTGTTCATCAAATATATACACACTGAACACTTAGGTGTTATCATGACTGTGTTGGAGGCTCAAAGAAATAATTTAGGGACAACACTGTTGTTTTAGTGCCTTCAAGTCTTGAATAATTCTAATGTTTCTTGAAATAATGTGTTACTTACTGCATGAGAAATGAAACCTGGTTCTTTGTGTCTCGCATTCTTGTAGTTGGATTTAACATTGTCCGATGATCACCATGATTGTTGAGTTTGCAGTAGACAGTGGTGTAACTAGTTTGTCATGCTTTTTAATCATTGCTTCCCATGATCTTTATTGGAAATAGTTTTGAGGTAGAACCAGCGTGATATTGATTATATTATAATATACATTACAATGAAAAGAAAAAATATCAAAGCAGTTTCTGTGCTACATGAAATTGTTTAATTGGGCTACTCGTAAACTTGTTGTTTTCGATGGCCCACCATAATAGGGCTAGTGCTTTTAAAAAATTAGTTTGAACACTTGACATCTGAATCATTAAATTTGCTAACAGCTTGAAGTGTACACTGTGATCAATCCAAGTTATCCTAAAGTATATTATGTTGCTTACAATTTTTGTTTAGTATAAGAAAGTGACTTACATGTACAAATGTATATAGATTGTATATTTAACTAAATGTTACTGTAAATGATTTGGTGCATTGTTCATTAAATATTGAAAATGATTTGACATGTTTTGTTACATTTCCTGATATAATTATGCCCTATAATAGAATGTGTTGTTTTGATTTTTTATGCAATTTCATTACATTTGTATTTATACATTGTGTTTCACTCTGTCAACTGACTGTTTGGATATAGCAATTTATAGGATAGGTTTTATGATGTTGGAATTGCTGTATTTGGACCAATCTTATTGCATACTAGAAATGCAATAGAACGTCTATACACATGCACACAATTATTTTCAGTAATGGGTGTTTTTACTCAATCATAGCATACAATTAGTTAGTATGTACACTTCAGATATATTGTCACTGATTCTAAGTATTATACCTTCAGGGTCCTTGCTAGCGAATGTGTCTGATGATCGAGTTTGTCAATTTTGCGGCAAGATATTTGGTGCTCCAGCCTTTCTTAAACGGCACATGCGTATACACACAGGAGAGCGTCCGTATGTCTGCCAGGTTTGTGGAAAAGGATTCCGTCAGAAGCCTCACCTCACATCTCATATCGTGAATGTTCATCCCAGCCATGTGACAGGAAATTAAAGTTAGACAACTCCTTCACATAAAATTCATGAAGTCAAGAATTCTTCATGAACTATTCCTACATATTTCATGAATAGTTCAAGAAGTTTGATTAACTGTTTGGCAGGGTCTTAGAAGCCTCATATTATGTTGTTAACATTCATCCTGGATGTGAAACTAGGACAGTCATATTGTCGGACCATACTAGGAAATGTAGCACAGAGAAAACTTTATACCATACAAAATTGATAAGAGATAAAAGTATCCCATGTATACAATTGATTTTCAAAATTCTATAAGGATCACTTGCCATACTGCTTGTGGTGTTTGCTTCATTATTTTAATACTACTGTTGATCAGATATGATTAAAATATGCCAGTGCAAAAATGCAACAAATGAAGTCCATTGTAGCATATCTTGGGCATATCAACATATATGACTTGGACATAATGCTAGAATATATAACACTGCGAAAACAACAAATTATACATATACCCTGTAGGTTTGTTTCTTATTATCTAGCTGAATTGTTTAACTAGTGTTTTTCTTATTGTATATACAGTACAACCTCTGTATAGCAACACCCTGTGGGAGCTTCAGATATTTGCGGTTGTTTAGAGGTTGTTGCTCTACAGAGGTTAAATTTATAGTAATTATCAATTTAGGGAATTGTTGAAGGTGTTGTTATAGAGAGGTTGTTGCTCTACAGAGGGCCGCTCTGGAGAGGTTGTACTGTAGTTACATTCTGACCAATAAATGTTTTATCATTATTATGGTAAACAGTGAAACCTGTGCTAGCGGCCATCTCCGAATAAAATCCACCCTGTCAATGAAAGCCATTCTTTTTAAAAACTGTTATTGATTATTTTTAACAAAATGACCTCCTAGTGAAGGTCACCTGTCAATAAAGGTCACATTTTGACTTTCCCATGGGTGGCCTTTGTTCACAGGTTTGACTGTATATTTCTTTATTGTGATCTGTACATAGGTTTTAAAAGTTCAGACTGAATATGGATCTGTACATATGTAATATATTAATAATAAACACATTTCAAAATTCACATCATGTTCTTGTTAATCATTTTTAATGCAGTCCCGCAGGAAGTAATTTCAGATTGGGGCAGCTAATTTTAGATTTTATCTGTTTACGGTGAGGGGGATCAGTTATAGCCCCTTTCATTGCCATTACAATGGAAATTATTGGGGGCGGGCTCAGCCCGCCTTAGCCCCTCCCTTTTTTACAGACTATGAATTATATTTTTTTTCCTTACATATTAGTTAAAGCGATGTTGTATTAACTGAAAAAAGTACATGTATAAGATACTGATGACAGAGTTAATGAAAAATAATGAAACTTTATGGGGATTGAAAAGCTCCATTCATACATTCCTTTAAGTTTTACTGCAATCGTTAAAGATTAATTGTATTGAGTTAAGACGTTCTTATTGATATTTCAGGCTCTACCATAGGTTTTATGAATCAACGTGTAAATGTACATCAGTGTACGGTGTGCCGGAAAGTCTTCTCTGCTCCATCAACTCTACGACGACATCTTCGAATCCACACCGGAGAAAAGCCATTCACCTGTAAACACTGCGGGAAAGGTTTCAGCCAGAAAGAGAACATGAATTCTCACATAAGATTTGTTCACAAGTATGCCGAGATGGATCATTTATCTAATTAGAAATGTGAACATTGTAGTGTACATAATTGACTGATAAACTTTATACCATACATAATGGTCATGGTCTGTTGAAATAATTGAATATTCTATCAATGTAAATTTCATTCATTGTATGTTGCAGAATTTTTCATTGAGCATAAATAAAAAATTGTTTCTGGCTATATCGTTATTCTAAGTAGGGTTGGACATGGACCTTTTTTGTTTGATTTTGCTCTTGAAAAATGTGCGGAAAGGTAAAAATGTGATTAAGTGGATGTACTGTTTCTCAGGCCTTGTAAAAAGTCTAAATAGGATGGTGAAATTCAGGTCGACTGGGTAACCAAAAACAAACAAATGTTTTTATGTCTTATTTAACTTTTTACCTATGTCTGTTGCTTGATAAAAAGGTCAGATAATCAAATTTTCAAAATTATCCATGTTTTCCTGTGTGCTCTAACATGTTAGTTTAATAAAGGGTAATACATCTTATTGTAGTTGTTGTTGTTATTTGGTTTTTGTTGGTAATTGGTATGTATGCGTTATTCTAGTTTTTAGCATGTAGGTTAACTTTAGAGAGGTCAAGAGAAGCTGATTTCTGTAATATTTAAAGATTTCCAAACTCGTTTGACCCTTAAAATAGCATTTTGACTCTTGAAAATAGGTATAAAACTAATAAGGACATGTTTTCAAGGCGACAGGAGTTAACTACTGTATTTTCGTTTATTTTCGTTGGGCTCAGTTTTCATGGTTTTAACTAAAATGGCTATTTCGTGGGGACATAAATTCGTGGAATATGATTTTTGATTAAAAAAGTCTTATTTCTGCGTTTAAGTTTGTGGGGATTTTATTTGTGGATGAGTCGACCCATGAAATCCACAAAATGAAATACCCAACGAAAATTAATAATTCCACAGTAAAGGAAATTGGATTGCATTATCATGGCGGTTGAAGTCAGGGAGTTAAATAATTAGCTTGTACTGTATTTCCACCAGCCTGATGTTACTCCTTCTTTGGAAACTCAAAGTTTTTATTATGTTAGGGTAACAGTGTTAGGTCCTCAGATGGAGCATATGAAAAAATCTTGTAACTTTTTTATACCTGCATTTAGCACAACCATCTTCTTTCGAAATAACATTTTTTTACTGCATTCAGTTCTATCTCAGAATTCTTTGTATTAAATCTTCTTAGCTGGACAAGCGTATATCATTATACCCCACAAATGAAGTTTGAGAGGGGGTTTATTGGAGTCACTCTGTCTGTCGGTCCGTCCGTCCGTATTAGTGTCAAAGTGCCAGCGGGGGTATTACCGTAGTCACCTCTGTGACAGCTCTAGTTGATTTCGTTGATGGAGATCTTCATTTCTTTATTACAGGTTGTTTCTCAGGTTCCCAAGTTTAAACTGATCTTTGAATCTTAAATTTGTCTGTTGCAGGTGGATCCCAGAGGACACCAGATAGTCAGAGAGGCAAGGCGTACATGTGCCAGTATTGTATGAAGACTTTTGGAGCACCAGCGTTCTTAAAGAGACATATTCGAATTCACACTGGAGAGAGACCTCATATATGTAACATTTGTGGAAAGGGGTTTGCTCAGAAAGGAACAATGAAGTCTCATATGATGATAGTTCATTCTAACATACAAATACTCTGATTTGTTTGTTAACCAGTTGGAGCCTGATGATGTGTGTTTTATATTGGAAGTTAATAATTGTTCCTATCGCCAATGAAAGAAGTGGAACCTGCAAGATTGTTTTGTAGCTGTTGAAACAGTTGTCAGTTCATACCCTTCCATGAAATTTTGACAAAAATGTTGATTTTCCTCAGAGTGTGGTGAAATTGCCAGCTACTTGTGAAAGAGAAAGTTTGTACTGGTTATAATACAATCCAGGAAGACGTCTTAGCAGGGTGACAATATTCCGGATATATATGTCCTGAACAAGCTATGATTTCTGAGTAAAATAAAAGTTATTTGATAAATATCTCAAAAAATGGCAAAGTTATGGTCTATTTAATCTGCTCTGAAGGATTTTCTTTAATACAAACTGAGTTAAGACCTCTTGTTTGGTAAAAATAGTCGGCTACATAAGATTTTCAGGATTTTAATTTGGCTCTATCAACATCCCTGTGTTGGGTGAACTGGTTGCCGTATTATATAACTGAAATATTGTTAAGAAATGGCATTCTTCACACAGAAACAGACAAACATCTTGGTACTTGTCCATTTTGTGTCAAGGCATTATGGGTAAACAAAACTCAATGAAGTGAAAATGGAATTGCTTATTTAATAATTTACTGAAGTGATTATATGCTTGTGTTCTTGGTGTGTAATTGTTTTTTATAAACTGTAAATTCACTGATTGACACTTATGAGCATGTAAGTGGTTTAGAGTGTAAACATTTAATCAACATAGTGGTATTGTACACTATTTTAAATATGTACAAGGTAGAATTAAAATTTGACGTGCTCTGTCTATGACATTGTGTTGTTTATGAAACCAGAAACAGTCTTAGAATACTACATGTTGCAAAAATATGTTCATGGAAGTGAAAATGTAATTAAAAATTTCTTGCTTGTTGAAATATGACCAAATGACAGCCAAACTTGATTTATTTGTTCTTTGAAAGTTGGGCTCCCTAATTAAAGTTGGCGAGTCTTCAAATGCCTTTTTTTGTATGTGCTGTGTTAACATCCTGGCACTTAATAAAAATTGTTTTCTTCACAGCGACTCTTCATGCGAAACCAATCATATACATGTATGTCACTAATTTTTGCTTTTGTTTTGCACCAATTTGCATAATTAAGTCAAGACACTTTCAAACACACACAAAAAATGGAATTTTCAGAAAATAACTTTTGAACTTTTTTTGAACATCTGCTATGATTTATCTGGATTTTTTTTATTTATTGAAAATGAGATTTTAGATCACACTAGTGTTTGAATCTGGATTTTCAACAAGGACAGAATTGACTTAATGTGAACTAGCCAGTTATAACGGTGCATGTGTTATTTAATTCATTTTATGGTTTTCAGTGAACTGAAAGTAACTTGAAAATTGCTTTTATACATTAGCTGTTTGCAGGTGTATTTTACTGATAATTCATTTTTTGTTTCAGATGTAAACCTAAAGACACAAGTGAATGAAGGAAACACGAGCTTCGTCTGTTCATTTTGTAATAAGACATTCGCCGCTGCTGCTTTCTTGAAAAGACACATACGGATCCATACAGGCGAAAGACCGCATGTGTGTAAAATTTGTGGGAAAGGATTTGCTCAGAAAGGAAATATGAAATCCCATATGTTGGTTCATTTTAAGGGTCAAATTTCTCCTGTTTTTTTGGAGACCCCATAGGGTATGTACATATTCTGTGTAAAACCGTTTATTTTGCTGCTTGGAGTCTGATATTTTGAAAATATTGTTCTCAAAGAAATATTATTTGATATTGAATGAATTCTTTTGCTCCGTATCGATAGATCCAGGGCATATTGTTTATGGCTAAGCTGTTGGTTTGTTGGTACCAAACTTTAACCTTGCCTATAAAATCAAAACTCTTCCGCCTACAATCATCAAACTTCATATGTTGGTTCCTCTCGACAAACTCTACAAGACCTGTTCATTTTCAGGTCAATGGTGAAGGTCACCCTGAGAGGTCATTGTGTTTTAAGAACCAAACTTTTTATACTTTTTGATGGAACATAATTATTGGTGGTCTGTTTACCATTATGGTTACTGTTCTTTCATAACCAAACTTGGTCAAAATGTTTATGGGGATAAATATCTGAGCCAAGTTCAGTACAAAAGCAACATGACCTCTTGAACTCTAGAATTGTGACCTTTGATTCAACAAAAACATGAAATAGGCCTTGAGTCAAGGTTTGGCATAAAAAGATGTTTGTTTCTGATTGTCTGACTGACCCTATTTTTATTCCTGCAACCCTGGACTTTTTATTAGAAAACTGGAATGATACATCCACTTTCAAATTTTTTAACCTTTTAGGACAAAACCCCCTTAATTCCAACCATAGTTTTGAAGATCATGTAACTAAAAACAAACAATTTTTGTAGGCCTTAAATAGTTTCAATTCTTCAACAGATGGCTTTGATGGGCATATTTGATGACTCTTGACACTCTAGTTTGTGTTTATCTTGTTGGACCTAATTCTATACATTGGGGTTAGATTTCAATGTGTTGTTCTTACTGATCACTTCATTTTGATTGTTTTCATAGCTCAATCTACATTGTCACACTTGTTGACTGTTAACTCGTAACTTAATTGTCTTATATGAGATACACACCTCGCTATATATACACAAAACAAACAAAAATTGAATTTTTGACTTCTCATTTAAACAACCTACCTGCTGTTTAATAAACAAATATGTGCATCATTAATGAACAAGTAGCACTCACAGACTGCGAAAAAATCCCCCGCTAAAAAGGTAAAAGGGGGAATATCATTTTCTCTAAAAAAAGCACAAATGTAACAAGGTACACTTCATTGCCATCATTCTGCAAACATACAAAATTTAAATTAAAATATTTATCAAAGGGAAGTAATTCAAATTTGAATTAAAATATTTATCAAAGGGAAGTAATTCAAATTTGAATTAAAATATTTATCAAAGGGAAGTAATTCAAATTTAAATAAAAATATTTATCAAAGGGAAGTAATTCAAAAAGCATGAGAGAGAGAGAGAAAAAAAATTGTATTATGTATATTCCTTTGATGGACAGTTGTTTACAGTCTAACCCTGTGTTTGCAGTCACCTTTAAACTAAGGCCATTCTTTGAAAAACATCATTGATTGTTTAGAACAAACTGACCTACCAAATATAAAGGCCATTTTGTCTTTCCTAAAGGTTTAATTGACTCTATATTTATGTATTCTGAAAAACTACAAAACCAAATCAATCATGTTTACAACAGTCATTTTCATTCCAAAATTTGTGTGATGCACTTAGATGCCCTATGAAAAGGCTTGAGGTTATTTCAAAATGAGTTTCGACTGAAATTGTATGATTCTATTACTTAATATAGCAATATTATATTGTTGGAATTTGTTATACATTGTTATTACATAATTATAATTACTGTTTTGTTCTATTTACAGATGTGAAAGAAAAATCAGTGGAGCAGAAAGATGACCGAACTTGTCCAATATGCAGAAAGATGTTTAGTAGGCCGAGCTTATTAACTACCCATATGAGGATTCACACCGGGGAGCGTCCTTTCAAATGTCCTTTATGCAAGAAATCCTTTACTCAGAAGGGACATGTAAAATCTCATATGTTAATCCATCGAAATATGATGCTGTGAAAGTTCAAACTACAGTGAAACCTGTGTTAGTGGCCACCTTCGAATAAAGGCCACCCTGTGTGAATAAAGGCCATTCTTATAAAAGCTGATTTTGATCATTCCTTTACTGTTTACAGGACCTGTGCATTTTCAGGTCAGTAGGTCGAAGTCACCCTGAGGGGGCGTTGTGTTTTAAAACACATTTTGTTTCATTTGAGATATATTTTCAAGAAAATAGTTTGTACATGTACATTTTTATGTATGGAAGTATCTTGTTTATTTGTGTTGTTGTTGTATATAGTGGTATGTTGTTACTTTTTCTATGAAGAATACCTCAATGCTCAGGTATCCTCCACCTTGTATATATAGAAGGTTTTGAAGGTGTATCCATTCATATCAAATGCATGTATTTTACTGTTCTTGTCAGAGTGTACAATATTTTTATCACCAAATTGTTGACTTATGAATTCTACTACATGTACTGTAATACTAGTATATGTTATTATTTATCATTATGGTTACTATTTGTCGTACACCTATAATGGTGTTTTTTTTCTGTTTCGTTTTAAATGACTGAAACAATTCATAAGGTGTAAAAAATAATAGTTTGTTTCTGGTTGTAATTTATCCAAAATAATTATTATCTTGATAGTGAGCAGAAATGTAGAACAGTGAGACTGTAGATGTACCATTACACCTCTTGCGTAATAAAGAAAATTAGGGTCTTAGAGTAAAGTTAATGTAGGTCGGATAACCAGAAACCAACATTTTTTTTTAAGCCTAACATTGTTTGTCACAGGCGCTTGTATTGTACTTCCATCATGTTTGTTTGATATCATTATTTTTGTAAATTACATATTTTGAAATACATTTGTAAAAAGTTGAAAATTGTTTCTAGTGAGTTTTTTAGGAGGTGAATATAGTTGTCCCATCGTCTGTCCGTTAGTATGTAAGTATATAGTCATTTTCTCCCGATGTTTAATTGTGTAATTCATATGCTTAACACATTTGAAATTAAAATAAAGTGGAACTAAGAAGTGTTACCAAAGTGAAATTTATATCACTGTGGATACTTAATAAATCTAAGTACTGAAAGTACTCATGGAAACTGAACTTACATAGACTTGCATAGCAACGTGGAACTGAAGAATATTATTGCTTGGTTCTTCAGTTCACATCAAAATTCATGCGCCCAGGGCGAGTGAAATTCTTTAAAAACTGAACTATTGTTTAGTTTCCAAAAAAATGACAGTACCATATAATTATATAACCCATAAACAACAGACATGATTCTGTTCTTTTCAGATTTGCCAATATGCCTGATATAAGTTGTTTCTATTCCAGGTTTTAGAAAGTAAGAAATTGAACCAATTTCATGAATTAAGTAAATATAAACCACATGAATAAACACATTCACAAAACATGCCTTTCTCACATCGAGGGTTCAACGCAACAGTGTCGTAACTCATATTGAAATAAGAACAAGTTACGACTGTGTTGCGCTGAGCCCTCGACATGGTAATTAAGGGTACACAATAAGGTGTTTTAAGTCATTGTCCAAATGAATTCATTGTTGAAGATTGAACTGTACTTATGAATGAACTAATCATACAAATTTGGAGTAATACATAGGAATCAATATATTCCACCTGTGCTCATGGGATCATACATTTACAGGGGGCAGGGGGGGGGGGGGTCTATGAAAGTGGTGTTGTGCGTACAGTAAAAGGTAATAAAGGAGCGTGATAAAAAAACTTAATGTGGTGAAAACCATTACGGCCATGTGTAACCATTCTGAATGTATAACCATACTAAATGATTGCTTGTCTTTGATTTGGTTGTAGGGTCACCGTTTCCTCTATTCAACTGTTCTGTTCTGTTCTCTGCCTCTGCTTTTCAGCTGGTGAATGAAAGATCCTTAGTAGCCAATTATAGCAGTTAATGAAAGATACTTAGTAGTAGGGCTGTCCCGATACAGATCTCAGGCGATACGATACGTATTGCGATACGGTACTAGCGATATGCGATATCAACGATACGATATAAAAATATTTCAAAGTAATGAAAAACCTTGCAATATTAGTGTTTTTTGGGAAACACTGCACACTTGTTTGGTGCTAGAAAGTCCTAATTAACTGTTAAAAAGGTGTAAAACTAAAATTGTCTTGTACTTAATGTCATCAATTTGATGCACATATGTTAGTTGATATTATGGAAACTAAATAATTATGAGAAATATTATTATAACAGAAGCAAGTTTTAATCTCTGTCCCATAAATGGCCTTATAACAAGAATAGAAACTAGCCATATAAACTTGTTTAAAGAATCAGGGTTATGATTGTCAAATTGATTAAAAATACTAAATTAATAATGAACTTCTGAAACCTTCAACTTGGATGTTATGATGATGAGACACAATTATGTGTTCTAAGGTTGCTAGTCCCACCACTATACTTGACATCGCGTTGACTTCTTTGTACCATTAATCGGCAAACCAAAATACTGCCATATTTTTATGTAACATTACATGGTGGCGTAATACAATTTATAAGTCAATATCTACTTGACAAAATCTGAATATTCGAATCAAATTCGTTGTCTAGCTTTACCTCACGTTGCTAATGTCTATAAGTAGAGTATGGAATCCCGGAAATTAGTTGAGTAAGCATTGTCGACGATGATATGAGAGTAAATTCGCAAATCTAGTTCAGTTGTTCAACCGTGATTCTAAGAGTTTTTAATATAAAATAAAAAACCGCGATACGGCCGATACGGGACCTTCCGATACGATACGCATATCGTTCAGCACTGTACCGGTACGTACCGGTACGCAGCTATATCGGGACAGCCCTACTTAGTAGCCAATTATAGCAGTTAATGAAAGATACTTAGTAGCCAATTATAGCAGTTAATGAAAGATACTTAGTAGCCAATTATAGCAGTTAATGAAAGATCCTTAGTAGCCAATTATAGCAGTTAATGAAAGATCCTTAGTAGCCAATTATAGCAGTTTTTGCTCTTAATTGATTTGTTTGTCAGAAGCATGACATTCCATTTTCATCATTCATGTGTTAACTCACATAACTGTTTACTTCATTTTGATTTTATTTCTGTTACAGATGTTCAGGGTTCTGCTAGTCGTTTGAAATATAGATGTCCATACTGTAAGAAGATAGCTCAGTCCCAATTCTCTTTGACAACGCACATGCGGATTCATACAGGAGAGAGACCCTTTGTGTGTTCAATATGCCAGAAGTCCTTTACTCAAAAGGGTCACATGAGATCCCACATGGTTTCAGTGCACATGGACATGAACATAAAAATTTAATACTGGACAAGATGCTGATTTTTCCTTACTGATCTTAGGTGTAAAAAAAATGTTTGTTTCTGGTAACCCAAAACTACCCTAATATTTCCCTGCAATATGAACCCTATTTATTATGTTTTGTTTGGCCTGAGGAATGATACATCCACCTTCTCATTCCACACGCTTTTAAAAAAAGAGAAAAAAGCCCCAACCTACACTGTTATAAATGAGCATGTAGCCTGAGACTGATATGTTTTAGGCCTTAACTATAACAAGATGAAATCACATTACTTAAAAAATTACAATGAATTTATTAATTAATTTCTACTAATTGTATATTTATTGCCCTTTGATTACATATTATCATGTGTACTGATTTTTTAAATGTTCATGTTGGACAAAGCTGAGTTTTTGTATTTTTATGCCCCTGTATTGATAAATCAGGGGCATATTGTTTTTGGCCTGTCTGTCTGTTTAATTGTCTGTTTGTTTGTACCGTACTTTAACCTTGCCTATAAAATCAAAACACTTCCACCTACAGACACCAAACTTCATATATTGGTTTCTCATGACAAGCTCTACATGAACTGTGCATTTTAAGGTCAGTAGGTCAAAGGTCAACGTCACCAGGAGGAGGCATTGTGTTTAAAAAAAAACACATCATGTTTCAATGTAAAAAGAATTAGATAAGTATGAGAAAGGTACCTTGTTCTTGATTCCATGAATTTTTCTGCTGTCTTTTAAATTCCCTTGACTGCTGATTATTTCTTATATATTGTACTTAGAATACATTTGTAAATCATTAATTTTGTATATTTATTAAATTAATTCAAATTGTATACATACAATTCAATTACATGTATCTGAAGTGTGCCTCATCGGCTGACTTACTAATACTGCAGAGGGTATGGGAGTTGGTTGGTAAGGCCTAAAAAATGGTTGTTTGTTTTTGGTTACCTGTCACTCCTTAATTTGTCCCTGTGTCCTTTGTATACGCCCGCGGAATGGTAAATCCCCTTTCCCACAAGCCTTCCCATTCAAGACTTTAGATCTACATTATATGTAATGAGCATGTAAACAGATATATATTTTTTTAGGCCTACATTTGATGTATGCTACAATGTGCAATACATGTGATTGATACATGTGTATGTATCGAGGGCTTAGCGCAACACTGTCGTAACTTGTTCTTATTTCAATATGAGTTACGACACTGTTGCGTTGGACCCGCGGTATGTGGAATATTGGCTTAAAGATTATGTATTGTCATTGATGTTTTACCTGTGTGTGCAATGCCTTAGTTTGTATCTTGATGTTTCTTAAATTTGTTGAACTCATCATGCTCTGACTTGGACCATAATTATGTAGTATATTTTGTATGTGTATTAATGATTAATGCATTAATTGGAAATAAATCATTGAAATTATGCTGTTATCATTCTGTTTATAAAACAACTCAAGTTACATATACAGTACAACCTCTCCAGAGCGGCCCTCTGTAGAGCAACAATCTCTCTTTAACAACACCTTCAAAATTTCCCTAAGCTGATATTCACTATAAATTTAACCTCTGTAGAGCAACAATCTCTCTTTAACAACACCTTCAAAATTTCCCTAAGCTGATATTCACTATAAATTTAACCTCTGTAGAGCAACAACCTCTCTATAACAACACCTTCAAAATTTTCCTAAGCTGATATTTACTATAAATTTAACCTCTATAGAGCAACAATCTCTATAACAACAGCCAATATTTGCAGCTCCCACAGGGTGTTGCTCTATGTACAGAGTTTGTACTGTATACAGTGCAACCTCACCCAGTGATCACCTCAAAATAAAGACCTCCTCGCTATAATGACCGACTTAATATTATGACCACATTTTCAGACAGGTTTGCGGTGTTAAAAATTCCCTCCATAGTTCAACCACCTCAATATAACAGCCATAAAATTGTGTCCACAAGGTGGTCATAATAGTGATGTTTTACTGTATATACATGCATTAAAAAATGTATATACATTAAAGCTATTTTATGTTCATTTCAAGTGTCCTGGTACAATATCTTTCGCTTTCTACTCCTGTGTTTGTGAATGGAAACTGACCGAAAGTTGAGCTTTCCGTAGCTGTCACTGGCTCGGCACCCATTAATTTTTATGCAAACCGAGGAACATGTACTATGTTTATCTACATCCGCCATGCAATTGTTAAAACTACTTTCAGTACTTTGATTTTATACATTACACATAGTTTAGAATCTTTTTTTTTCCAATTTCAGGTAACCAACAAACTCTTTTAGGAGTAAAGGTCCACAGATGTAAACAATGTCAGAAGATGCTTCAATCAAATGCAGCTTTGATCATGCACATGAGGATGCATACAGGGGAAAAGCCATATAAATGTGACATTTGTGGGAAAGCATTCGCAAGGAAAGGCAACATGAATACCCACAGAGTTTCTCATTTTCATAATTGAATATTGTATATATTGTACCTACACATCTGGACACATACAATTTAAAAGTTTTGGACATATTCATGTATGATTATTTTGTGATGTAGTGATTAGCATATGCGATAATTAGTTGAGTGTATGCTCCCCATTTTCTTTAATGAAGTTGTATTATTTCAATGTGTTGTTTAATAAAATCAAGTTTGACAAGTTTTGCCCCAACCCTCTTCACTTGGGAGTGTTCAAAACATGCCATATACTTTACTGAGAACTGTGTACATTATGGTCTACTTTATCATTTGTGAATATAGGACACTTGTCTACAAAAGACATTTTGGTGTTTTCCACAGATAGTCCTTTGTACCCAAGTTAGACTGTAATTTGTTCATAAGCTGGTGAAGTCCTTCAATTAAGTTGGTTGTTGTACTATAATTGGAGCTGTCAAAATGTTAAGGAATTAATGACCAGTGATTATGTGAAATAATATCATTTGACCAACATCAATTCAGATTCCTTTACAATTGTATTTACAAAAAAAGTACCTTACAGTTAGGTGATTTTTCGTCAAAATTTATATGCCGAAGCCCTGTGTGGTTCATTGCTTGGATGTAAACCACATGGTTTGGTAGTGCGCATGTGCATGTTTGTGTTGCCATTTACACGTGTATTTAGTTGTGTCATTGCATGATTTCGTTATCTAGAAGTCATTTATCTTGTATTAAAATATCAATGTTATTTGTCTTGTAAAAACTGTTAGCACACGAATTGGACTTAAATAAATATGTGTAGGTAAATCTCACTCATGATATATCTTGTATTATATTTATTATACGATGCAGCAGGTATTTTTATTTGGAGGTATAAATAAAACTACCTGGTGCAGGTATTGATTCTGTCTAGTACTGCATTTGTATTTAAAAGATCGACGGTTTTACACCAAATGATATGGTATCTTTTGTCTAAGTGTATTTTGTTGTTTTTCTGCAAGGTATATAGTTATTTCTGTTGAATTGTTAAAGCCCCATTAGCATATAAATTTATCGGTCGTAATAGTTTCTGTTAGTCCTATAGCAGAGGAATCTGGTGTGTTTTCCTCATGTGCATACTTAATAGAAAGAAAAACTGTTTCCAAAACCAATATCGTATTTTTTTCAATATCATTGAAATAAATACTATTTATAGAACGGCTGTGTTTCCCGCAGTCAAGTTATGCACACGTCGTAATTAGTGACGTCACGCCCTCTACATATTTCAAGTTTACAAAAGCAAAAATCACAGTGAAATGAGTAGAAGAAATAGGGCTCGTTTCGTCGGTAATAATTAATTATCTTGGGATAATATCAGCAATTTTTTTTCATATATTTTTCTATAGCAAAAAGCTAATGGGACTTTAAGAAGAATGTCTTTCCGTTGTTAAAATGTATTTTATATAATTTCAGGTCAAACATTTTTGAACCAGAGTACATCAGACTGCGTCTGTCCATTCTGTGGTAAAGATTTTGGCGGGAAAAAGTCGTACCTGGAACGTCACATGAGTACCCATACAGGTGAACGTCCACATGTGTGTCGAACATGTGGCAAGAGTTTCACCCGGATGTACAACCTGAAGAAACACGTCATTATGACTCACTATCAACAATGATTTAAAAGATGGCCTCTCTTACAGGTGATAGTGAAATGTTATACAAAAAAAATCAATTTGAAATTTATTTTGATTTTCCATAAGCCTAATTTGAAATCATGTTTCGTTTGTTTATCAACTAGTGCTATATTTATTTATATAAATTATAAAAAAACAGACGTGACATCAGTATATGTAACCAGAATTGCGTATGGTGGCATCTTTGTTTGATTTCATGATTAATTGTGGCACTATATGCTAATATAGATTAGAAAGATAATTCCTACACAACAACAAGAAAAAAAGGTACACACAGAACAACCCAGTTTCCCCAAATGCATCCATCCCTGATTTCCTCAACCCCAACCCTACCCAACACATACAAAAATTGAGGACAAAACACAGTCTCTTGGACTTATTGTCGATCCAAAAATATAGAAAGCAAAACTGTCGGAAATTAGAATGTAGTCCCGCATGTAGTAGTTATAAGTACATAAGAATGATTTGAACCTGCATGTACATAATACTTAACTTTTCTAATCATTGATTGTATACAAATGTTTTATAAATTCGTTTATTTTTCAAACATGCATACACGTAGAGATGTATATACTTTTACTGCTTTGTAAAAAAATGTTACACTGGTAGATAACCGACCTTAATTAATGTTTCACCGTTCATTAACGATTTAATTAATTCAAGAAAGATTTAAAAAAGTAAATAACTGTATTAATTATGTTTGCTTTATATCTGACAAGTATGCGTAACAAAGTGACTTGACGCATGTGTTACATATAACAGATATTCCACCGTGTCACGTACGTGGACCATGCTTTTCTGTGATATGTAATCACATATACAGTACAACCTCTCCAGAGCGGCCCTCTATTCAGCAACATCCTCCCTTCAACAACAGCATAATCATTTCCCACTGCACGATTTAACTATTAATTTAACCTCTCTATGCACCTCTCAACAGCAATATGATTTTTCTACCCCAAAAGGGTGTTTATTTGGAGAGGTTGCGCTGTACATGTATTATATAGTTGAACCAGAATTTGAGAAAGTATTTTGATACATTTGTATACATGTATATGTTATGGGTACTTTTGGTTCAGTTTAAGAGGGGGGGGGGGGGGGGGTAAATGATTTCTATTACGGTTTTACTACTGCATGCCGTTACTATTGCTTATGCACCTGGGTCTCTGTGGCTGAGTGGTATAAAGTCTCTGACGTGTAATCACTAGTCTGTCACCGCTATGAGCCCGAATCCCACAGGGACCAAAGTTCACTTATGATGAAACTGTCCAGCATGCATGCTTAGTGAAGGTCGGTGGTTCTACCCAGTTGTAAGCTTGGTGTCTTCTCCATTGTTATAGCTGGAAGGTCGCCAAATGACATTGACTCTTGGTGAGGCGTTAAACTCCAGTGCTTGTCCAGCTAGTGTACATTGCCCTGCCAAAGACCTCTACTATACATGTATTGTATAGGTCTTTGTCGCTGTTACACGTTATTTGTTCCTTGCAAAAAAAAACATTGGCTTACAAGTATTTGCTACATGAACATGTATATAGAATTTATTCCAAAATGTATACGCTTTTATTTTTTTCAGATTCACATGGTTTAATGAGTTTACCAGTAAAACATCATCAATGTCATCACTGTCATAAGGTTCTTCAGTCTAATACTGCTTTGATCATGCACATGCGAATACATACAGGAGAAAAGCCGTTCAAATGTGACGTTTGTGGAAAGGAATTCACCCAGAAAGGCAACATGAAAATCCATAAAGTTTCTCATTTAACGTTAACCCATTGATAAGAACATTACACGACCAGTATATACACAATAAGTGAGACTTACGATTGAATAAATTGACATAATACGTACGCTTCATCTGATTTTGATTAAATAGTCTTATCTTTCAAATTACAATGTAATCCAAAAAAGAAGCCCATTCGTTGATATCTATAAGCAATAATTCTGCGATAAATTAATTGTGAATAAAACAGTTACATGTGTATATACATTATGTATACAGTTATTAATTGGTTATACTTTACTTAATTAAATAACACGCAGGACTGGGAATATAAGTCGTGGTCTCGGATGTGGTTGTATGTATATTTTGTCAGCATTTTTGTTTAGATTGACTTAGTTGATATTTTTTACCTTTATATTGTTTGCATTCTTTCGTATTTCATTATCGAAGAAGATACATGTACTATAGTACATATTTTGTATTGTATGTAAAACTGACAAAAAAAAAGTTCAGACATTTAGTTTCAATAAAAGAACAAATGAATATTGTGCGTTAATGTTTCGTTTTATTAACCACGTTTTCCGAAGTCCTCGGTCCTGAAAATGCAGTTAATTAGATTGACCATTGTAGGAGGTCGGTGTTTAAAATTTATTTCCAGTATGTACAGCTAGTTCTCAAGGGATTTCGACCACGTTTTCACCGTAAGAATGTGATTTTCATCTACTTTCCCAACACTATCCATGGCCAGATTTTGTGAGTTAATAATGTATGGCCCTCTGCTTATTTCAATCACATGGCTCAAACTAATTGACCAATCAGAGCGCCGGATGAAAGCCCATACCATTTCCTTGGTGCACTCAGGCCGGGACACTATATTGCATTAGGGACTCTAATATTACACTGTCCCTGATTACATGTAATATATCGTCCCTGACCAGTGTACTGCAACATGGGAAGGATCGAACTAGTTTACAAGTATGGCTTAACTTTTCCGGTACTCTGATTGGTTGATTCGTTTTAGCTATTTCATTGGCTGTTGTTCATTCGTGAACCGTCGGGGATTTCCGTATATCTGATAATAACACTTCGCACTTACTTTACTTATGTGTTAACTAATTGCACCCTTTATTCATTTATTTGAATTAAACATATATATTGAAATGCTATAAGTTGCTCTGGCAGCATTTGTTATAGAAACAAAAATATTACCGTAATGCTATCAATATAGACACTCAAACAAAAGAAAACGTGTCTTTTAAATATCTGGGAGTGTATATAATGGTCTCAGAAAATATAGTCAGTCTGTCATATAACATTTTTTATACGTTATTTTTTTGCAAATACCTTTTTGAGTGACCCTGTCTGCACCAATACAGAACTGCAGTCTTGTTAAGGTTTACGTTGTATTTAAAAAGTGCAACGACAATTAAGCAGGTAAGTTTATAACTGGAGATTATAAGTCGCGCGAAGAAGGACGTGTTTCAAACTTGATACCATATCTTTAGAACAGTCTACACTACAGGGTTGCCATACAGCCAGCCTTCTTCATGTGTGCGAGGGTTTGGTGCCAGCACTACCTCCGGCAGATTGTTTGAAATCAGCTAAAGCTAAGAGACACATTAAAGTAAAACATTTTAAAACCCCATTAGCTTTTTGAATTTAGCAGTTCGGAACAATATATGTTATGATAGTAAAATATAAGAAATATATTTTATTTGCTCTAAAACAATATCACACGATGCCTTTCTTTTTGCAATATCATTGAAAAAAATACTGTGTTATATTTCTATATGTACTTTGTGATTAAAAAAGTAAATATCAGAATGTTTTTATTGCAAATAAAAGTCAATTTCACAGATAAGATATCTTTCTAGGTAAAATAAGACCTACTTTAATTTTAACATTCAAAATGCTAATAGGGCTTTAAAGACTGTCTCACAAAAATATTATCGACAATCAGGTCATAAACCACGATAGGGGTTTCATAGTAAAGCACTGTAATACTGATCGAGCAGTTAAGACATTATTTCTTTGAAAAAGAACCCGTGCCAGGATTGGAATCATCTCGACAGTAGTACTAGTGTGGCTCGCACTCAGAGGGCTTCAGGAAATCCCTTAAACTTGATTAGTAAAGCACCTGCATCGGTATGCTGCGTCGTATATATAAAGTCCCTACACCGTATAGAAGCAGAAGAAGTATATATTGTTAACATGGTATCAGGCTTTTATGCTCGATCGGTATTTATAAATCATTCATCTATCTATCTATCAAATTTAAGATCACATCATCATCCGGTTGAAGGGTTGGAGTCCATAATAGTTTGTCGAAAAAAACTTATTGTTGTTGCTTATTTTGGGTTCGAATTCCACGGCACTAGGATCTTTTATATTTATTATATAGCTATACAAACTTGTAAACAACCCGACAAAACTGAACAGCGCGAAATGAGTGACATCGTTTACCTTCTAGCTTTTTCAAAAGCTTTACCTGCAAAAAAGTCGATATTTTAGTGGTGTTCGACCATTGAACTCTTCCCCCAAGGAGCCTCCTGACCCGCCGCGGTTTTCTTGAATTTGATTGGTCCAGGATTAATTAATTCCAATATGGAGTAAAGCCGACCGAAGGAGCAGCGTTGCATCTTTAAAATACTGAAAATAACAGGTCATATGGAACTTCAGAAGAGAAATTTATCAAAATTATTGGTAAGAAAACAATTGTTTACGATAGCTGACTCCCTAGGTTTAAAGATTTGCAGCACAGAAGTTTGTACAGCTTGGGTGCACGCTTCAAGGTTTTGCGTGGGATAGCTGTTAACACTTTCTCTGTTCATTATTATGTTCACTGTTCTGTTATTTTATATCGTTCGGCATTAGAAGATTAATTCTAATCCATTGTTTGATGCGGTTACGATATATTATGTTTAGTAGAAAATATTGACGTGTATATTATTTACATGGTAAATTGCATCCCTTATTTTTTGAATTTCCTCTACTGAATGGCTTTGTTAAGAATGGAGTAAAACTTCTGGATTATTTGACATGTCAAGTCGGGGTCATCGACTAGACAGTAGACGCTAACCTTTGATTATTTTAAATTCCATGCATGTATGTTTAATCAATTCTTAGATAGATTGTGCTCACCTTTTAAAACTGTTTTGATGTAGTCCTAATTGTTAGCAGGGCTTTTTTTCACAGGTTGGGGAAGGGGCCTTTTCTTTAAATTTGGGGAAAATAACGCATAATTTTAGCAAAAGGGGAAGAAAAAACTTGATGTAAATTGAATTTTTGGAAATATGCATGATTTTGAAGAATTTTCCTGAGGGGAAGACGCCTATTAACGACCCCTGCTAAAGAGTACTGTGCAAGGTTCTCAATAAGTTGGCCCAAAAGCTGGACCAGAGACATAGACAATGTTATCTATGTCTCTGGCTAAACTAACATACAGGTCTGATAGACGAGGTCCATGCATTTTTCCTAAATTACAGCATTATTTTTAAACTTAAATTGAGATTTCTAACCGGCATCTGTCGATTCTAAGTGGCTAAATTGGCTTGCACTGCAGCCGGTAGTTATAAGTTTATTGAGAACCTTTCTGTGTACATGTATTGACTCACCAATTGAAGTAATTAAAGGTCTAGGGAAGACCTACACAAATACAGTAACTTAGATGGTGTTGAACCTGAATCAGATGAAGAACTCAATAATGTGTTATTGTATTGTTATCAAAATTTTCTTACTTTCAGTAAATTGAGTAAGATCAAAAGAAAAAGAAAAAGTAACGATACATCAGAAAAACCACATGGTCACCAAATGTGACCAATGCTACAAATTGGAAGAAATCTGTATGTTTTTGAGTTCTACAACAGTGTAAAATTGTTGCATTTATCTGTGGTTTGACAAGCAAAGATTTAAGAATGACAGCCCCTGACATGGATGTAATCAAGGAGATCCCTGGATACAAGGTTATCCTGAAGGCTGTCCTCAAAGCACAGATTCAACAACTGGTCAGTGTTTAATTTATAGTAATAAGATCAACCGGTCTTCGAATTAGTGGGTTGCCCCCTGCCCGAAAGTTTTTTTCCCATTCTTTAAGTCTTTTGGGAGACAACATGGTTTTAGAGAATTTCCTTCATAAATTACCGTATATACTCGGCCATAAGTCTACTTCACTCACAAGTCGAGGGCTGTACTTTAGAGCGAAAAAAATGGTATTTAAGCTAGACCCGTTCATAAGTCGAGTGCAAATTTTTGCTTCAAAATCAGAAATTTCATCAATCCCAACACGGTACGTGTGAAACAGAAAGTAGGATTTAACAAAGGGAAGTAACTTTTACGGACTGTTAATTAGTATAATTATATCCCATAATTCACTGTAAGAAATTAATCTGTGTTTCTGAAATGCCCTCGGGTGACGTTAATAAGGATATACAAGACCCCTTGCCATCATTTTCTGCTTCAGTTGTTTAATCAGTTGCAATTAGCAACGATTACATCACACAGACTGTGGTTTTGGCATGTTAGACATAAAAGGTGTTAATTTCACTGGATAAAACTAAATTAACACAAAAAACAACGTGTCAAACTTGCTAATCCCATGATCCGTGACCAACCTGGAGAAAGCCATTAAGATAAATCAGGAAGACAAACATGTAAATCTACTCAAATAAAACTCTATTTACTAATAAAACTATTTTGTCATTATTCTAAATGATTAGATCTACAACAGCTTCGTACCTTACTAAGTAATCCAGTAACGTCAGTTACACTTACTTTAAACCTAGTTAATTTCGACAGCGCTAAAAATAGAAAATCAATACAGTTACAAAGTGCACCAGTTCAACCCGTTTGTGCAAAGATACGTGTGGACATAAATTATTGTGTTTTAGTGCTCTGAAAGTGTCTAAGTGATAATATTTTTTTGGGTTACTCGGCCATAAGTCGAGTTGGATTTTACGGACAATTTTAGGACCCATATTTGGTCGACTTATGGCCGAGTATATACGGTATATAGTCGGGCAACCTGTCACAAAAAAATAATTCAAAGACTGTTAACAATATTATAAACCAGGTATTTTCCTTATGTTTTTGGAAGGCGCCCAAGCCCATTATAGGGATATGAAATAGCATGTTGAAGCCTCGTTTTGGGAAAAAATTCTCACCTGAAATCATTTTTTGGAAAGTTATGTTAGTAAATTGGAAATAAGGAGAAAATTACATGATCAAGGAAAATTTTCTGAGGGGAAGGTGACGTTTACAGGCTACAACTAAATATTCAAGAAAAAACCTCTGTTAAAACTAAATTCTTTAATTCATATCACTTGATACTACAGTACAATCTCTGTAGAGCAACACGCTGTGGAAGCTGGAAATATTGACCATTGTTTGGAGGTTGTTGGCTTGCTCTACAGAGGGATGCTCTGGAGAGGTTGTACTGTAGTTTCAAACACTTAAGTCATCAATCTCTTTTAAGTTTAATGATAATATTTTATCTGGGAAATGATGTTCATTTCAATCCACTTACACAATATACTGTTACATGACTGTATGAGAATGCTGATTTTATGATAGTAGGTAGGGATGATCGGTATCTAGTGGTAATTTGCTGGACTACTGAACAAAAATTATTTCACTCAGTGTCCCAATCCCAGCTACTGAGCCAAGTACTGTGTCCCCCCTTTCTATGGGGCGGCCCTGAAATGATCATAGGTGTTGTATTGGCTGTTTAAACGATAACAGGTATTGTAAATCTCTACTCCAATTTCCAAGATTTACCATTGTTGTATTTTATAATTATTATTTAATTGACTTATTCCAGGTTGAACAACTTGCTGCACATACTGAGGAAGATTCTATCATACTAACTGCTAGTGTACATGATGGTACATTGAGTCATCTTGGAACTGATTCTGGTAAATCTTTCCTGGACGACCATGAAGATGTAAAATCACAGTTTCTTGGCTTCTGTCTAAAATGTAAGTTATGAGTTAGAATAGTGTTTTTTTGTTGGTTTTGTTGTCAGTATTTGGTCATATTCCCAATTGAAATCTTTTTTCACAAATCATGAATTAAAATTAATAAAACTTGAAGAAAAAAAACACATATATCTTTGAACAACATAATCTATGAAAAAAGAGATCTTGTATTGTAGTTGATTTGTGATGATCATAAACATTAGTCAATGGTTGATTGAGTTCATTTAAAAAATGCAAAACTTGTAGTATTATGTTTTTTACCAATTTTGAGCAAACCACCACTTCAATTCATGATCTCAGGGATATGGGCCATGTTCCCAAAATACAGAGAAGAAAAACCTGGAAGTTAATGTCCGAAGTATTGAATACTTACCAGCAATTATCTGATGTTTTATGTTTAGGGTTACATTTCTAGCACTTTTCTTGAAACAGCTCTACATAGCTTTAAAACTGTTGACAAACAATGTAAGGCATTAGGAGCAGCAAAAAGTTTGAGCTCTGCAGCATTAATTATTGTCTAATACTAGATAGTAAGAGCTAGTGTAATAGGGGGTGGGTGTATGGGTGTGTAAATATTACTCAGCTAGCCAACCTCACTCACATAAACTCACTCGAATAAACAATGACAATGTATTCTGTACATCAATCTATCTTATAATGTCTAATGTAGACCCTAAAATATAAAACATGCATTATAGACAATAATAAAACAACAAGTACCAAATACAATACATAGCACAAAACATCACAATACAAACAATGATTCCCGTTGCCAATATCATTACCTTCAAAGCATTACATACATATACTTTACATATGCACAATTAAGTTACTTACAAGAACAAATACAATCACATAGTACAAAATACATGAACCACATAACACATCACATATATTTTCAAACTCACCGTTTGTGGAACGGGATCCACTCAAACAACTCACTCAACTTCTCTTAACTGTGACAATAATCTAATACTCTGAAATGTGAGAATTCATTAGTGATTAACAATTAGTGCAAGATATTACAGTATAGACAGAATGAAAGACTAGTAAATGGTTACAAACAAGGGAAAGTCAGCATACTGCCATTTATTACAACAAAGCAATACATCTTATTACAATAATTAATTAATTGAAATGATTGCTAGAAGAACTATACTTATGATAACTTATGATAGTTAATTAGAGAAGCAGTTAAAGTTACCAAATATACAACTCATAAAACATCTGATCTCAGTCTGGAGCATTTCTGATGTGCAACTGATCATTACACATAACTTAGGGGATTAACAAAATCAATTGAAATATATTCAGTCATGCCAGACTGACCACTGAACAATCAAGGGACACAACTTACCACTGACCATAATATACTTAAAGGGAGACAATTGATCACACACATATATAAAAGAACACAATAAAACTCAAACTCAATAGATACCAAAGTCTGACCCCGTCACACTAGCTTTTAATTTAGTAGAAAAATTACCTTTGTTGAAGCTTAGGGTTACTGTTGGACTTTGAAGTAGAGTTCTCTTTGAACTACTAACTTGGTCAATAGTCATACATGTGTATTTAAAACAAGAACATTAAAACAAAGAGGTACATTTTGTGAATATCTATGATGCAAATGGGGGAAATAGATTTTTAGGGGGGGGGGGGGGTATAGCTTATTTTCTGAGAGGAAAACTAATCTGTCAGTGTCACTTTCTTATAAAAACACCTGCCGTGATAAAAGTTTTGACTGTTGTTGATGGTATAAACTAGTTGTAACACTATTTTCTATAATCTTCAGATCATCATCAGAGAAAACAGCAGAAAGAGAAAGAAGAAAAAGAGGAAGCCATGCGTAAGGCTGCAGCATCTGCAAACGCTAGTATGTATGGTGCTTCACCTGGTTTTATGCCTACAAGGTCACCAAGACAGCATGCCCCAAGGTATTTAGGGCCACGCCCAACCCGACCACCAGCAATGAGACATCAACCTTATCCAGTTACTCGTCCAATGCGTGCTCAAACTATGCCAGTTAGTCAGCTGAAATCACCAAATAAAATTGATGGACAGATTATTAAGATTGAACCGGAGGATAGCGGCAGGGAAAATTCAAATCCTGGTTCTGCAGATAACAATACAACTGAAAACGCTCCATCTGATACACCATCAACTCCATCCAAATTGAAATCTGAATCTGCTAATAAAGACACGGATGACGATGCACAGTCTGAATCATCTAATTCTAACATTCCAAATGAACAAGCAGCTGAAACTAACATTGGTTTAGACTCAGATTTGTCCAATTTGATCTCTTCTAGTAATACTGAAAGTGGTGAAACTGACGCTAATGTGAATGTAAAACTTGAAGCTTTAACTGAATCTGAGATGGAACTTGAAATAACGGGTGTTGAACCCGGTAGACCCATGATTCCTCAGGATAATTGGGACCCTAATGTTTCAATGGGTATGAACTTTGACCCCACTGGTGCTACTGGTAGTCAGGGAGATATGAGTCAGCAAGGATACAGTAAGTGTTCATTTACCTTATCCACTTTTCACTGTAACCCACATTATCTGAAGTTTCAAGTTTGCTTCATAATAAATCAAGTGGCCATTGGTTAAGCGCATAATGTTTTTTAGCCCGGCTAATTCGAAGAAAAAGTTGAGCTATTGTGATCACTGTGTTGTCTGAGCCTGTGCAAAAAATTTAATGTAGCTCATAGTTCCGAAACTGTAAGATAGCTTCACGAAACTTCATGGGTAGATAGATTTCACTGATGCAGTGAACAGATGAGCGTTGGCACTGCTTTTTGTGCTCTTGTTTAATTTTGGAATCAGTCACATTATTCATATTAGAGCAGTCCAATGTCCTTATTCATATAATAATAAAACATGAATTTCCAGTTCTGAATTATGATTTATCAGTATGAGTTAAAATTATTTTCATGACAAGTTTGACTGTATTTATCTTAAGTAAATAATAATTCAATTCACTGACCACTAAACAGTAAACTATAGGTCTTTCTTTATGATAATTTAGAAAAGAACTAGAACATAATTGTATCTTTTTAAAATCTAGTGGAGGTGTTCTTAACATCCTCAGACCCGGCTTTCCTTTATCTTCAACTTATCTCCCCCCTCTCTCTGGGGCGACTCTGAAATAACCATAGCTGTCAAATGGCCGTAAACAGTAGATAAATATGTAACATACTCAGACATAACAGTTTTAAAATTCTTGCGTCTATGATTTACAAAAAATGTGTTACAGATCAGCATTAATACTACTGAAATACATGCATTAAAATAATAATACTGAATTTCTAAGTGATAAACTTGAAACAAGTTGTATGATGTGTGGGTTACAGTAGACAGTCTGCATCCAGTATGGTGAATAAGGGAAGTAATTAAAAGCAGTAAAACCTAGTTTTCAATTTTTTTAAATCACAAAATTTCCTTTCTTACGCTATTTATCTATCTCATCCAATAGGTTTCACTGCTTTTGCTCGAACTAAAAAATTGTTCAGATTGTTTTTAAAAAAGATCTTGATTTTGATAATTTTTTGTAATAGTTTAACTGATTTACTTCTTGACTTCTGTCATCCTTTTTATTAATTGAACCATTCCCTTATTGGCTGTATTGTGTGATGTGGTCTGTCAGAGATTTCTGGGGGTTACAGGCAAACTGAAAGAAGCACCATGTTTTTCACCTACCAGAAATTAAATTTTTTTTAATCAATTTCAGATTGGTTGGAATTTTTTTTATTCTTTCAGTTTGCTCTCGTCCCTCTTGTTAATTTATGTTACATATATATACAGTTCGAGGGTTCAACGCAAAAGTGTCGTAACTCATATTGAAATAAGAACAAGTTACAACAGTGTTGCACTGAGCCCTTGAACTGTTGTTGCTCCTGTTATTATATCTTATTGTTATATTCAAGTTCAACCAATGAAAACGCGTAATTATCCCTGGCAAAAGAATGTTATCTTCGTCTCCTTTGGATGGAGACATGTATTTATGGCCAGAAATGATATTCCTTTGAACTGAAATAGAGTGCAATTTAATGTATTTTTCATATCAAGTATTTCTTCACAGACAACATCCCTAATTTGTCTGGGTAAACAAGTACACACTTAACTATATATGATAGACATGTATAATTTCTCTGGCCCCAGAAAATTAAGTTATTTTGTTAGTTTGGTGAGCCAATACAGCTAACAATATTTTACTGAATATTGACTTGCTAAGGCCATTCTTAAAAACATGCTTTGTTTGTGGTTATGCTACCTACACGTAAAACGACCCCTACCCAAATTATTTCTGACCTTTTATGTAATAATATTAATAACAAGCATCCAGACATGTATTTAGGGTTCAATATGAAAAATAAAGTGTAAGAAAAAAATCTACCCATTAAAAATCTCCTAGGAAGAGTTACCCAAAACAAATAGCTTTTAATGATGGCCTAGTAGGGAACATTTTGAAATAGTTTCATTTCTATATCAGGGTTCTCAAAAAGTTTGTGGCCTACAGGCCCAAAAGCTAGACTAACAGGCCTGCTCGAGTCGAGGGGGTCTTGGCATTTTCTAGCAATATTTTATGAACTTTTGAGATTCCTAACAGGCCCAAACACATCTTGTAAGCGGCTAAATTGGCCTGCAGCCTGCTGTTATTGAGAATCCTGCTATATTAATTATATGTTCCATAAACAAACAAGACAATCTGTGAAAAAGCAGATAAACAAATGTACATGAATATATATGATTATGTATGCACAGCATTTGTCATGACTATCTGTTCCATGAATATCTAAGACGAAGTCCTGTGCTGAGGTATTCCGTTAACATACAAATCTTTGAACTGTGTGTTCTCAATTTCTCTTTCAACTTATTTGTTATTGGTAGAAATGTTTATTCAATGGCCGTCTTAATGCAACAAATTGAGACGCAGTCATATATACATCAAAATAGATGCGATGAAAGTATTGTTGCTCATTTAGCTTTTTATGTCTTGTTTTTACCAACAATGTGTTCGTTACAATTATATGTATACACAAACAAAACTATAGTCTAGTGAAGATGAAACAGTTGTTTGATTTTTCCATGGATTGGCAGATTTCTGAGGTTTTGATCATCCATGGACCCCCAAGTCCCGAGCTAACTGTTTGATTTTCGTCATTTTTGCCGTCCTACTTATCACACCCTTGATGACATTTACCATCAGATATTTTTCAAAACTGTGAGAAAACTGATTGTATTGTCTAGTTTATATAGAAGTAATTTACAACTTAAAAAATCAATTGACTTGTGTTATAATTACTGTACTAACTTGCATAAAATGGTAATAAACTATACAGCCAAACTAGTTATCTCGTCATTAAAAGACCAGATTATTCCTGGTTGTTTTACTAACAAATTTACATCTTTGATATTACTTGTAGAACTGTATTTATTTGTATGTTTACTATTCATTTTGTGTTTCCACATTTACACATGTACCAAAACATTAAGTTTGATTTGTCAGGTGTCAATTTGTCTTTAAATTGCGGTGTGTGATGACCTATATCGTGTATCCTTTATCACGTACAAGTCGCATATTTTTCTGGGCGAAAACGCGTTCTTTCATTTTTTGGACCAGTTTTCTTTTTCGGAACTTTTTGTGGCAGATTTTGATCGATGGGTGCAATTACAAAGCCCTGTGTTGAAAAACGCAGAAAATATGCAGTTCAATTACTTTTGTATACTTCGGGAGTATCATTGTCCTCTCTGCTGTTTTCACCAGGAAGGAGCAACTTATTACATTAAAGCACATTGGTAGCTTCAGGACACTGTTCCTAGAAGCAGATTTTCATGGAAATGAGGAGTATATAATTTTCTATTGTCCTGGACTAAATGAGTAGACATGTTTGTCATTAGTCTATTTGTAAGTTTTATATTTATATTCTACTGTTGATAATGTTTGCGTCAGCGACATAATGTTTGCGTCAGCGACATCAGGTATGGAGCACTTAGTAGTCTTCCGTGACTTTATTATTGTAGTCGCAATATTTTTGTTGATGGTCATACCATCAAAGTGGTCACACAAAGAGACTATACATGTTTATTGAGTTAAACCATGTGTTGTTGAGACTATCTTAAGATAACGGTCAGTTGAAATCTTGGACCAGTGCAAGAATTTCTAGAATCGTCACAGCTTATTTGATGAAGTACAACAAAGAAACATTTGAATTCTGCTCAGTTTGGTGTTGATTTGTATATGAACATTAAAACATCTATGTCATGATGCAGTGGGTGAAGTCCTTGTGGTTGAAGATGATTTATTAGCATTTTGCTGTGCACTTGTAATGTCTTAGTTGTTTAATTTTCATGAATTTAAATTTGCCTTTGTTTTGACAGAGATCATGTTTTATTTGTTCATGCATAAGGGATATATAACTCGTCATTTCAGTGGCTTGTCAAGCACTTTGATTCTGTTCCACAGGGCTGCTAAATTTCGGTAGATTTCGGCAAATTTTGAGACCTCAAGGGCCATTTTTGAGATCAAGGTCAATTCGAGGAGATATTTTCTGAGGTGGTACCACTGACCTAGATGATTATCCCGTCGGATCGGTACATATTCGTGTGAATTAAGATCATACATGGCATTCAGTAAGCATCGGATACATCGCATGTTATCATTGTTTACGAATGTCTTCGCTCGTTATACAATTCGGCGAATTTTCAGCGAACTTTCAAATCAGCTGTTTGCAGCCCTGGTTACAGTTTGTATTAAATATGCTGTGTGTAATATTTTCGTGGTTGAATGTACATATTTCAGATGTGTTTCTTAATCTGCAGAGATTAATGCGAAGTTGCCTTTCGTGTTGTTCTTTTCTTTAAATGTTCTCTTTACCCATGGCTTTGGAATTTTCGGTATCGCTCATGATTATATACTTGTTGGATGATTTTCACAACGTCTTTGTTTACCTGTTGGATGTTTGAAAGTCACTGTAGTGAGGTAAGTCATTTGGAACATGTACTAAGCATTAAAATACTTCATAACATGTGTATAAGTTTTTGTTAGAGCATTTTAGCTCTTGTTTGTAAAATGATGCAGTATGAAAAATTGATGATTCGCATTATTATGATGGAAAAACTCGAGTAAATGTTTCCTGACATATGAAATGTACTAGTGATGGATAGTGTGTTGTGAAAATACAGCGATGGTCCGCTGGTCCGAGACCAGTGGTTTTTGTGCAGGACCATTAACTCATGGAATTTGAATGGTCTGATGGACCACTGAAATTCTAGGGAGTATCAATATTTTACTGTAAATAAATAAATAACATATTAATTAATAGGCAGAAGGACAACCTGAAATTCTGTTGGACCAGCCGGTTTTCAAAAGCTGGTAGTTAGTGTTGAGTCTTGTCAAATGAAAGGAGTGTCAGTGATGATTTTTAGCTCACATGTCACAAAGTGACAAAGTGAGCTATTAGGATCACTCTCCGTCCGGCGTCGTGCGTCGTCAAACTTTTTGTTGTGACCACACTAGGGGCCACATTTTTGGCTCAATTTTAGCAAAACTGGGTCAAAACGTTAATATCAACAAAATCTCGGACGAGTTCGATATTGGGCCATTTGGGGTCAAAAACTAGGTCACCAGGGCCAAATAAGGGAAAACCTTGTGAACACTTTAGAAATCACTGTTTTGCATTTATCTTCATGAAACTTTGTCAGAATGTTTATTTTAATAATATGTAGGTCAAGTTTGATAATGGGTAATTTCTGTAGTAAAATTAGGTCACTAGGGCAAATTGCTGGAAAACATTGTGAACACTCTAGAAGTCACTGTTTTGATTGGATGATCATGAAACCTTGTCAGAATGTTTGTCTTCATAATATCTTGGACGAGTTTGAACATCGGTCATCTTGGGTCAAAAACTAGGTCGCTAGGTCAAATCTTATGAAAAACCATGTTAACACTGTAGATTTCACAGTTATTATTGGATCTTCACCAAACTTTGTCAAATCGTTTGTTATAATGATATTACGGTCAAGTATAAATATGGGTCATCTGGGGTCAATAACTAGGTCACCAGGTCAAATCTTTGGAAAACTTTGTTAACACTGTAGATGTCACAGTTTGAATTGGATCTTCACCAAACCTTGTCAAAATGTTTGCCTCAATGATATGTGGGTCAAGGATGAACATGGGTCAGCCGGGTTCAAAAACTGGGTCACAAGGTCAAATCTTAGGTAAAAATCTTGTAAAAGCTCTAAATGTCATGGTTTTGATTGGATCTTGACCAAACCTTGTCAGATTGTTTGTCTTAATGATATTAAGGACATGGTAAAATATGGGTCACCTAGGGTCAAAAACCAGGTCACAAGGTCAAATCTTAGGAAAACCTTATTAACACTGTAGATGTCAAATTTTGATCGTATCTTCACCAAACCTAGTCAGGCTGTTTGTCTTAATGATATGTAAGACAAATTCGAACATAGGTCGTCTGGGGTCAAAAACTAGGTCACCGGTTCAAAACAATGTTTTAATGAGTGAACAGTGATTGTCATGTGAGCGATATAGGGCCATCTTGGCCCTCTTGTTCTTTGTCTAGCAAAGTGGACTTATTGATGAACATAATGCTATTAAAACCACACTTGGAATGAACCCATATGTAAAATGCTAATGGAGTCAGCCTGTCCTACAATAAATGGCCTTAGGGAGTGCCCTGTTGTGCACTGTATATGCAAGAAATCGTAGCCAGGAGTTGGTTTGAATTTTCCATTTTTCTACAGGAAAATAGGTAAGGTGAAACTTGAACATAAACCCACTGGAACAAACATATTTTCTGACAATGAGGCATCATCCTACTACCATATATGGTATGAAATTCTTAAGGTTTGATGTGTTGAAAATGTTCTTATAATTTCATCTCCATTTTTGTGTTCCTACAATGTTCCATCTTTTTAGGCAATATTATTTGTGTTATCTGTGACATTGAGTGCTATTGTTGTGTTTTGTTCCAAGGATTCGAAGTCTTCTATCTAATCTTCATCCAAAGATAATTGGTGCATTGAAGGACTACAATAGCTTACAGGGTAAATTGATTTGAGTTTGAATGTTTGTCAGCCAGAATATCAAGAATTACTGCTGATAATACTCTTTTGTTTTCAGAAAATGGAGCTTACTTGAGCCATCCAGACATGACATCAGCTTCCCAACCTCACTATGTGTGTAAAGAGACTTTACTTGGCAAAGTATACCCTTGTCCATTCTGTACCAAGACCTTTACACATGAATGTTTCATTAAACGCCATATCAAGAGTCACACTGGTCAGCGTGATTTTGAATGCTGTTACTGCGGGAAGAAATTCATCCTAAAACATCATTTAAAAGATCATGTGATATCTGTACATCAGAAATAATTTATGTGAGTTTATAGATATAGTTTGGCTGTCAGATTCAGTGCAGTGTTTGAACTAAATGTCTTAAAGCTTTATCCCAAACTATAAGTGTGTTTTGAAAGTAGACATTTCACCACTAGCCAAAAGATCCGCAACTTTTGAAGGGATACAGGCATTTGTTTGAGGTGATTTTATAGCCGACATTCTGTCATACTCCCAATGGAAAAATAATATCTTTTTTTCCCAAATTCAGACAAAAATTCCCAATCCCCCCCAAAAAACAAACATTTTTTTTGTTTAAATTTTATAAGATCATTAACATCACTATTGGCACTATTAGTGTTACCTTATTCTGCTACTGTTCTATGGGAGAATAAGTAAAATAAATTGACCATTGCAAAAATTATAGATATACATTTTTCGCCAACTTTGATTAAAACACTGCGAAAATTCCCAATCCCAAGGGAATGGGTCATATTCCCAAAATTCCGAAAAAAAAACACGCTGGGATAACGTAAGGTGCTTACCTTGTTTTGTAAATCATTTGAACTTAATTATATGGACACTTGAAGTTCTAAAGGTATGCAAGAGGTTTTGTGTTTGGTTGTGGCTGTTATTATATTCTTTGAATACATGTTGTGCACCAGTATAGATGTCATACCATTGTCATGTTTTATTACTTGTGGATGTATTATTAGTGTGAATATTGGGACATGGCTTGTATGGACTCAATGAAGATGTTGTTGTGGTCAGTTTGTTACAGTATTGCTATAAATGGATGACTCTAGTACCTTTTATTACACTTTCAGATTGGTTGCCTGGAAAAGTTCATATCAGGATGGGTAACTCCGATATTTTACACTCCCAGACAGTTTTAGAAACATCAAAACTGGAGACTTGCCCAGTCTGCTTCAAATTATTCCCACATAGTTACTATTTACGACGACATATGAAAAGTCATAACCAACAACGTGATTTTAAGTGTGAATATTGTGGACAAATGTTTTTGTTGAAACATCATTTGAAGAATCACATACGAAACAAACACAATGTTCCAAACCCTGATCTTTAACTTAAGTTTTGTCAATGGGAACTCCTTGGTGTTTGTCTCAAGAAAATTGCTGCGGACATAATAGGCAGGCTGGCCACAATGTCCTTGTTGTTCACGGGCTACTTTACATTATGGCTGACCCTTGGAATCCAGCAATGGAAACAACCTGTTTCTTTTCCAATGGGAACATGATGCCAATTTTATCAATTGGGAATGATAAACATCTTTTGAATTCTTTAATTCTAAGAATTATTCTTGAATACGAGTATGTTGAAAAACGGAGCAACTAGTTACTGCATAACCAAATTTGTATCCCCGGACTTATATACAAGGCATACTTCTCAGTTACGGAAATGCCCAAGTTGTTACAATTGTTGTGTTGTTATATGTTGTATGTTGATTGGGATATAGTTGTTGTGTTCAAATATTTAATACTCAAAAGTCTATGTGACTTAAAGACTGTTCTACTGTTTAGTGCTTGTGAAAATTGGAATAATATGAAGTACATTACTTCCACATCTTGGTCATATTTGGAAAGTTCTGATTGCGAATAACTAAGTTGCTGTTTGATTGACAAAATTCTCTAAAGCAGCCAATCATCATTAAATTTTATTGAGGTTATTCTAATGGTGCATGAATTATATTACCCCAATGAATTTGTTGGTTGTAAAAATGATATCCAAAGCACAATAAAGAAGTAAAAACCAAACAATTTTTGCAATTCTTTAAGTAATGAGGAGAAAAAAGCAGGCTAAACCTTACCATCTTACTGGTAAATATCTTACTATTTAAATGATTTTGATATTTTTGGTAAAAATTTACTGCAGTTGTTCAGCAAGAAGAAAATCAGTGAAGAAATATTTTTGAAAGTTTTTATGGTAATTACAAAGTTCAAGCTTAATTTTATTACTAGCAATATATAGAGGGTAAAGATACTGTTATTTTTAGCTCACCATGAGCACATTGTGATCATGTGATGTCCGTTGTCTGTGTGCGTGCGTGTTTGCGCATGTGCGTGCATCAACCAGTTGGCCAGTTTCAACGAAACTTTACGTGGATGTTCCTTGCATGAAGCTCTATTAAAGTTGTTTAAAAAATCTAATTTCATTAAAAACTGGTTGCCATGGCAACCAATAGGAAAAACTTTAAAAATCTTCTTGGCCGAAACCACAAGGTCTAGAGCTTTCATATTTTTATGTAGCATTGTCTGGTGGACACCTACCAAGTTCGTTTAAATTATTGCCGTAGGGGCAAAATTGGCCCCATCACAGGGTCACTTATATTTTCAAAGGCTCTTGATAATTTTCTCTCTAAGAGTCTTTTTATTTGGTGAGCGATATAGGGCCATCATGGCCCTTTTGTTTTAACATAAAGTTGCTCTGAATGATTGAATTAAGAAGCGTTGGTATTTAGCTGATTTAGTATACATGTAGTACAGTAATACTAGTTAAAGTAGCTTACACATGTTCAAGCCATCATTTTATTAAATAATCTTTAGTAATTTGTAGGAAAGTGTGGATGAACAATAATAGCTGATGCTTGTAGTTCTCATTTGTTGTGCAAGCAATGTATGACTTGGAGTGAATGATACATTTGAGATGGACGGCAACTCTATTGTGAGATCATTCCATTCCTCTTTGTAGCCAACATATCCCCATGTTGAATTACAGAGGTCATCAATATTGAATGTGAAATAGCAGTAAATGGAGACATATCAGCCAAGGGACTTACTGTAACAAACATATTGTCAGTGCACTATAGTTAGGTCACTTGAATGTTTGCTATAATATTTTAATGGTTTCAGCAATTATTCCATTTTATATTGGTTAAAAAACATGTCAGAGGACTACATGATATTTAACGCAGATGTTTGCTGAGGCTTCAAGCTGTTTATTGTGAGGCACTTAGAGATGGCTATTCTAATTAATTAAGGTTGCTATGTCAAAACAGTAATGTTGTTCTGCTGTCAGGGTGCTCACTAGACTTCAAAAGTTGAGGAAATAAAATGACCCTATTATATAACCTGAAGAGTCAACAAAATTTCCGTGATAATTAATAGTGGATTTGACCCTTGGGTTCAAATTTTCGAGTATCTGAAGCTTTACTTCGCTAATTTCAAGAGTTAAAATGTCGTGCTAAGGGTCTAATGAAAGCCTTGGTTATTTTCAGAACACTTTAATCTTGGCTTATACTACGGACCAGAGATGCACAGATAATGTAGTGTTGTTTAACTGCGCCAATAGTTTTGTGTCACTTAAACTAGACCACAAATGCAGTATGTTTATGAATTAGACATTAAACAACAATAATTGTTTATTTCAGAGCATAGAAAACTGCTGAGCTTATCTGATAAGATATGTCCATTTTGCGGCAAACAATTCCTTCAAGCCAGCGATATGAGACGCCATTTCAAAATTCATACTGGAGAGAAGCCATACAAGTGTGAGGATTGTGGGAAATATTTCAGATTAAGACATCACCTTAGCAACCACGCTATTGTTCACATGAAAGCCCGTATTGATTCTTACATGGAATAATCTTGAATTGTACATTGGGATGTAGCTGGCTGGTGTTGGAATATTAGAGACGGATGGATCAATTTGTGTTGGTGTCGAGATTTGTGTTTGTTTCTCTCAGACTTACTTCAGTCAATACTTGAGTGAAGAATCTTCATGGTAGTTGTCCTTTGTAGTATTAGTGAAAATGATAGACAAAATATGGTTGTTCTTTTAGATGGTGTACAATTCAGGAATTGTTAGTCTGTGTGGACATACATTACATTGCTGTGAGTTACTGTATATTATGAACAGAACTTTTTATTTCACATTGCAATCATGTTATCGGATTTGATGGGTGTGACCCAATGATATAGATTTATTTGTAAGAAATGGATTAACTATTCGCTTGTGATATGATAACATGATTACCGCATTGTCTTTAAGTTGATATTGTAATCTGTTACTGCTGCTTATCAAACATAATTCTTGCTTCTGGTTAAAGTCATAAATTTGCTGACCATTTAGGTTATATTAATGAAATTAAAATATTATTTGAAATACATCTGCATTATTGATTGTTGATTATAATGTTGGTAATTGACTTGTCTCCTAATAGTAAGCCCCCAGCATCAAATGATTGGGGGTGTGGCATAATTATAGTCATTGCCTTGTTTCAGGGTTGAGTGAAAGGTTGGCTGTAGCACTTGTGGCATGTAGATTGTGCTTTAACATGTGTGTTCAGGTTTAAGTCTTCTTGTTTATGTTATCTGTTAAGGTCTAATTCCATCCTACACATTGGATCAAACAAAAAAATGGAGGACAAAACACAGCATGTAGGGTGTCAACTTACAATGGTCTGCCAGTCTTAAATTGAATTAAAATTTTTGGGGACAGGTTGCCCGACTATATTCTTTATGAAGGAAACTCTAAAACAAGGTTGTCCCCCAAAAGACTAAAGGAAAAAATCCTTTGGGCAAGGGGCAACCCACTTATTCAAAGACTGGTCTGCAGCAATGTCACTTTAATGTTCGCTTCGGACAAACCATAGCATGTAGGGGACCCTCTGAGAATGGTCGGCACCAATCTTAGTTCTTACTTTAATATTTGCTTCACCTTTATTGTTCTTCACTATAAAGTTGAAAGGAATGTTAGTAATTCTACACTCCATGGCAATGTGGTGGGCAATGACCTTGTCACAGTCTGGTTTCCTATTTCTTGAACTGCATACTTTGTTTTGTATTTCAGTGTATTTATCTGGAGGTATTCCACCAAATCAACAAACTTCAGCTGTAACAAACTATGACCATGGTGGACATAGATGTGTTTATTGTAACAAAATATTCAGTAACGCGAGCAAACTTCGTCGACATACGCTGATACACACTGGAGTGAAGTCATTCAAATGTGAAATTTGTGACAAAGCATTTACGCTGAAACATCACCTTAAGAGTCACTTTATGGTGCATTTAAGAGAAACTTTAGATGCTAATAACATGTAAAAAATTAGGGTCAAATGAAAAAAAGTACCTGGCAATCTGACAGTGTATAAATCACATGTGGAGATTTTTTGTTTAAAAAAACACAGGACAGAATAAAATCATCTGTTTCGTTATATTTGTCTTCCTCATGGTGATTTGTCCTTTAATATTCAATAATGTTTTATTGAACATAAATGTATTTATTACTGTCATATTGTGGAAGCACTTAGGTACAGTACATGGTGACTATGTAAGGGTTTAATTCTGAGATGAAATAGCAGTTTGAAGCCTGTTATGAGGGAAAATTCTTGCCTGCAACCAACTTGGAGAATGAAATTTAAAGGAGTAAATAAGATATTTGGGGAAAATTGCATGATTTCTAAGAAATTCTCAGGGTGGAAGGTGCCCGTCACAGGTTACAACTAAATGGTAAGGAAAATCCCTGTAACTAAAATTGGTCAGTTATGAATCATTACACTTCTATGGTAAGCAAGCTGGCTCCCTGTAACTGTCATGACTGATTTTGTTTTTCAGTTAATTCGTCGGGAGGTTCAGCCACCATTCAAAAACTGTCGACTGACATCGAGCCAAACAGCAACAGAGATGGACGTACTTGTACAATGTGTAACAAAACCTTCATTAATTCATGTCACCTCCGTCGACATATGCTGATACATACTGGAGTGAAATCCTTCAAGTGTGATATTTGTAACAAAGCGTTTACTCTGAAACATCACTTGAAAGGTCATTTAGTTTCGCATCTTAAAGACCCTTTAAGTTTTAAAAAAAACTTATGTTTCTTGTGAATGTAACCTGTTTTCAATAAAACAGCTTATTGTAACATGTTATACCATAATTTAATGATGTGCATTTTAATTTTTACTTTGTAATTGTTGAAGTTAGTTTTTCATGTGTCATACTACCATAATTAATGTGCTCACATTGACTTGATAGTTAATTACACAGATGGAAGTTTTCATGTTTTTGCTTGAAATTCAAATTTGTAAAGATCTGGATAGATCATTTCACAAATCACTAAAATCCTGTAAGAAATTTCCGGGGTACCTCTTTTACCCTTGTAATTAGTAATCAAGACAATTTTAACACTTATCGGCTGACAGAGCCGTGAAACTGATGATTGTCCTATATAGTGTTATCATATAGATATAGTGCGATTTTATTAAACTGTCCAAGATGCATAATTTCACGGTCAATGGTTGCATTAATTTTGGCTTCCGTAGGATTCGATTACTTTCATAATCTATACAATAATTTTCGACATACCAGATATTGAAAGTATATAATTATGTATTTAACGATGTGCTACATAATACTATCCAAACATGCGGAATGGGACATGCCCTAACGGTAAAATAAAGGAAAACTATTGACTGTGGTACGAAGTTAAAAGTAATCACATTCACTGACCGTGTAATTATTCAACTTGTAATTAAAACAGAGAACATGTATAATACGGGTTTTATCAGCAATCTAACTGCAGACCAGGATTTTGTTAAATATACTTATTATTAAATATACAAAAGTCCTGTCTGGAGTGGTCTACAAAAAATGCGATCTCTTTTTTGTTCATTATTGAACAATGATAAGTATGAGACCATTGAAAAACCAGTTTCAATGAAAGATGCTTAATCACATGTAGTGACATGTATAGCTTTTCTGATTTTGAAATAGTCACTGAAACCCCTACTGGACAAGACTTTTGTTCTTAAGTATAGATTACATTTTCTATCACTTTAGGAGGTCTGGAATACCAAGTACTGTGGAATCATTAATTTTCATTGGGGATTTAATTTCGTGGGTCGGCTCATCCACGAAATCAAATCCCCACGAATTTAAATGCAGATATAAGGCAATTCTTTTCAAAAATCAAAATCCACAAATTTATGTCCCCACGAAATAGCCATTTTAGTAAAAACCATGAAAATTGAGCCCAACGAAAATAAATGAAACTACAGTATATTTTTTTAGTTAATATTTTTTTCGATTTTGCTTGTTTCTCATTTTTGTCATACTGTTACTGAATGTTTGTCTACTGTCAGACCTTTGAACAAAGGCCACCCTTGGGAAAAACAAACTAGCCATTATTATTATTGCCATGATGGCCTTATTCCAGAAGTGGCTGCCAACATATGTTTGACTGTATACGCTTTCAGTTTAGACATGTTGATATTGTGTAGCCTGGTACTGTGCTGAAAAGAAGGCCAGCTACTGACCATGTCTCTTTATGTGAGAAAGTAGGCAGTTGCTTACGGAGAATAGGAGTCAAGTACTGGTTCTTCCCAGGAACGATGGTCTGGTGAACAATCCGTCTTAAATGACTCTGACTGTTGAAAAGGGGTGTACAATTCAAACAAACAAACAGTGCTGAACGTATTATATTAGTCTCCTGAAATTTCTCTGTTTATAATTGTTTTGAAGTGTGTTTGTTACCAGTAACTGTATTTTTTTCTTCAAATTTGTTATGGTGTAAAAGAATTGTTTCTGGTTACATGCTCATTAGAAAGTAGGTTGGGATAAGACTATTCATGTTTTTTAAATACGAGAATATTAATTTGGTTGCATAGAAAATTTTCTTTTGAATCAACTTGTAGACTAGGATGATATTTTTAAAACAAGTAAATAAATGTGTTTAGTGATGTAGTGGTTGCCTTTGTTATAGTTTGTTTAGTTAAGAATTTTCATTGTACAAATGTATACTTGGTATCTCTATCAACACAGAACACATATAGGGACCTTTGTGGTCTCATGAAGTTATGGTCTCTGACTGGTTACCACTAGCCCCTCACTGCTGTGAGTTTGAATCTCAACTTAGACCAAATTTCACATGTGATGCAGCCGCCCAGCTAGCTTAAAAGGTCAGTGTTTCTACTCCAGGTGCATGTATGGAGTCTTCATTCTCAGTAAATGCTGGAATAGTATCCAAATGGCTCAGGCTGTTAGTGCAACATTAAGTTACTGTGTTCAGATTTTCTTGATAGATATTCTCATGAGGAAAAAGTAAACAATTTAATTATATGCTACTTAAGAAATATTTTGTATTTTGTTTGCGTTAACGCTTCCTTCATATCAAGAAAAGGCTCAAACCCGACTTTTTGGCCTCAGGTTTTTTTTTCAATAAAGTATTCCTGACATGTACAGGGTGCTCCCTAGACATCAAAAGTAGGGGGTCAAAATGACCTTTGACTGATAAAAATATAAAGATTCAACAATGTTTCCTACTAATGTAATAGTAAATTTGACCCTTTGGTTCCAATTCTCAAGAGTCAAAAACCTTATTTTGCAAATTTCAAGAGTCAAAATGCCATTTTAAGGGTCAAAGGAGAGCTCTGATGTATTTTGGGGTCAATTGTAAAAAAGATTCCTTCCTACTTACCAACTGAAAATGTTCAAGGTAGGATTACTGCAAACAAACATTTTTTTATGGATGGCCTTGCCAAAGTTGGTTCAGTGTGATAAGTCTGATGAAAAAATAATAGTTATGGCCATTAACTGGTATTTGTGTTATAAATTCAATAACTTGCATAACCTGTTGTGTATTTCAGTGTATTTGTATGGGAGCACATTGCCCAATCAACAATCAACACCGGAAGTTGAGAAAAGCAGTAATAATGATGGTGGACGTAGATGTTTGTTATGTAACAAAACCTTCATTAATTCATGTCACCTTCGTCGTCATATGCTGATACATACTGGAGTGAAATCCTTCAAGTGTGATATCTGTAACAAAGCATTTACACTGAAACATCACTTGAAGAGTCATCTAATAGTACATATGAAGGATTCAATAGACCTTGATGGGTGATAGATGTCGTGTTACTCGGTCCATTGGTCCAAATCATTTGTATATATACCTAGTGTAAAATCTAAGCTTACTGAATTGTGTTATAGTTGATACATGAGAAAACTGACTATTAACATTTACACTGATTTATTAAATGACTGTGTTACCGAAGTATTAGATCTGCTGCTTAATGTTTGCAAATTTGCGAAGGTAACATTCATCATTAATGAAAGGAATGCATGGCCATGGATGTATGCCACATTATAATAAAACCAAATACAACCATAAGGCTGAAAATAAAGATAAGTTTGTTTGGAGGGCTCTGACCCAGAATTTTAGCGCTGGGTAAGTAGGTAGGGATTTTTTTACCCGAAAAATAAATTTTAATTTCATTTATTTGCTAGGATCTTGAGTAGATACGAGCACTCCAAACAAACTTATTTTTATTTTCAGCCTTATGTTGATTGTGTATTTGAACATCCCCGATGATGTAATGTACTTTCATCTTATGCTTGTGTTAAGGATTGTTTTATTTCATCACGTTTTGTGCCAGAATCAATAAATATAGAACAAGCTGTTCTTGTTGTCAAGGTTTTGATGGAGTCATGTTGATCTGATCATCTGTAATTCAATCATAAACTTTTAAACAAAATTGCTAAGTTACCACCTATATATATTCCGTATTATTAATTCATTACTTACCTACGGGTAAGTGCATTTTTGTTACTAGTGTATTAAACTTGTGGCTATTTGATTAAATGTTTGTTTTTCAAACTTACTATTGGTTTCTGTCTTTAAATCTATTTAAAGTAGATTACTCATACATGTAGCTGTGAAAAGAAAGGAACCTAAATGAATCCTACCAGTACATATTAAGTAGTAATACAGAAAAATATAGGTGGCAACTTAGCAATTTGTTAAAGTGAATAGCCAGCTAACCTGCAGAAACTTACCATGCTACATGTACTAATAATAATGTTACATGAAAGGGTATTACCATATGATTACTTAGAGAAAGGATGTTACCATATGATTACTTAGAGAAAGGGTATTATCATATGATTACTTAGAGAAAGGATATCACCACATGATTACTTAGAGAAAGGATATTACCATATGATTACTTAGAGAAAGGATATTACCATATGATTACTTAGAGAAAGGATATTACCATATGCTTACTTAGAGAAAGGATGTTAATATATATGATTACTTAGAGAAAGGATATTACCATATGATTACTTAGAGAAAGGATGTTACCATATGATTACTTAGAGAAAGGATATTACCATATGATTACTTAGAGAAAGGATATTACCATATGATTACTTAGAGAAAGGATATTACCATATGATTACTTAGAGAAAAGATATTACCATATGATTACTTAGAGAAAGGATATTACCATATGATTACTTAGAGAAAGGATATTACCATATGATTACTTAGAGAAAGGATGTTAATATATATGATTACTTAGAGAAAGGATATTACCATATGATTACTTAGAGAAAGGATATTACCATATGATTACTTAGAGAAAGGATGTTACCATATGATTACTTAGAGAAAGGATATTACCATATGATTACTTAGAGAAAGGATATTACCATATGATTACTTGGAGAAAGGATATTACCATATGATTACTTAGAGAAAGGATGTTACCATATGATTACTTAGAGAAAGGATATTACCATATGATTACTTAGAGAAAGGATATTACCATATGATTACTTAGAGAAAGGATATTACCATATATGATTACTTAGAGAAAGGATATTAATATATATGATTACTTAGAGAAAGGATATTACCATATATGATTACTTAGGGAAAGGATATTACCATATGATTACTTAGAGAAAGGATGTTAATATATATGATTACTTAGAGAAAGGATGTTGCCATATATGATTACTTAGAGAAAGGATATTACCATATAATTATGATTACTTTCGTTTGAGACCCATGTACTAGCAGTCATGGGCTGTCACCAGGCAAAGATCATTAAGTTTATAAACTTGTATGAATTCAGTTACATTGATAACGTCTTGGTTTCTTGATATTAGTCTTTATGCAGGAGATATTTTACAGTGAACTATTTGTAGTTTGATTGTTTTTAAAGAGAGAATCGGTCGTTAAATTAGGACCAAGATGTCTACAAAAATTGTCAGTTACAAATTAACCTAGGGTTTGTTTTCTTTACTGTATTGTAAGCTGAATTTGTAAACTTTACAGATGTTAATTGGTCAGTAAAGTCAGTTAAACCAGGTCTGTCTATAAGTAGAAGTTTCTTGATTAGTCAATATTTTAATTAGTTGATAATTATGAATTTCAGATCCAGTAAAGCATGAGTCGGAAACTGATCAATTCGCATGCCGGTATTGTGGTAAACTCTTCAAATCCAGTCTTTGTGCTAAAAATCATGAGATTGTTCATATTAGTGATTACAGAAAATGGGTTTGTGAAATCTGTAATAAAAGATATCTTAGGAAAGACTATCTGAAGACGCATTATAAGACCCATTCCGATGCTCGACCATTTACCTGCAGTGTCTGCCAGAAAACGTATCGTTTGAAACACCACTTGAAAGAACATTACGTTAAAAAACATATGATGTTCAACAATTAACTGTACAAATTGTATATATTGCAGGGGTGACAATAATTCCGGATATATCAGGAAGTCCGGATTTATCTGTCCTGAAAGAACTATGATTTCTGTGCAAGATAAAAGTTATTTGATGAATATGACTCAAAAATAGCAAAGTTATGGTCTATTTAATATGCTTTGAAGGATTTTCCTTGATACAAACTGAGTAAATATTGAAACAATGTGGTTGGAAGCCTCTTATTAGGCAAAAATGATCTTCGTATTTTTTTCAGGATTTTTAATTCGGCTCTATTGACACCCCTGATGTTGTTTATTTAATTCCAAGTTCCTTAGTTCTATTTTTTCTGTTGCATTACTGTTATATAACCTTGAAAATAGCAAGGTAATAAAATGTCATAATGGCATGTTTCTGTGATCTTTTTTGTTGATTCCAAATTTCTGTTCGCATCAAATGCCATTGCTACTCGGGGTTGGCACAATACTTGAACAATTCTTAAATTTCATCCTATAGTTCATCAATTATAAAAGGTATTAACATGCACCCAATTATAAAAACCATGGTTAAACTTAATCACTGGAATAGCATTGTATATTTTTGGAATTTCTTGCCTCAAATTGGGAAAAAACAGCCTTTTTGCAATAGGGAAGTCACCGAATTTCTGCTTCTGTAATAGAAGAAAAAAAGCCCTGTCAACCGCATGTTAACCAGAAACAAAATGACTGCCTTTCTTGCACTAAAACTGTAGCAATGTACTCAGCAATTCAGCTGAACAAGCAGACAAATAGAGGATCCAGGTGACTTAATAATCAATAACAGACACAACTTACTAAGTACTAAATTTAAGCGGACATTATCTTTTAAACACAATGAAAACAATCACTTTACCCAAAGCTAACTAAATTTTAGTGGATGAATCAGTCATATTGCTTTTGTCTTGGTGTATGGTGTATTTCTTCTTTGTCCAGCAGGAGATATTTTACATTCTTGGTCAGATCATAGAAATGCAGATCGTATAGAAGAAGAGTATTCTATTTTATCTAATTGGTTGTTTTGGAAGAGAGAAAAGAAATTGTATGGTACATCAAATGACCATGTGCTTTGCTTTCATCTGTATGTTGTTATGTGATTCTTTGAATTAAGTAGGTTTATTTAACTGTTAAGTGTATGAACCCATGTCTTTATATCAAAGTTTTTTAATTAGTTCAAATTGCTGTTATATTTATGAATTTCAGATCCTGTTAATCATTATTCGGGAGCTAGTCAGTTTGCGTGTGGGTATTGTGGTAAACTCTTCAAATCTAGGTTTTATGCCAAACACCATGAGGCTGAGCATAGTGATGAAAAAAAATGGGTTTGTGAAATCTGTCACAAAGGATTTCTAATGAAACACCATCTGAAGACACATTATGCGGTGCACTCCGATGTTCGACCATTTACCTGCGATGTCTGCCAGAAGTCCTTCCGTCTTAAACATCACCTGAAAGAACATTCTTTAACACACATGAAGTTCAACTTTTAATTATGCAAATTATGTATATTGTTTATGTAGTTCAAAGGTCCTTTGTGTTCCGTCTTTTCTGTTAAATTTGTATTATGACTTTGAAAATAGCAAGGCAATAAATGTCATGGTGTCACGTTTCCGTTATCTTTGTTGATTCGAAATTTCTGTTTGCATCAAATGGCATTACTACACACGGTTTGCACAGAATTTGAACAGTTCTTGAATTTGATCCTATAGTTGACTGATTATAAAAGAGTATCAACATAACAATGGACGCCTAATTGAATACTGTGAAATCATTAATTTTCGTTGGGATCAATTTTTCGTGGTTTTTACTAAAATGGCTATTTCGTGGGGACATAAATTCGTGGATTTTGATTTTTGAAAAGAAATGCCTTATTTTGCGCATTTGAATTCGTGGGGATTTGATTTCATGGATGAGTCGACCCACGAAATCCACGAAATTAAATCCCCAACGAAAATTTATGATTCCACAGTATATAAACAATGGTTGAACTTAACCACTAGGTAGGATCTCAGCAACTCACATGAATAACTTGAACAAGCCGAACAGTAGTGGATCCAGGTGACTTAATTATCGATATCAGACACAATTCAATATTTTATGTAACTCATTGTTTTAGAAGAGGGAATAGATAAATTGTACATAAAAGCTTCCAAGTGGTTTGCTTTCTTCTGTAAGTTCCTTTTCAAAAGGATTTAATGAAATCATCTATTAATATTATTCTTGACCTGTTCTTGCATATTTCATGAACAGTACATGAAATATGAACGAAAATATTTTTAGGGTTGTTATATGATTCGTTAAATTCAGGAGGTTTATTTGACTGTTTAATAAGTCTATGAATCCATGTCTTTATATCAAAGTTTCTTTATAAGTTCAAAATACTGTAATATTTATGAATTTCAGATGGAGTAAAACATGAGACAGGACCTAGTCAGTTCATATGTGGGTATTGTGGTAAACTCTTCAGATCTCGGTTTTGTGCCGAACAGCATGAGGCTGAGCATAGGGTTGAAAAGAAATGGGTTTGTGAAATCTGTAACAAAAGATTTGATAGGAAGGACCACCTACAGAGACATAATTTGATGCACTCTGACATTCGACCATTTACCTGCGAATTTTGTCAGAAATCGTTTCGTCTGAAACATCACTTGAAAAGACATTGTCTTACACATATAAAGTTAAACATTTAACCATATAAATGTTTTATATTGTTTATGAAATTCCAAGTTCCTTACTGTTGTGCTTTCTGTTACATTTATGTCATAACCTTGAAATTGAGAAGGCAATAAATGTCATAATGATATGTTTCTGTGATATTCTTTGTTGATTCCAAATTTCTATTTGCATCAAATGCCATTACTATTCAGGGTTAGCACAAAAGTTGAAAAGTTCCTGAGTTGAGTATTTCCGTGAGAAAAAAAGACTTGAATTTCACTTTTTTCCTTGAAATTCTCAAAACTAGCATCGAAAACTCATGTCAGTCTTAAGAATGAAAGAAAGTATAATCAACGTCTGATGATGTAATGCGCAAAAAGATTTGCTAGCCTGGCAGCCATTTAACACCTTGTTAGCTAATTCTTTAAATGAGCTGAGGTTTATTTGACTGATCGAGTCTGTACACTCTTGTCTATATGTAGAAGTTTCTTGATTGGTTCATTTAAATGCTGTACGTTATTTTTATGAATTTCAGATCCAGTTGGTTATGAGCCAGGACCAGGTCAGTTTGCGTGTCGGTATTGTGGTAAATTTTTCAAATCTAGGTTTTATGCCGAACGCCACGAGGCTGAGCATAGTGTTGTCAAAAAATGGGTTTGTGAAATCTGTAACAAAGGATTTGATAAGAAAAACTATCTGACGAAACATTATAGGACGCATTCTGATGCTCGACCATTTACGTGCAATATCTGCCAGAGATCGTTCCGTCTGAAACATCACCTTAAGGAGCATTCTGTCACACATATAAAGTTCAACATTTGACCACATTAGTGTTATATATTGTTGATGTAATTCCAAGTTACTTAGTTCTTTGTTTTCTGTTACATTACTTTTACAACCTTGAAAATAGCAAGGCAATAAATGTCATGGTGTCATGTTTCCGTTATCTTATTTGTTGATTTGAAATTTCTGATTGCATCAAATGTCATTACTACACAGTGTTTGCACAGAACTTGATAAGAATCTTGAATTTGATCCTATAGTTGAAAAGATCTTGAATTGAATATTTGCTTGAGAAGTAAAACAAACAAAATGGTACTTGAATTTCACCTTTTTTCCTTGAAATTCTCAAAAACAGCCTTGAAAAACTTCTATCTGGCCAAAGAATGAAAGAAAATGTAAAATGAAAGTTGATCACAATCTCAATTGTCCCTTATTATATATTGATTACTTTAATTCCTTGCTTTGGTGTTGGTGCCTTATGAGCGTATGGAACGTAGATAATAACATGTTAAGACAGGTGCTAGTAAATATTTTTGCATATTACATCATTAGAAGTTGATAACAAAAGGTGATGCACTCGGAAGAATCACATATCGATTGACATTTTTGTGCATGTGTGATATTTTGATGTCTCTTTGAAATTTTGATTTTTGTTTGTTTGAAAAAATGGTTGAATTTTGAAACAGAATTTCTGCATGATTTTGTAGTGGCGCTTCTCAATTTTTATGATCTGTTCACATGGTCTATCATAAATATTTTTAAGGAGGAATATTGTTTACTTATATGGACTTAATAGATGAAAGACATACGGTATACTGTCACCTTATTCTATTGTTGGAATCATTAATTCTTGAATATTAATGAAACATTTTGTCTTAGATGGTGGTTTAAAAAGAATATTTAACATATATCTACCTGGGTCCTGGGTGATCTAGTATTAGTGTATGATTACATTTGTTTGAACCAGGTAACAGCAGCTATAGGCAGTCACTAAGAAATGACACAATGGTTTGCTTTCTTCGTTTAATTGTTTGCTGATTCTGATAGTAATCGGAGGTTTATTCGACTCTTTCGTCTGTGCAAGTTTGCCTATATATAGAAGTTTCTTGATTGGTTCAAAATGCTGTTTAATTTATGAATTTCAGATCCATTTGGTCATGAGCCAGGAACTAGTCAGTTTGCGTGCGGGTATTGTGGTAAACTCTTCAAATCTAGGTTTTATGCCAAACGCCATGAGGCTGAGCATAGTGCTGTAAAAGAATGGGTTTGTGAAATCTGTAACAAAGGATTTCGTCGGAAAAACCATCTGACAACACATTATAAGACGCATTCTGATGTTCGACCATTTACCTGCACTATCTGCCAGAGATCGTTTCGTCTGAAACATCACTTGAAAGATCATTCTGCGACACACATGAAGTTCAACATCTAACCATATAAAATTCAAATATTAAATAAATTATTTATGTAAGGCTAACTTCCTGAGTGTACAACATAATATTTTTTGTTACATTTAAAAGGACCCATCAATAAAATCGTGAACTTATTTCACTGTTTATTAACCATTTGACATATCGAAATGAATTTTTTATGTGCAAAGATCAGTCATTCTCCAATCTTTTCATCATTACCCAAATTCGATAAGAGTCCTGAGAGGTGTTGAGGTTCGCCGTCAACAGAAATTTGTTAGAGATGTCACGTGATGGCCTGTATTTAAGACATGGGTTGAACGGTGGAATAAATGCAAACTTTGCAAGGGACGTTACTTTGACAAGGAGTAGAGTTCAAGATTATGTTGGAGTACTTCTACTCATATCACTGAATTAGTTCACGATATTATTGATGGGCCCTCATATATCGTAACCTTCAAAATAATGACATGCTTCTGTTATCTTTTTTGTTGATGGCAAATTTCTCTTTACATCCACAGCCATTGTTATGCTTTTCAACTCATGTATTTGGTGAGCATAGTCTATTAAAAAAAAAAAACACTGATATTAAAGCATATACTTCTTTCTATTGTTAACTTCACTTATTCCAGAATATCATGACATTTTACATGCTGTCTTTGATTGTTTTGATAAAATTATTGAATGGTGTCAAATACTTATAAGATACTCGAAAAACTTTGTCACTGCTTATAAATGTTGAGCAGTGTAGTTTTGCATCAAGTTGTTTGATGTAGAATACAATTTAAAATACCCCTTTGATTGTTTTGTTGTTTGTTATCCTGATCGGTGCGTATTATTTTGAGAAAAGAACATTTTTAACACATCAAACCATTGAGCCATAAGTATTCTAGTATTATGTATGGATGCGAGCTTGGATTTTAAAAGCATGTGTCATTTGTGAAAAAAGAACCTTTGAATGTCACGTTATATTCTAGATATTCAGTATTTAAGGTCACTTCCGAATAAAGGCCATCATGTGAATAAAGGCCATATATTTTGAAACCTTCATTGATTATTTAGAACAAAACTACCTCTGAATAAAGGTCACCTGTCAATAAAGGCCACATTTTGTCTTTCTCAAGGATGACCTTTGTCCACAGTTTGACTGTAGATTTTTCTGTTTTACAAATTTAATTGTCTAGGAATGGCATGAATTGCTGCATAAATGACTTCAAACTGGACAACAGATAACTTCTACTAATTAATGCAATTAATACTATTTCAGATTACAGACAAGGAAACTGCTACCCATGTTTAGTGTGTGGGAAAATTTTCTCTAGACCTTCACACCTGAAAAGACACGTGTGGATCCATGACGGCACTAAACAGTTTCAGTGCACCGTTTGCGATAAATCTTTTAGATTGAAACAACATCTTAAAAATCATATGGTGCTACATATTCAGTCAGAAGCAAATATGTCATTTTACCAATAGTGAAAACATCCCAAGATCCATGTTTGTTGTTTTTTGAGTCTGATTGTCATAAAGAACTCTTTTTTCCTTCTGTTTTGAGTGCAATACCATTTGTTTTATACTGTATAGTTTTGTATCAATTTTGCTTGCATTAAGTATAATCTTTGCTCAAAAGCATTCAATGATATTTATGTTCCCAGTACGGTTTAATTAATGAATTGGCTATTTTTTTAAAAACTTAAGTTACTCAATATGTGAGAAATCACCAACTCCCTCTGGTGGTTTGTACTGGTTAGAAGAATATTGCCCAGGAATACTGGTATCATGAAACGGCCACTGTATATAACTGAAATATTGTTGAAAATGGCATTAGGCATACTAATTAAAAAAGTATTCATGTTTATCAAAATTAGAGGTCTGTTCGGTATGATTATAGTCTAATTCTGATTTTTGATTGAATTCAAAGTTCACTAAAATTTGTAAATGTTTTATCAGTCATAAATAAATTATTTGAAATTGTGTATAGAACATACGTTTTTGCTTGTTTTAACTGTGTTTATATAGTGTATTTTGTCCACAACTTTGCAGTTTAATATAGCTGTTGATTTATTTAGTACTTCTGGACTAACCTGTCTATTCTTGCTTGTTCCCCTTTAATTTATTAGGTGTATAAGAATTTATTTGTTTCTGATTACTGAATCTACTCTAAATTTTTCCCTGACCTATACTTTTTATTAGGCACCAGCAGTCTTCACGCTAACCCACTAGCCCAAAGCCTGGGGCTAGTAAATTTCTGTTCGGGCTAGTGAACTTTCTCAAAATTGTGTATTCGGGCTAGTGGTAAATTGTCTATTTTCAATAGTGCACTAATAGTTTGGGCTAGTGCTTTAAAAAAATTAGTATGAACACTGCACCAGGTAGGATACATCTCTGTCTCACTTTTTTACCTTTTCAAATACTTTCAGGAACAACAGAAAAATAATAATATTAAGAAATTCTCTACCTACCTACCCTATTAATTTTAATGAGCTTGTAGTGAGAAATAAACCATTTTTAATGCCTTATGGACAACTACCAACCCTCCTTTCTAATGTGTTGGTAGTCAAATGATCTGGTAAAACATAATTGTGAGAACTATGAAGAAATGAGAAATATGAATGTTGTTATACTACAAGCAATTATCACCATTTTGTAATTCTTATAAATGTAACACAAAAACAAACAAAATGGCGTCATTTCTTTGATAATATTTCTTCTTTGCTGAAAAAAATATTTGTGTTTTACAATGTCCTGTGAATTTTTTTTCCTGGATTTCTGCTAATTTTTACCTGTATCTTATGCAGGGGTGTGACCTATACACAATTGAATATGGTAGCAATATTGTCACAGAAAACTTTAATACCCACCTAATCCTACCTAATGTGTTGGTTGTCAAATAACTTGGTAAAGCATTAGTTAGTCATATTGTCACTGAAGCCTATGTGCCAAACTTGGGGTCTCTAACCTTCAGTGAGGACATTTCACTATTTATGGGACAAATTGAACAGTTTAACTTGTGTTATTTGTATTGTAGGTGATGTACTAGATATGTCCTTGGCATCTGTCATGTCAAGTCGGCCCACCAGGAAATATTTCTCGTGCACAATGTGTGGGAAAATGTTCAGTCGATCAGCACATTTGGAGCGTCACATGCGAATTCACACTGGAGAGAAACCATTTCAGTGTCAGCAATGTGGTCGTCGATTTGCTGGAAAAAGCAATCTTAAAGTTCACGTAAATGGAGTACATAAGACAGGAATACTTGAGGAAAACAAATAAAGACAATTTAATGATTCTAAGTTCTGGAATCAGCTTAAGATAAAAAGTAGTAAAAAAGCAATATTCATGATTTTGTATGCTACTGGCATCATATGATGTAGGACGAATAGTGATTGCTGTCTGTCCATCTGTACCTACGTACGAATAAATGAGGTTAAGTCAAGCGTTTATTGAACACAGGTTCTTGTTTCTTTAACATATTTATGATAGATCATTTAAATCATTTCTCAGTTAATATTCACTGTATTGATTCACACTGTATACAGATAATATGAAAGCCCAAGGACAATGGGAAATGCAGAGGATTGAATTTGAAGGTACTTACATGTTTTAAAAAAAAAATCAACTATTTGCATGGGGCACTAAATAATGTTAATAGGAGAGCATCAAGCACTGTTTGCATAGTCTTTGTGTAAAATGGCATTTAATTATTTGAAGTTGTTGATAAGAAATCGTTAGTTATGCAGTTTTAGTTGTACTTTTGTTGAGAAATGGTGTTCTACAAACCTCATTTTAAATAATTTTATATTGACACTGCACCAAACAATGTGTCATTATCTGCAAAACAAGATTGTATAATTATTTTATTTTTATTTGAAAACTAATGTCGCAAATTAACAACAAAGAGAATTTGTACAAATGGTTTTGGATAATGTGAACACCACCCTGAGAACACTTGGATAAAGAAGAACGCGCAAATGGATAAATATGAACATGGTCACAGTGGCTTTTCTCTTTTATAATTATTTGACAAATCTCACATGTTGCTTTTACTTTCTTTGTCTTTTATGTAGTAGAACATCTCTAGGATCTTTGGGTCTTTTTCTAAGAACTATGTAAGCTTTCTACACTGCATCTGTTACTGTGTGAATGTTTATTGCATATTTTTGTGTTTGGGTGCTATACATTTCTTGTACACAAACAATTTCTTTTTTATGACATTGTCTCTAAAAATAAATATGGAATTAAAAAAGGCCTTCGTTCTGTTTAAGGAATATTGATGATATAACATGTATAATCAAGGTTAACCATTTATTTATATGCATTATGTGTTTTGCAGACAAAATGGACGAAGCCAATGAAAAGCTTGAACAGCGTCATAAGTTTGTATGTGAAGAATGTGGGACACAGTTTACAAGACAAAACACATTGCATAGCCACCGGGCATTGAAACACGGCAAAGATGATGTGAAAAAGTTTGAGTGCCCATATAGTGATTGTAATAAATTCTTTGTGCGCAAAGCCTTTCTGGAAGACCACCTTAACAGTCATTTGGAAGTCAAACCCTACAAGTGCACCAAGTGTAACAGGGTTTACCATGGCAGATATGGTATGAATAAACATGCTAAAGTGTGCGGACAATCTTTTACTGTAAAGTGTCCTACTTGCGACAAAGAATTCTCTTCTGCTAACAATCTTCTTATTCACAAGAATTCAGTGCACGAAGCAAAGTTGTATCAGTGCGTGACATGCGGGCAACAATATTCATATGTCACAGGGCTACTCAAGCACAAACGGATTAAGGGACACAAATGAATATTGAACTCGTTCATTGCAGTTAAGATTCTGCCTTTCCATGTCAAACAGTTATGATTTAAATGTTTATTTATGTCCAATGTATATATGCACACTTTTTTAAGTCATTTGTTAATCAAACACTCTATAAATTGTAATTTGTTTCTGTTACGCCGACATAAACAAAGAGAGTTGTTTATGATACATGCAATTGCATCAGTCAGTTCCTTGGGTATGCGCAAGTGTGCTTCATTTATGTTCATAGTAGTAAGCTATAGATTTAAAGTCTTAATAGAAGTCGCTAAGGTAAAAATGTTTCTTTTTACTTATGCTTCTTATTATACACTTATTCCTTACTTAAATTATTGTTTAATCCTTATAAACGAGTGATACTCATTGTCTTATATACTGTAGAATGCTTTAATTTCGCGAGGTCAAAATTTCGCGTTTTTTGTAAAAAATCAGCTGTTTTCTTTATTCATGAATTCGCAACGTAGCCAGGCTCAAAACTTCAACTTTTATCACATGAAGTAAACTGTTTATTCTACGATGAAGTACTAGTACTTACATAAGTTATATATTTTCGGACATACTCATTTTCTGATTTATAAAACTCATCATTTATTTGCAACATTCATGAATTCGCGAGGTGATTGATTCGCGAATATTAGCGAAAATAAATCTTGCGTGAATAAAACCAGTTCTACTGTACACGACAAGGTAAAATTGAGTCGAATACATACATGTAATTATGTAAAAAACATATTGATGAAATACAATAAAAACACTAATGTTAATTTTTGAAGTGTTGTATCTTTTCTGTATTGTTGATAATCAAATAAGTTAAAAGTTGGAGCCTATATAGCATTTATTATATCGTCTAATGTCATCATATTATGGACGAATGTGTGAATTAATCACTGGGGAAGTTCATGAATCCAAAATATCTATAGTCTGGAATTTTCAATACATTCATGTAGGTATACTCAGATACACGGTGTGTTAATTCATTTTTTTTTTTTTTTTGTCATTTGAACAAAATGTTAATTTACGTCTGATTGTGAAGAAGTTGCCGATACCTTGTGGAAGGGCTATTTAGCAGTTAAGAAAACTGTAAGGTGAACTGGTATGTGACTGAACATAGTAAAACTACCTGGAAACATATCAATGTAACTTATATAACATGAACTTTATTCTGTATTTGACATGATTTCCATGATAAGAAATTTCTTGAGTTGAGAAGAAATATTTTTTCCATTTTTCTATTTATTTGTTTGTTACAAAATATCATTAATCCGTTTTTTATCACAGGTATGCATCTTGATCACGATGGGATGTCTTCTTACCAGGATTTTCCTCATAAATATTTCTGCAATATTTGTGGGAAAGGATTCAAGCGAAGATGGTTCCTCGAGCGACACATGCGGGTCCACACGGGGGAAAAACCGTTTCAATGTAACTACTGTGAATATTGTTGTTCTCAGAAAACTCATTTAAACAGTCACATGGGTCGTCATCATAGAGAACAGCTTTCATTCAATATTTAATCTTGACTTTGTGAAATACAGAATGGCTTACAAGTGTATGACTGTATGACTCATGTGTATACATGTATTTACAGCTTCAGTTCTACCAGAATTTTATGAACTCATGAAAGTGGTTGCTATATATTGTGTTCTCAATTAATGAAAATACAGAATGGCTTACAAGTGCATGACTGTATGACTCATGTGTATACATGTATTTACAGCTTCAGTTCTACCAGAATTTTATGAACTCGTGAAAGTGGTTGCTATATATTGTGTTCTCAATTAATGAAAATACAGAATGGCTTACAAGTGCATGACTGTATGACTCATGTGTATACATGTATTTACAGCTTCAGTTCTACCAGAATTTTATGAACTCGTGAAAGTGGTTGCTATATATTGTGTTCTCAATTAATGAAAATACAGAATGGCTTACAAGTGCATGACTGTATGACTCATGTGTATACATATATTTACAGCTTCAGTTCTACCAGAATTTTATGAACTCATGAAAGTGGTTGCTATATATTGTGTTCTCAATTAATGAAAATACAGAATGGCTTACAAGTGCATGACTGTATGACTCATGTGTATACATATATTTACAGCTTCAGTTCTACCAGAATTTTATGAACTCGTGAAAGTGGTTGCTATATTTTGTGTTCTCAATTTTTGAAAATACAGAATGGCTTACAAGTGCATGACTGTATCACTCGTGCGTATACATGTATTTACAGCTTCAGTTCTACCAGAATTTTATGAACTTGTCGAAGTTGTTGCTATATTTTGTGTTCTCAATTTTTGACACTAAGTCTTGTTCTTCTAATGTGTTTTTAAGATACAGTGTACATGTATTTATTGATAGTGTTGTATCAAGTGAGTAATTGACCATAGATGTTCTTATAATAAGATGAATGTGGTTCTGTAATGGAATATGTGTTTTATTATACCCCCAGATATGAAATATATGGGGGCTATATTGGATTCACGCTTGACGGTCGGTCGGTCCGTGCGTCTGTAGACACAATTTGTCCGGAGATTTTCTCAGCAACTACTTACAGGATTTCAATGAAACTTCACAGAAGTGATCAGTAGTAAGTCTAGTTGTGCATGCTTAAAGCATTTTTCGTTCGGATTAATTTTCGCTGAGTTATACCCCTTTGTTGTTTTTATTCAGTGTATACAATAGGCAAATTTTGTCCGGACAATTTCTCAACAATTACTCACAGGGTCTCAATGAAACTTCACAGAAGTGATTAGTAGTAAGCCTAGTTTAATTTAGTATATATATATATATCAGCCAATGTCATTCAATGATATCTCAGAAAAATTATAGATTTAATAGTTACGTTTCATCAAATTTAAGTTTTCTACTTTCTTGTGAATTTTCAACTTTATGATTCTTGTTAATAAAGTTTCAACCATTTGCCAAGTTGAACGTAATAAACTTGTATGTGTACTAGTCTACAATACCAGTATAAAAATGGCAAGTTCTATTATAAATGTAAATACCTAATTATTTGTTATTTTGTCAAATTTCCTTGTAAACAATGAGTTATTTGTTTGAATATTGTACAGTAACAGTAAAAACCGGCACTTGCTCAAAGGGCAATTTATCAGTTTAATCAAATATTTATAAGAAACCGATTTTCAAATTTCTTAACTGGTCAATTACATGTTCTCCCAGTGTACTCAAGCGGAACGGGTAATGTACTTAATGAAATTTAATGGGAAAAATCATGCGCATGTCAAAATATGCAATTGTGGTTGATAACTTTGGTTCAGTGTTATGTAACAGTGCAATCTCTCCATAGCAACATCCTTGTTGTTGTTGAAGGGAGGCTGTTTCTGTAGAGAGGGCCGCTCTGGAGAGGTTGTACTGTATTTCTTTCTTTTGTATGTCTAGCATCAAATGCTACATAGTAAAACCTGAGGTAACATATTCAGGGCTCGACACTAACTTATCTTCCATTGTGGACCAGAGGACCACCAGCTTTTGAAACCTGCTGGTCCAACAGAATTTCAGGTGGTCCTTCCGCCTATTAATAATTAATATGTTATTTGTTTATTTACAGTAAAATATTGATACTCCTTCTAGAATTTCAGTTGTCCATCGGACCATTCAAATTCCATGAGTTAATGGTCTTGCACAAAAACCACTGGTCTCGGACCAGCGGACCAGTGTTAGTGTCGAGCCCTGAGTCAAACATGATTCTCTCCCTTTGATGGACTTTGTTCACAAGATTAACTGTATATTTGTTACTTGAAGGAGACCAATTCTCTCACATTAATTAGAAGTTTACTTCAATTAGTCGTAACAATCCTTTTTTTCACATTAGTTGAAGTTTCCTTTAATTGGACACACATGTTTTGTCTTTGACTGAATGCCAAATAATTTAAACAGCAATTTACAATTCTATTTCTGTTATTCTGTACATAATGTGAAAGAACAATTAAATAAATTGTGATGTATAATATTACGTATTGTTTTTATATATCTCTATATAGAGTTAATTTATGTTCACTTGATGGTTGACCTGTTCATTTTATTGTATAATTCTATGTGATGCAGTGGATAACCTAATTTAACTATTACATAATTATTGACATCCATGACAACATGAAATTCATCTTCTTAGAATTTGGAAAATTAAATTTTACACAAGACTTATTCAAATGTATTGATTTTTTGTGACCTACATTTTGTCTTTCATTTATTTATTCACATGGTTACATAAAACAGTACATATATGAACATAACATCACTGTCAATGTCTTCATATAGCTTTTTGACTTTTTTGTACTATTATCCAAGAACAACAGTTACTGTACATAAATCTATGAGTATGTGTTTTATGATTATTTTTCCTTATTCCAGGTATATCGACCATGTTACAAGGTGACGGTAGCGCTCGAGGAGTCATGGTTTCATTTCCAGATACCATTGAAGAAATTCCGTCAGAAAAGTTATATAAATTTCCTCAATGCAATGTGTGCAACAAACACTTCACATCTAATGCCCACCTCAGAATTCACTCAAGAATTCATACTGGTGAACGACCCTTTGTTTGCAATATATGTGGGAAAAGTTTTAATAGAAAGGACAGTTGTCAGCGACATTTAATTGCTATGCACATGATGAATCCAAAGTGAAATTGTGGTGTGAAGTTGCTGTTTTAGTTCAATAACTGTTACTTTACAGATGAATTTAATGGTTGTAGTAATGAAGTCAAAGGGCGACCTGTTGTTGAATTGATAGACTGAAAGTCGTGTATCTGATTTGACTTACCATGAATTGAACTGTTACTCCTATCAGTATCTTAACACATTGATAATATATTCTCGACTTCTTTCTTCGAGCGGAAATGTCATGCAGATACTTTACTGTGTTAAATTTAACATGTAATGTTTAACCAAAACGCTAATTTGGATTTGATACCATAACTAAATTTTCCATTGTAAAGCATTGATTATTTCATCCATACCATTGGTTGCTTTTGTATATATTTATATATATTTGTGTATAATTAAATACAGTACAACCTCTCCAGAGCAGCCCTCTGTAAAGCAAAAACCTCTCAATAACAACACCTTCAAAATTTCCCTAAGCTGATATTTACTATATATTTAACTTCTGTAGAGCAACAACCTCTAAACAACAGCCAATATTTGCAGCTCCCACAAGGTGTTGCTCTGCAGAGGCTGTACTGTATATCTTTATAAACATGTCACAATGTATTCATGCTAGAAAAAATCTTTAGTATAACAGACTTTACTAAAGGTGCCGGACCTGCAAACTTGTCGACAGATTGTTTGTTGGTCTGATAAACATTCTTATCTCATCAGACCAGATGTCTGGCGAATTATTTACCTGATGTATACGCATAATTTATACTTGATTACTTTTTCGGTCTGACAGGTCTCCTTTCGGTCCGACAGGTCTCCTTTCGGTCTGACAGGTCTCATTTCGGTCCGACAGGTCTCCTTTCGGTCTGACAGGTCTCCTTTCGGTCCGACAGGTCTCCTTTCGGTCCGACAGAATTTTCAAGCTTGTCAGACTGAATGTCTGGCTGATTTTTTTTTGCTTTTCGTGAAGTCTGGTATAATAGTGGATGAAAGATGGAGTTTTTATGTCTTACTTCTGTACAGTTGTTTCCCTTTTAGTAATACATGTTAATCAAGTGTATATTTTGTTTGTTGATAGTTTTATCCCTGTTTAATGATAGCAAAGATGCCCATGTAGCCATGACTCTGTTTGTGATTCAACAAAAATATCTTTCATGTCACATTTTCAATCTGGATATTATACCCATATGTTGTTCATATCATTAAACCAGTCAATATGCAGAATGAATATGTAAGAAAAGAAGAGAGTACATAATACATTTGCATGTTAAACAAGTTGATATACATGTATAAAATGAAGGGAATACATATGTTTTAAACTAGTTAAATTATTATATGTATTGAACATGTATAATAAATGTGTCTATTATAAATGCAATTTAGTTTATACCTCTAAATGCGCAAAATACACCAGTCCTATAGATAGGATCAGTAGAATTAATCACTTGTGAAATGAGTATTTCATGAATTTACAACAATTTTCTTTGTAGGTACCAAACCTCCAGGAAGCACTTCAAAGCCAAGCATTCAAGAACAGACAAAAGGATATGGAAGTCAGTGCATCTTCTGTAAGAAAATGTTCCCATCCAGGTCCCATTTACTGATCCATCAAGTTGTACATACTGGAGAACAACCCTGGAAATGTGATTATTGTGAGAAATCTTTTAATACCAAAGGGAGCTGTATGAGACATGTTAAAAATCAGCACAGTTCGCCCACTAAAATGCTTATGAAGAATTGGTAACTATGGATATTAAATGCTTCCATTCCAGCTTGAATTTAAGTATTCATTACCAAAAACAGACCGTTACCAGTTCATAGACTCTGTTATCTATTGAAATAATTCAAACTCACTTGCTTTTCAATGTTTGGAATGCCTTGTTCATTATAAATCAAGTACTGCTAGTTACTATTACTTAGATGGTGTTATCCAAATTATTGGTAGAAACTCACTTATTCATTTTTTTGGAGTGCAAATTGACACTCACTTGTTGTTCAAATTTGTTGTTCAATCTTTGGAGTGCCATTTTCAATGCCAAAAAACTGATTGCTACATAGATATTGTGATCTTATGTACAAATTGACTCTCACTTGTTGTTTATAATGTTTGGAGTGCTTTGTTCATTACCAAACTGATTGTTACATGTACATTGACTTTGATATCTTATGTACACACTCATTTATTCAACATGTGGTGTTGTGTCATGCATAAAACACAGTGTAAAACTGCTTTACAAAAGAAATCAGGTTTGCATCTTTAAGTAATAGCTAATAACATCACTGAAAAAGCTTTGTACCTCCGATTTTAAACATTCTGTGTCAAAGCGGCGTGTGGAGGTATTCGGCACTCCTTTGACAAGCTCTAGTTGCTGTACCATTGATGTGTTTGAATGGAGCATATTATTTCTGGATCTCAGGGACAATACTTCATGAGAGCAGGGCACTTCTAGTGTTGTATGAAGCTCATTTGATACTTCAGTGACTATTGTATACTACTTTAATTCATACAAAACTGTTTTTCTGCTGAAATGATAAATGTGTTCTGGAAATAAAGAGGATGTAATATGCATACAGTACATGAAGTGTTTGTTTTTTTATCAGACAGTTGCCCTCAAAGAATTGTGTTTTGTTTGTATTGTCATGAGTCAAATCTATATAGCTAGCTGTTACAAAAGATGTATCAGATAAATAAGATATCTTGTAAAATGACGCTTGGTGTTGATGTACATGTATGTGAAGTTGTGATAAATAACATTGATATACCTCATCTCTGTATCCAATGTGAAATCGCCTATTCCTGAACAGGCAACAATTTTAGCGCTGTCTCGATTAACATTATTTTCTCGGGCTGACAGTTTTTAATAACGATATCCCAGAAATGTGTTATTCATGATATATTGAAATCCGAAATGTTTTGCCTCACAAATACCTTATACACTTATGTAACAAACAAATTGTCTCACTTAATTTTGGTATTTAGGCAGAATTATTCTGTTAAGTGGTAGTTTTGCAGGTTAATGCTGTTTATGCCTAGATACTCGTTAGTCCATTAGGGTTCATAAGATCCCTATATCAATTATGCAATATTTTCTATGATGAAAACCAAATCACAAAAACTTCTCCACTAAACTGTCACTGAAATAATGTTGAAATCTTCCTATTTCTCCTAATTAATTGCATGTGCAGTACAACCTCTCTAGAGTGTCCCTCTCTTGAGCAACGACCTCCTTCAACAACAGCTTTTTTTTCCAAGCATGATTAAACTATTAACTTAAACTCCTAGAGCAACACCCTCTCAACAACAAATGGTGTTGCTTTGAAGAGGTTGTACTGTACTTGCTTCCTTGGTCAGTTAAGTTGCATGCAGTACTAGTTCATGTAGATCTCTGTGCAAATCTTGGTTTTTTATCTTGTCCTGCTTTGTAACTGTACCAATGAAGTCAGTTTTTGTGTGACTTATTCACACTGAATGAAAATGAACTAAGAAAGACAGATATACACTGTTTAACTTTAATAATCGGTCAACTTGGTCTACTCTGAATACTTTGTGAGCAAAACTCATTACTGATTAAAAAAATGATTTTTACAGATGAAGCGTATATAATGTTACTTAATTCTTATTTTCAGCTTCATAGATTTTAAAATATTAAGACATTTTTTTACAGTACAGGTCTTTGATTGCCCTGAATATTTAATGATAAGTTTTCATAAGTTAATGAAATATTCCAAAATCTAGTTGATCGTTTTTAAAAGTTGAGCAGTGTATGTTCACTAATGATAGTTTGTAGCCGAAAAACAATATAATTATTTAGACTTGGATTCGTTCATTATTATAAAATGTATTAAGTTTTAAACCAAAATTGACGTTTAAGTTATGACTGTGATGTTTTATGTTCTAGGGGCCACATATGATGCACACCAGATTCAAGGATCAGGAATTCAGTGTAGTTTCTGTAAGAAAATGTTTCCGTCAAAGTCCAATTTACTTGTACATCAGGTTGTGCATACCGGAGAACGACCTTGGAAATGTGAGTTCTGCGATAAGTCGTTCAATACGAAGGGTAACTATCAACGTCACGTAAAATGTCAGCATTTGTTTCCAACGGATCTTGTTCAGAAATAAAACAGCGTTCAATGATATGACATCGTTTCATGGACAGAGTTAACAACTACAGTGTAACCTCCATAAAAGATTACCTCTGAACAACAGTCACCTCCCTGCTACAGCCAGGATACTAACAATCCAAATAGACGTTTTACTCTATCTTCACTCTCTCTACAACAGCCACCTCATTACGACAACCTTTTAAGTCATTCTTGTTTGCAGCTGTGGTAGGGAGGTTGCACTGCAGTAAATTATATCATTTTCTGCGTCATACTGTTCTGCAGATTTATTGCCAAAGAAATGTAAAATGACTTGGTTCATTGTGAGTTCATAATTGTGAATTAAATAATCATCTTTCTATCTGTGTGTATCATCAGTTACTTGTATATCAAACCATCTGGGGTTGGATCAATAGTCTGGTTGTTACGTGCTGGACTACTGAATGAAGGGTTCTCGGTTTGAATTTCGGCTTTACACCAGCACGATAAACTATTCGGGATAAAAGTGCCATATCTCCAGTATTTTCCGCTCAAGTGAAATATGAGTGATGCTAGGTAGGATGCAGATTTTACCTTGAATGAAGAGTACGTGATGTAATACTGTTGTGTTGCTTCTTATTGTGTGTTTTGTATCTTGTTCTGATGTGAATAAATTAATCTGAATTTGCTACTTGTTTTCTTTTGTTTTGGTTTGTGTTGCATTATAAAAATTAATTTCACTGTAAGTTTTGAAACAGTTCATTGTATTGTCTTCTTCCAAATATCAGAAGTGCATGCTCAGTTTTCTGCTGCTTGTAAATTTTAATAAATGATCAGAAATTATTCTGTTGCTATACAACAAATCACACCTCTTGTATTGAATTGTCTCTTAAGCAAGAGTGGCTATATCAATATTTATGTCGGTTTGGTGTACCCCCTTATATTCTTCCATACGCCTTAGATCAAACCTTAGCAATAATATATGTCTCCATGTACAAAGGTTGGATGAATCTGCGGATTTCACTTTTAATATTTTCAGCCATGTTTATTAATGTGAAGATGTTTGTTTATATTTCAGGCCAAGAACAGTCCACATCTAATCCTGCGTTAGGAAGTATGCTGAGTCAACAAGCTATAGCAGCAGCTCGGTGCACCGTCTGTAAAAGAATGTTTGCTTCCTCGTCACATTTAAAAATTCACATGAGAGTGCACACTGGCGAACGTCCGTACGTGTGCAAACATTGTGGGAAGTCCTTCAGTCAGGCAGGAAGTCATAGAAGACATGTGATGACTATTCACTGGAATGATGCTATGAACAGTTGAAATATGAAATAATGAATATCCATGGCAACCTTGTTAATAAAAGGCAGGAAGTTTCAATCTTGTATTTATGTATACATTTGTACTCAAACTTCTACGATGTGGTCACACGAATATATTATGAAAGTACATTTCGAGGGTTCAACGCAACAGTGTTGTAACTCATATGGAAATAAGAACAAGTTACGACAGTGTTGCGCTGAGCCTTCGATTTGTAATTAGGATGTTGTTTTGTATACAATACATCTCTTGCTGAGCATACAGTTATGACGGTTCTATAAAATGTAGACTGAGTACATATATGTGATAAAACTTGTCAGGAAGTGCATAATGTTACATGTTCTGAGTACATTTCAATATTTTTTTGTAGAAAATTAATTTTAAAAAATGATTACATGTATTTTTAAGTGTTACACATGTGCTGTTAAATCTGGTAGTGTAAATATTTTTGTATCCTTCTTTACATCAAATAAAAATTGAAAAAAAGAAGCTTTTTGGTTTATGATTCAGCGGTCAAATTAAACATGGACTATGTTCCTGTATGTTCCTCACCTATTTTTACTGTATTTGTGTTGAGGATGTTTTGCAACATCTGTATTTATATGTAGTTCAGTTCATATGGGCTGGTGTGTTGTTTGGATCATATATTATATGTATATAAGCATAATGTTGAATTCAGGTTTAAAATAGCAATTAGGACCAAAAACACAATTATCATATACAATGTAGATACAAAGTTATTATTTGATTTAGTTATAACGAAATTGATATTTCAATATGTGTCCTTAATTAAGCATATATGTTTGTTTCAGGTATGAGTCCGTTGGCTTATAATCAAGGTCAAGATCACAGCAATGGAAATAAACTGGGCTGTCCAATATGTGGTAAACATTTCGCTCGTAAACTTCACCTCGAAAATCATCAACGTATCCACACAGGAGAGCGGCCGTATTCCTGTAAAGTGTGCGGGAAAAGTTTTAATGTGAAAGGAAATTTGCGTAGTCATATGGCAACACATTACAAAGTGGTTTAGAGTGTTAAAAAGCATTCACTTTTATACAGAAAAAGTATACATTCATTAGATCATTTATCCATCATTTACTCATTTAATTTGTTTATCCATCTGTTCATTCATTAATTTGTTTGTCCCTTCATTAAATCATACATCCATTCATGCATCCATTCATTTATTCTTTCTTTTATTAATTTATCCATGTATTCATTCATTTATCTTCTTTTATGCATTTAATCAATCATTCATTCAATCATGCATTCATACATTCAATCATTCGTTTGTGCATTCATTCTTTCATTTTATCATTCATTTATTTGTCAATTTGATCATTCATCAGTTTTCATTCATTCATAAATTCATTTGTTCGTTCGTTTGTTCATTCGTTTGTTCGTTCATTCATTCATCAGTTTTTCATTTATTCATTCTTTTTATCATTTATTCATTCATTTTATTATTCATTCATCAATTTGATCATTAATTTATCAGTTTTTCATTCATTCATTCATTCATTCATTTATTCCTCTATACCCATTTATTCATGTTGTGTGTGATTCTTAGATTCTATAAACTATAGTTTTACATTCTATAGTTAACCAATCTTGTAAGGTTCTATTTGTGTTCTAATTCATTCTGAAATTGACATTTTATGTAAACAAATTCTGTTTGAATGTCTTTGGAAAGTTTTGTTCCATTATTTAATATACAAACGTAACAAGGGCTTACGTTTTTTTTATGCTGCAGTTTGTATTCCATTATTATTGTGTTTATAGATAAAAATGTATAGACTTACAGTCAAACCTGTGTTAGTGGCCACCTTTGAATAGACATTCCATCAAACCTGTGTTAGCAGACACCTCCAAATAAAAACCATTCCGTAAATGAAGTTCATTCTTTTAAAAAAAAACGTCATTGATTATTACCTATTTTGCAAGCATCCAGGTCAAAGGTTGTATCAGTAATGACTTCTTGAAACAACAACAGAAAATTTCTGTTGTAAATAATTCAGATAAATTAATGTAAGTATAAAGGAAAGTTACTGTAATTCTGGAAACATAATTCATTAAATTAGATCATAATTGTTCTGTTTTTATGTTTGTCATTTGTGACTTTGTATATAACTGTTGTGGATTTTTTTTTCTGTCTTAAAATTTGTATCAAGTAGAATATATCTGTTTCAACCACTGTAATGTCCTTTTTATTTTGAACAGTCATAATTTGTATACCTTCAATACTCAGTTATACTACATCACCAGTCACTGACTTATATTTAAATTTTTATAATGTATTTTGATGAAAACTCACATGTATGAGATATGTCCATGTAGTTGTCAATGATGGACAAGCCATTGATTGAAATACAGTGTAACATATCCAAAGCAACACCATTTGAGAGTAGAAAAATAATTTATGTTGTTGTTGAGAGGTTGTTGCTCTAGAGAGGTTAAATTAATAGTTAAATCTTGCAGTGGGAAAAATCATGCTTTTGTTGATGGGAGGTTGTTGCGCAAGAGAGGGCCACTTTCGAGAGGTTGTACTGTATGTGCTGTGGTTTGGTTCTCTATCCTGTTAAGGGATAAATTGTTACACAATGTTTTATAAGGTGTAAAAAAGTTGTTTGTTTGATTACCTGATTGACCCTATTTTTGCGCTGCAACTTTAGACTTTTTATTAGGCTCAAGAAATGATACATCCTCTTTCACACTTTTTTCTACCTTTCCATTTGCTTTCTGGAGCTAAAAATAGGCCCCAACATACCAACCTTTTTCTTAATGAGTTGTTACCAGAAACAAACATAGGAGAATTAGCTTCCAGACTTCTTATGAGAAAGTCAAGCCCTAATCGCCAATTTAGATGTGGTGTGCATGATGGTGATTGTCAACAGTTCATAGATTCTTATTTCTAACATTGTCTATGATTCTATATATGAAGGAGCTTATCAATTGTCATTGGAGTCTGTGGTACAGTAAGCTTCATTGATTGACTAATTATGTTCACTAACAATTAGAAGTACTAATTCTTTACCTCATGAAGCTCAATGTATATCTCCAGCATTGGTCTGTAACATGTATAAAAACTATGAAAAATCTGAATCTTTGGTTTGATTTTATTTTTTCAGACTCATACCTTCCAATGGAAAGTCAGGGGACAGATTCATCTTGCTTCAGACAACAACTTCTAGATATTGTCAATCGTGGAAAGGAAATGAGTAACATGCCATCAGTGGGTAGTTACTTACTTGACGCCCCTCAAGCTGCTCAACAAGATGTTAGCACAAGTTCCTTACAGTCAGTTGATGTATTAAATAGAGATCCAGTTCCAATACAGAAAGTGGGAGGTCTGTCATTGTATAAATGTGATCAGTGCGGAAAATGCTTCACCCGCAAAGACTTTATGAAGAGACATGCTATAATTCATACTGGATTAAGACCCTTTGTTTGCGATGTGTGTGGACGAGGATTTAATGTGAAAACCAATCTGGCTTCCCACAGAATGAAAGTGCACAAGTTGCATTGAAATTTGGTCATGACTTCTAAATGACATGGTTGTTTATTTACTAGTATTATTTGCTGCTGTATGGTTTTGATCACTTCATATACCTTGATTATGTCTGATAATTTTCCCTCTTTATATACATGTACAAAATGTATACAATAAGATCCCTGAAGAACTGAATTCTCTGAATTTGGGACAATTTTTAATTTTTCATGTGCCGTTATATTGTCAGAATTCACCATATTAATTAAGTTCTATGAAAACCGGACTTTTTGCTCTGGAAGGAAGGGGTCTGGTTTTCAGGCCTTATACTACATGTGTATAAATTTATGTCTGTTTGTATGAGCTGAGCACATTCTAGAATCCATGATAATGTTAAGGATTTGAATTTGAGATAACTAGTGTAGTTTAAACTTATTTATTTTACACGGATTGTAGAGCAAGTTCTTACAACTTATATTAACTACTCTCGATGACTGCTTCCTGGATTCTGACCAGTACTCGCGCCAAAGAAGGGATTGTGAAAGTTCCAGTCAAATTCCGCCACTGACTGGATTCGAACCCGCAACCTCCGGGTTAGAAGTCCGACATTTCACCCCTACACCTCTGTTCCTCCGTATTACTGAGATAACTACACTGTGAATACTGTTTATATGTATCAAAGACACTTTTTCCTATAACCTTCGGGAGGAATTCATGAAAACATGAATTCTAGCATACGTACTTCATGGATTCTTTACGTAGTATGATTAATAATTGACAGGGACTTATCAGACACTGGGTCTGAAGTAAGTTCAGTGTTAGTTCCTGCTTGTTTTATTTGTTCTACTCATTTATTTTCTTGTTTGTTGCCCTTTCAGGTTTTTATTGTTGTATTCACTTACTAATAATGTATAAAAGTTGTGTTCACATGAAAGCATTGCTCTGAAATATTTGTATAGGTTAAACTTTGTACATATGTTGTATTCTAGTAAGACATCTTGCCATTTGTACAGTGAGTTTTTGTTTGTTTGATAAAATAGTTGAAATTAACCAGATTTGTAGTTTTCTTTCATTCAGAATGTAATCTGTTTGTGATATATTTAAATCATTTCATTTTTCAACAAAAAATGCTGTAGAAGAGGCCTTTCAGTGTCAAATCATTTAAAATTTCAAGTTCTGTTTCACTTTAGATTACAAATATTGGATGTGTATTGTACACTCACCTCTTTGTCATAAGCTTGAATTTAGCTGGTTTAACTTAAGAAATACATAGTTGTAACCTTATCATACCCCTACTGAATATAGGATCGATCGAGTCACTTGTAATGACTTACCTCATTAGACGATGTATCACATGCAACTCCTATATATGTAGCTCCAAGGTCACGTTTGGAGCAAAGGTCACAAATTTTGGTCTTTTGTTTAAATTCTGGCTATTACTCTCTTGAAGTCTTCATACTGTATAATTGATAAACTTACAATGTTTTTTTTCCATTGTAGGTACAGCATTTGGTGACTTAATACGAATGGCTGGTGTTGAAGGCACGGGTACCCAATCAGGGAACCGGAACATATTAGACAAGCAAGCAACATTTCAGACTTTTGGTACCGGTTCAGTTGCAGCAACAAGAGTTAATACGGTCGGTGTCCCAGGTTACCACATGTCAAGATCTGTGAATGCTGAAGACGAAGATGACAACTTGTTGCTTAAAAACAAATACTCTTGTAACTTGTGTGAAAAATCATTCACAAAGAAATGGGGATTAACTGTGCATTTGAGAACTCATACTGGTGAGAAGCCATATGAATGTAAGGTATGCAAGAAAAGATTTGCTCAATCAAACAATTTGAAAAGCCACATGGTTGTCCATATGGAATTGTATGGTGTTCAATAAATCATAGGTAATTTTTGTAGCTGTTTGAAATGAGCTAATATGAATTCCAACAGATGTCTCTAAAGGACGTAACTTACACGGACACACACTAGGCAATACTTCATATGGTGCAGCCTCATTTTTCGTGTTTATTGGTAAAAAAGCCAATTGATGATTACATGTATTTTATTCAGAATGTTAATTGTCTGCCACTGTATTTTAATGAAAGATTTTATGATGTCAGTGAATTAAGGTGTTTTAAATTAAGTACGACCATGTTTTTATTTTTTACCAAAAAGTCGGGTGTCCAAATTAAACTGATTACCGTAGAGATGTAGTAATTTTCTTCAGATTGCATGCTGGCATTAATGTTCAACCATTTGTGGTATAAGTTGAACGGGGATATCCATTTAGCATTTATCATTAATTGTATTTGTGTGTAACTGTTACACTTCATAATTTGTCATCACAATTGTTATTATGCTCTTAAATTGTAATAAATGTGTCAACAATCAGTGATTTGTGTTATGTTTTATGTCATCAAATTACTGAATTAAAAAAGTAGAGCTTGCAGAAAGTGAACAATTTCTATAGTGTTTTGGTGTTTCTTAAATTTTAATTATTCTCTTATTCTGTCTATTAATTAACATTGTATTTTTTACTTACCACATTTTTATGTATCACCTTTAACCCACTTATTTATTATAACACATACGGTCACTGAATTATCAATGAGGCCAAATTAGCTGATGATTATTTGGCTAACAATTCCATGTTTTTTTCATTTTTTTATTACAGTTTATGAGCAACATGAAGAAACAAGTGGCATGGCCTGCCCGCCTAGAAGCCATGTTTGTTCTATCTGCAACAAACTGTTTCCACATCCCTGTTCTTTGAGGGTTCACATGAGAATACACACTGGTGAAAAACCATACGAATGTAAAATTTGCGGAAAACGCTTCTCACAGAAAAGCAATCTACGGTCACACAATGTGATACATATGAAACTAAACATTTCTTAGAAAAGATGTACAGTGTATTTAAATACAAATACAATCAAGTTTGGGCGAACTTTGTTACAATGGATCAATCAATCAAGTTTGAAAGCACTTGCAACTATTTATTTCTGGATTCTTCCGTACTGTAAATATGTTCAGAGAAAGGTGATGGTTTGATTGTGTCTGTAGAATATTGTTCAAATGTTAATGATAATTATAGAATAAAAACGATTAATTATTATCAATGGAATTATATGTGCTTTTCTTGTATTTGTATTCTGTTTCATTATTTACATTTATTTCAAAGTAATCGTCTTTATTATAATTTATTATAACATGTGCATGGTTACAGGACTGTAATTTATTCATCTCTTTTGCATATATCGACAATACTGATACACGTGTGTTGGAAAGTCAGTATCCACAATGTCGATACGCATGCATGTATCGGGAAGTCGATCAGTATCGACAGATTTGGGATACATGTATTGAAAAGTCAGTATCGACAATGTCGATACGCATGAATGTATCGGGAAGTCAATCAGTATCGACAAATTTGAATGTGTCTGTATTGAATTGTCATTCAATCGAGAGTACGTAGGCCTAGGTCCAGTAGTTAGTTCGCTGGATTGGTAATGGATGATATTTCGTACTTATGTATGTAACGTTATAAGAAAACTTAAGTATGGTTTATTACTATTGGTACATGTACATGTAATTCAAGGTGCTCAGACGAAATAAGTTTTCACACTAGTTGCCATTGTAAATATTTTTCGTTACATGTATCCGGTTATCCTATTGTGGTCTAAGTAGGTGCATATAATATATTCTTCGTTTTTCATCATTTCAGGTTCTGACATGCATGGGCACCTTGTAAATTCATCCTTAAGTGCTTTACCTTTGTACGAGTGCCTTGTTTGTGGGAAAATCAACAAAAACAGTTATTGCCATCGAAGACACATGTTGATCCACTCTGGAGAGAAACCGTTTGTTTGTGAAATTTGTAATCGAAGTTTTAGACTGAAACATCACCTGAAAGACCACCGAATCACACATTTAAGAATATAGCTTGAGTTCGAAGACATGGATACCTTGACAACGATGTGACTTACTAAAGGTTGTGTAGGCCGCGGTCAACATTTTTCCAAGAAAGATAAAGAAATCGAAGCAAACAACATTTCTGAGGGGCATACCCATGATCACTACACTTTCATTTTTTTTAAACCAAGCTATGCCCCTGGATGAAGATAATTTTGATTCCATAATTACGTTGGGTGTACGTAGCGGGAATTCTGTGATTTTGGGGAGGCTTTCCTCTCCATACTTATTGCTGTTAATAAGGGTCATTTGATTCTAGATACGTATACACTGACTAGACAAACCGTCAGTCATTTGACAGACTGAATTTCTGTACCTAACAATCACCTTAATTAAAGGTTGCTTATACTGAAATTACTATAATTACTGAGGATTCATAGATTAAGAAAATAGGTTACAGCAGAAAGTGAAATTTTAATAAGTAACATCATCGATTACATGTGTATTGCTATCGTAACAGCACCATAATAAATTATTGTTTAAAAATGGCATTTCATTTTTCTCAGGCTGTGAAGGTCTGACCAAGAAGTAAAGAAATATGACAGGTTTGAGAATTAACTAACGTAGATAAAATTCTTATACTGTCATGCGCTGGTCGTGTTGATAGGTTTGAGAATTAACTAACATAGAAAACATTCTCTTATACTGCCGCATGGGCTGATAAAAAAGTAAGGTAACTTGACAGGTTTGAGAATTAACTTACATAGAAAACATTCTCTTATACTGTCATGAGCTAATAAAAAAGTAAGGTAACATGACAGGTTTGAGAATTAACTAACATAGAAAACATTCTCTTATACTGCCGCATGGGCTGATAAAAAAGTAAGGTAACATGACAGGTTTGAGATTTTACTAACATATATAATATTCTTATACTGTCATGGGCTGATAAAAAAAAGTAAGGTAACATGATATATTTCAGAATTTACTAACATAGATAACATTAATTGCTTACACTGTCATGGGCTGATAAAACATAAGATAACATGGCAGGTTTAAGATTTTACTAACATATATAATATTCTTATACTGTCATGGGCTGATAAAAAAGTAAGGTAACATGACATGTTTCAGAATTTACTAACATAGGTAACATTTTTATACTGTCATAGGCTGATGAAAATAAGGTGACATGACAGGTATAAGAATTAACTCAAAATAGATAATGTTAATCTTGTTCAATTATTTAGTGAGTTTGATTATCGTGAGTCTAAATTTATTTTTCAGATGAAATTCATGAAGGGTATGATATTGAACATGCAAACAAACAGGCGTACTGTAGATCAGTGGTCTTGCCAATGAAGAAGAACGATAAGGTATGTCAAGTGTGCTGGAAATCATTTCCAACACCATCAGCTTTAGTCGTACACATGAGGATTCATACTGGAGACAAGCCGTTCAAGTGTAATGTGTGCGGTAAACAATTCAACCAAAAGAGTAATTTACGCTCACATCAAGTGATTCATTTACAAACTCGGTTTTAGAATATTTTGATCAGTAAAAGCATGCTAGAATTCTTATTGTTGCTGTATCATTCCTTGATCAATAATACACTGGTAGGCGTGGCCTAAATAAAATGCATACATTTCATGTACCAGATCAGGGAGTCTGGCTATAGCCCTTAGAGTAGAAACAATGTAATTCAACCAATAAACAAGTGTAAACCAACAAGTTCTTACTGTTTCTCTTGATGGTATGTACGGACCATAGGTAACTGTATCATGAATAGATTATAAACAAATAATTAAATGTATATTTTTTATTTAAAAAAAAACACTATTTATTAATATGTTAACATATTACTATAGTATTTAAATTAATAGTGTTTTTTAGCTCACATGTGACAAGTGACAGGGTGAGCTTTTCTGATCAGTCTCCGTCCGGCGTCGTCAAACTTTATGTTGTGAACAACTAGGGGGCCCATTTTTAGCTCAATTTTAGCAAAACTTGGTCAGAATGTTAATATCGACAAAATCTCGGGCGAGTTCGATATTTTGGGTATAAAACTAGGACACCAGAGCCAAATAAGGGAAAACCTTGTGAACACTTTAGAAATCACTGTTTTGATTGGATCTTCATGAAACTGTGTCAGAATGTTTATTTCAATGACATGTAGGTCAAGTTTGATAATGGGTCATTTCCGGTCAAAATCAAGGTCATTAGGGCAAATTGATGGAAAACCTTTTGAACACACTAGAAGTCACGGATTTGCTTGGATGATCATGAAACCTTGTCAGAATGTTTGTCTTTATAATATCGTGGGCGTCAAAATCTGGGTCACCAGGTCAAATCTTAAGTAAAAATCTTGTAAAAGCTCTAAATGTCATTGTCTGATTGTTTGTCTCAATGATATTAAGGATATGTTCAAAAATGGGTCATCTAGGGTCAAAGACTAGGTCACGAGGTCAAATCTTAGGAAAACCTAATTAATATGGTAAATGTCAAATTTTGATTGTATCTTCACCTTTCAGAATGTTTGTCTTTATATGCAAGACAAATTCGAAAATAGGTCATCTGGGGTAAAAAACTAGGTCACATTGTCAAATCTTAGGAAAACCTTGTCTATGCTGTAGATTTCATGGTTTTTAATTGGATCTTCACCAAATTTTGTCAAAATGTTTGTCTTATTTATATGTAGGACAAGTTCTAGCATGTGTCATCTGGGGTCAAAAACTAGGTCACTGGTTCAAAACAAAGTTTTAATGAGTGAACAGTGATTGTCATGTGAGCGATATAGGCCATCTTGGCCCTCTTGTTTTAAATCAGTATTTATTTATTAATTCATTTGTTTATAATCTATTCATGATACAGTTACCTTTGGTACGGACATATACATATATTATTGTTGCCTTCTTTTAAGACTGGTGATCGCTTTTGGGTAACACATTTGTATACATAGTTCCCACATTCTACAATAATTACCTCCTTTGGTGGCCAGCTTGCTAGGCAAATTTTTTACGCGCTTGATAGAAAAAATCTTAAAAATCGGTTATTAAAAAACTCATTTTATAAAAGTTAACTTAATCATGAAGTTGTTAATGACATAAGCACATCAGGTTTAAGAAAATGTCGTTGCCATATATGAATATCCTATATATTTAGAATTATCAAAAATATAAACATCTTGCCAAGGGAGGTAAATATTGTAGCAATTTAATTTTAAGCGATTGTCCGGTAAAAACATCACATTTATCATGTTTTGTAGTTTCAATGTATTTTGTATAACATAACAGAAGAAGTTACGTTTTTTATCTGATATAAAACATGATAGAAGTATGGATATTTCATTGTTTGAGAAATCGCCAGTTGGGGATCAATATTTGTCTTATGCATAAGTATTTAGACATGGAAAATTATTGAACGCATTTTTAAAAGTCCTTTCGAACTATGAATGTATTTAACTTGAACGATCTAGTCTTTGTTAAAAAAGTCAATATCTAATAAATGTCGAGAAAGACCACCTGTCTTAAATTGAGTGCCCCATTTGCAAGATCATACCCTGGTTTTTAAAACAAATTCAAATGAAGCGATTACGATGTACATAGTAAAAGTACTTACAAATTGAACTGAAATTTCGTTTTAAGTGTCCATTGACCCATTAATTAGTTCCTTTGGATATCTGACAAAATTTGGTGTGGATGTTTTCTACTTTCGGGATAAACACACAGATCTATAAAACATTACAGAACAAAACTGAGCATTTCGAGGGTTCAGCGCAACAGTGTCGTAACTCATATTGAAATAAGAACAAGTTACGACAGTATTGCGCTGAGCCCTCGATTTGCCGAAATACAGATAACATAGTGATGTTAATTTTGATATTTGCAAATGTCAGGCATTTTATTACAGATCAACAGCAAAATACAATAACAGAAATCAGAAATTGTAACACCATGTTTGACGCAACTAAGATCACTTATCCTCAGACGGACAGACCAATCACTATAAGCCCCTGTCATACGTGCGGGCATAAATGCATAATGTTTAATTATATGGTCTTTGTTTTAAACTAAGCGATAAAAAAGTTAACTTTAAGTACTTCTGATTTCCACTATTATTTTGAACATCGAGTACTGTTACACATGCAATATCCAATATATATACATGTGTATGTATTATGTTCATTCTGAAGTACTGATTTATACATGTAATTGGCCCCCAATTATATTGAAACGTCATCATTATACATGTACCTAAATTTACACCATTGAATGGTATACGATAAAAATTAAAGTAAAAAATTATAAACAACCCCATGTAATGACTTTGGGTTAGTGTTTAGAGACAGGTGATAATCAAGCGAACATATATACATGTACTTCAAATGCTAGTATAGTAATCAATCCGACCTCATTTTCTCATATTTACTATGCGCGATCGACAATTAACTTGTGATTATAATGTACGTGCTAGAGTAACTATCTGTTAAAGTGTTACGTTCGAATGAAATCACGAGGACCTTTTCAAACATTAGCCGATGATATTTTATACAAATGTATATTCAGTTCAGTGTCATGTTGGTTCTCGCTGATCATACTTTGTGGTCAACCGGTAAAGATTACTAGAACGAATTTATAGGTCCGTTGCCTGTATAAGTATCTTGTTGTTCTTCACGACTGTATGATTTTAACGACGTCATGTGTTCTATTTATAGTTCTGATGAGGTTTCTTTAAATAAATAAACTACCGTAACTATATATAACTTATAGCCTGGTTCCCGGCTTTTACCCAATACTTAGTGTAGCAGTTAGGAGCAGGTAATCCAGACTATAACGGTGACAACGTGGAACGAGCGATGTGTCCTGGCCTAAATCTAGTAGTGCGTGAAATCGTTTTCAAGCTTAATACCGTGAGGTGGTTTATAGTTAAGTTTGCATTCACATACTAAGACTTCTGTTCGCATTTTAATATAACTTAAGAATGGGAAATTCAATTTTCCGACGCTTCTATGGGAAGGATATAAAAATAATAATTTTAGGACTCGATGCCGCGGGAAAAACTTCATGCTTGTATCAAATGAAACTCGGGGAAGTTGTCACGTCGATTCCGACTATCGGATTTAATATTGAAACTGTCAATTATAAAAACATCGCAATGTCAGCCTGGGACGTTGGTGGAAGGGACAAGATTCGACCACTTCTTCGTTATTTTTACCAGAGTGCACAGGGATTAGTTTATGTTGTTGACAGTAGCGACAATGAGAGGTATGTCATTATAGTCATAAATTTGTACAACGTACGATGTAGCAATTTGTGCATCAAGTCAGTGATGTATTTCTGTTTCTATGCCCCGTATCGATAGATAGGGGACATATTGTTTTTGGTCTGTTTGTCTATCTGTTTGTACCAAACGTTAACCTTGTCTATAAAATCAAAAGGCTTTCACCTACAATCGTCAAACTTCTTATATTAGTTGGTTCCTCATGACAACATCTACATGACCTGTGCATTTTGAACAGGTCAAATTTGTCACCCGAAGTTATATTTATGTCATAAAGGAGGTAATATTACTAACTAGTAATCTCCCTTTTCTATGATAATATAGCATTTTTAATTTCCTGTTTACAGATTCCAAAATTACACAATTCAGACAAAGCTCGTGGTTAATAATTTAAAAATGATTCAATGAAAATAAACCAAGATATCAATGGTTAGAAATGAATGCTTGTGTGAATTAAGGAAGAGCTATGTTATAAATGCATAATATATATTAATTGGTGTATACTGGTAAATAAGAATAAAACATATCGACAACAATATAATTGTATACTTCATTAAATTCAACTTCCTAAATAAATTTCAGGCTTGAAATGGCCCTTGATGAATTACAAACCATCTTGAAAGAAGATGAACTTAAAGATGTTCCTTTGTTGGTATTGGCAAACAAACAAGATATACCAGGGGCGATGTCACCTGAGCAACTCGGCTCTAAACTGATGAGTATGGAATCACTACGACAACGAGTGTGGACTGTTCACGGTGTTAGTGCTACAACTAAACGGAATAATGGATTATTTGAAGCCTTTGATTGGCTTGTAACATCTGTTCAAAATAACAAGAAACAGGACTTGGCTGATAACTTGGTTCAGGCGTGGTATCCAACTTCTATTATCAAAACGGATGACAAGAAACAGGAAGGGAAAGAACAAAAACAAACAGTCGACAAGACACATTATTTTCACAGTTGGGTAGAATCGCTTAAGAAAGTGATCAAATAGTACATTAAAGTTCATATCGACATTAACATCACAGCTTGTTGTGGTAAATGTTGCTGTTCAATGTTCATCTTTATTTGTTGTTTAACGGTGCATTCGATATAGCTATGGTCAAAGAGAGAGAGAGAGAGGGGGGGGGGGGGATATATAAAATACATGTACAAGAGAACCGGCCATTAATATCCATACTCTTCTCGAATAGTTTTCCCTTCTTTCTTATCGTGTCTCACTCGTTTCCTGTGATTTTCTTACAGTATTTGGCTCGGTAGTTAAAATGGGTACACTGAAAAGGTGTCCCTGAAATATTGAAAGGCGTAGCCCACGACCGTCCAGAGCATTACCACTAGAACACCGATCACCCCTTTATACCAAATACGTTTGCAACATTCTACACATGTACATACAATGTAGAATGTTCCATGTTAGTTTTGTATCATATTTTGTACTATGTTTTGTACATTTTTTCTATTGTATAATATAAATGCACTGTTATTGTTATTTCTTGACAATAAAAAAGGTTTATGTATAACATTGTATCACTTGTCATTAATACGCATTCGACAATTTACTTTCTGTTGGAACCTAACCAAAGTTTTTACTCCGAGCTGGGAGATGAAATATAATCCCCTTGTTAAAATATCGTCCGTTGCCTGAATATCATGGCTGTAGTGTTTATAAACTCGTATGTATACATTTTATATAATACAGGAGAGCTTGTACGCAATGACTCAAAATTGATACTGTCGTACAGTTTGGTCAGGGCGCAGTTTCTTCACAACAAAGTTTGGTGTGCTAACCGAGAGAACTTGCGTCAGAGAAAAAAAACACAAGTCAGCCAATAACTTACTTTGTTATAAAAACCTTTATAAGTCGTCTTAAACAAATGAACTGGGATAGATTATATGAATTATACATCTTTTTTATTTTGAAATCACCATATACATCTACGATACAGCTAGTCAACATAACATACTTCTATGGGTCGAAAACAAGTTTTTATCAGACTTATATTGCCAGGCGGATTTGTCATACACACGCGGTTTGTCCAATGATGATAAATAATATTGGTTTTTTTTCATAACAATAATATAACATTATACTATAACATTTACGTAATGATTACATTAATGGAACTAGTGATCATCATTAATATTGCATGTAAATATTACATTACATACAGAATCTATATAGCTATATAATATAAACAAAGAATATACAAATACCACGAAACATATTACTCACCAATCTATGGGATTAGGTGTATTCGTAGTTCAGTGACTGGTGTTATACTACAAACCGGGTAAAGTTAAAATTAGTTAAAGACATTCAACAGCTACATGTACCATATAAGTGACCACCCAATCCACACGAGGTCTAATCTCTTAGTAGTTTTATTGCCCATAATCAGATTAATCCTGTCTGATGACGGTCTGTAGACTTGACACCTAATAAAAGTTATTGATTTATGGTGATGATAAGTATATGACTAAATTCCTGTTGTTTTTGTAAGCATTGAGTGACTGATTATGTAAACAGAAGCTAGTCTTTCAATGACACTGACTGTTTTATTACTCCCTACTGTAGAAACAGAGGGTCTTACTGGTCCATAAGTCACATGCCTCACATTCCTCGTTCAATGGGTTTAAATCAGAAAAGAAGGAAAAGTACTGTCTACTCATCTATATAATATAAGGCTTAAAGAGAATGGATCAAATTCTTAATTTGGAGAGATACTGAAACTCAACAATTCTGATAGGTAATTCAGATAAAACAATGTCTTAATAAACCATAAAAACAAGAACGCACAAACCGAACATATCCAATGTCTTGAAATACCCATAATGCCTGATGCATACAAAGGAATCGGTGTCTGCAATGGCATGGAGAGATGAAAAACTCACAATACCCGTAAAATCACAGAAGCGTAACAAAATAAAATGGGAGTTGACTTGAGTAAAAAAAACAAATCTTGCAATGCTCCCAAGCGCGGGAAAAAGTCATATGACATAAAGTAACTACGGAAGCAAATCCCATCACAAATGGTCTGGTTACTGTTATATCAAATTCCTCTCCATTTTTGGAATCGGGATCTATATTCAAAGGGACAAGTATAGGTCGTAAGTCTCGCGACAAAATCTCGAAATCAAGTCAGAGGTGAGGTAACGGTTATTAACAAGTGACTGTAAACGGTTAAACTGCATTTCAGTAGAGACGAATACAGACTGTGCGAATATCAGTGTCTCATAAGACAACTTGGCTGGTCCTTTCCATAGGGGTGACACTATAATAAAAAACCTTTACCATGTATATAATGTAGAGCCCGAAATCTGGAAATATGCATTTCCTAAAGCTAAAATAAGCTGTTTACTCAATTAGATACTGATTCAGTTTTGACATGGTCCATTTTCTTTTTATAATAAACAAAACCTTTACCATTTATAGATCAGCATTTTATTAAGTAAACAGCTTGTTTTAGCTTTAAGAAATGCATATTTCCAGATTTCGGGCTCTACACTACGATAATTTGTTTATCTTGTGTGAAAGGCATATAAAATATTGGTTATCAGATCATGAGCTGGGTGTTTTCTGTCTTGCCAAATTACTAGTACTCTCGGCTTGTTTCAACAAAACAAAAGACAAAGCATTTCCATGCTAGTGTAGTTTCGTTCCTTTTAAGCCCATCTGACACAAAGTCATATATATTGTACGTAGTACGTCCGTTCACACGTACGTACCTTCAAAACGACATCTCCTCTGTAACTACTGTCTCAAGTTCAATCAAACTTTGCAAGAATGATCCTTAGTTGGCCCCCTTTCGAAGTTATTAAAAATCGTTCAGAACTCTGGTTGCCATAGACACTTGTCAGAAACTAAATTTACAATGCCTAGACCTCAGATATTTGGTATGTAGCATTGTGTAGTTGACCTTTACCAAGTTTGTTTAGAATATTGCATGAAAAAGTATCCAGGTTTTTTTCAGGTGGGCGATTAAATTCAATTAATAGTACTGTATAGGAAAAATATATTGTAAAGAAGTAAAGTTTTTTCAATTAGTATCAAATGCCTTTTGTAAAAATGGCGTAAATTGTAGTTACATGTATACTTGCACGAATTTATAGGTCCGTTTCCTGTATTCATAAGTATCTTGTTTTTCTTCACGACTGTATGATTTTAACGACGTATTGTGTTCTATTTATAGTTCTGATGAGGTTTCGATAAACAAACCAACTATGAAAACGTGCCGTGAGGTGGTTTACGTTTGAATGATAGTTAAGTTTGCATTAAATATTAAGACTTCTTTATGCATTTCATTAAAAGAATGGGAAATTCGATTTTCCGACGTTTCTTCGGGAAGCATATAAAAATAATAATTTTAGGACTCGATGCCGCTGGGAAAACGTCGTGTTTATATCGAATGAAGCACGGAGAAGTTACGACGATTCCGACTAACAGGTTTAATCATATTGAAACTGTCAGTTTTAAAAATATCACAATGTCAGCCTGGGACTTAGGTGGAAGGGCCGCGACTCGACCACTTCTACGACATTATTTTCAGGGTACACATGGATTAGTTTATGTTGTTGACAGTAGCGACGATGCGAGGTATGATTCTACAATGTTTGTGTATAAAGTCAGTGATGTGTTTATGGTTTTTTTTCAAAAGGATATTCATGTTAAAACATGCCAAGGCCATTCGAATATATATAAAGGACATAATGTGTTAAACCTGTCCGTGCGTCCGTCCGTTCAAATTTCCGTGCGAAATATTTCATGGACTGGTTTCATATTTGATTTACATGAACGTGTATAAAAATGAAATACAGCTCAAGTTCGATTTCAATCAAAATTACATGTAAAACCCTTTTAGCTCACCTGAATAGTTAGTGCTCGAACAATGTTCGGTTTCCACAATTGGGATTGTTAACACTCTAGAAGGGTTCACAGTTTTGATTGGATCTTCATCAAACTTGTTCAGAAAATTCGTCTCAATGATATCTTAGACAAGTTCGAACATGGATCATCTAGGTCTAAAAATTAGGTCAACAGGTTAAGTCCCATGAAAACCTTGTTAACATTCTAGAGGTCGGTTTTGATTGGATCTTCTTTAAAACGTTGTCAAAATGTTCTTTCTTAATGATATCTTGGATAAGATTGAACATGGGTCATTTGGGGTCTAAATAAGGTCACGGGGTCTAATCACAGGAAAACCTGGTTAGTATTCAAATGGTCACAGTTTTGATTGGATCTTCATCAAACCTTGTCAGAATGTTTTTCTCAATGATATCTTGTACAGGTTCGAACGTGGGTCATATAGGATTAATAATAAGGTTACGGGGTTAAATTCTTTGAAAACCTTTTATTGGATATTCATCAAACTTTCAGAATGGTTGTCTCAATGGTATTTTGGACAAGTTCAAATATGGGTCATCTTGGGTCATAAATTAGGTCACGGGGTCAAATTCCTTGAAAACCTTACTAACACTCTTAAGTTCACAGTTTTGATTGGATTTTCACAAAACACAGTCTTAATGTTTGCCCTAACAATATTTTGGACGAATTCGAACATGGGTCATCTAGGGTCAAAATTTGTGTCCAAGGAAAACCTTGTTAACACTCATGAAGTCACAGTTATGATTGGATCTTCATCAAACCTTGTCAAAATGTTTGTCTTTATGATATCTTCGACCAAGAAAATTACGTCAACTGGTCAAATTATTGGTAATCATAACAACACTGTAATGACAACATTCTTTGTCAAATCTTGTTAAAAGTTGCCCAAAATACCTGTTTTTGATGATTTCTTGGTCAATTTTAGGCTCTGACCTAGGTAAACGTTGAGAAAGAAGTTGCAATGATATCAAACAAGTTGCCGTTTTTACTCAGGTGAGCGAAAGAGGTCCACCATGCCCCTTTTATTTACAGAGGCTATGACCCCTTTTTGACTTTGGTTCTCAGAGGGTCATTCGTATCCATTGCTAGTTTATCCTAAACCACTAACATATTAATACTAGTATCTAATAGAGCTATACTATAAATGCATATATTATGTATTGGTTTGTGTATATTTAAGTAAAAAACATAAATAACAACAATAATATAATTGTATACTTGATACTTATTGAACTTCCAAAATAAATTTCAGGCTTGAAATGGCCCTTGATGAATTACAAACCATCTTGAAAGATAAAGAACTTAACGATGTTCCTTTGTTGGTATTGGCAAACAAACAAGATATACCAGGGGCGATGTCACCTGATCAACTGGGCTCTAAACTGATGAGTATGGAATCACTACGACAACGACAGTGGACTGTTCACGGTGTAAGTGCTACAACTAGACAGAATAATGGATTATTTGAAGCCTTTGATTGGCTTGTAACATCAGTTCAAAATAACGAGAAACAGGACTTTGCTGATAACTGGTTTCAGGCGTGGTATCCAACTTCTATTATCAAAACGGATTACAAGAAACAGGAAGGGGAATAACAAAAACAAGCAGTCGACAAGACACATCACTTAAACAGTTAGGTAGAATCGCTTAAGAAAGTGATCAAATAGTACATCAACGTTCATCTCGACATGAGCATCACAACTTGTTGTGGAAGTGTTGCTGTTCAATGTTAATCGTTATTTGTTGTTTAACGGTCCATTCGACAGCTACGGTCATTTCAGGGCCGTCTCTGTGAGAGAGAGACTTAGGTAAAGAGAGAGAGAGAGAGAGAGAGAGAGAGAGGGGGGGGGGGGGAGGGGGAGATAGGGAGATAAGATATAAGAGAACCGGGTATTTATATCCCTGTTGTTTTCGAAAGTTTTTTCCTGGTTTCGTATAATGCCTCACTCGTTTCTTGTGATTTTCTCAATACATACAGTACATGGCTTGGTGGTTATAAGTAGGGACACTGAAAAAACTTCCCTGAAATATTGCAAAGCCGATCCCACCGTTCAGTAGTCCAGTGGGTTGCCACTAGACCAATGGCCGCCCCTTCCTTCCAACTACACTTGATATATTCTATACAATTATATATTTTGTATTGAATTAATTTTAAATTGTTTATTTTATTTTAATATGAAATATTCTACACATGTATATAGAATGGTGCATGTTAGTTTGTATCATATTTTTATATCATACATTTTTTAGATTTTTTATCTGCATGTATTATACAATGTACTGTTATTTTTTATTTCTTGGCAATAAAAAGTCTTATAAATAATATTGCATCACTTGTCATTAACATTCCACAATTTGCTTGCTTTTGGAACTTAAGCTGTGACTTAGGGCCTAAGGCTGAACTATAATTTCCTTGCTAAAATATCGTCCGTTTCATGAATACCATGATAGTAGTGTGTATAAAATCCTATGTATATATTCCGAATGAGATTTGAGAGCTTGTACGCGTTAACTCAAAGGTGATAGTGTCATACAGTTTGGTCATGGCGGAGTTCCTTCACAACAAACTTAAGTGTGCTAACCGAAAGAACTTGTGTCATCGAAAAAATTCAAGTCGGCGAAGAACTACATGTATGTTTTAAAAACATTAATGACTCTTCATAAACAGTTGAACTGGGTAAGATTATATTAATTATACATCGTTCTTATCACTATATACAATTACATGTACATCTACAATAAGGCTAAGTTTAACTTGAGTTCGAAATATCTATTTGACCGATTACGAATATCTTTGATAACTAGGATTTCTGGTAAGGCTTTAATGAATACATACTGATGCATTATGTTGGACAGAATTTTATAAGATAATTTAACATGTACTAACATTTACGTAATGGTTATATAAACAGAACTAGTGGTTATCATCAGTATTCCTTGTAAATATTACATTACATACAGAAACTAACAAACAATATACATAGTTAAAATGTTAACAAAGAGTATACAAAATACCATGAACCATATATTACTCAACAATCCCTTTGATTAGGTTTACGTTTACGTTCTCACTTGTATTAGTTCTATGACGGATGTTATGAGCATATCCAATCACTTGATATACGCCGTGCCTGACGGTATACAAAGGAATCACTGTATGCAATGGCATGAAGACTCACGTGGCCAGTAAAGTCACAGAAGCGTAACAAATTAAATGGGAATGCACTTGAGACAGAGAAATCAAATCCTGCAATGACCACAAGAGGGGGGAAATGCTTCATAACGGATGGAAACCTCGGAAGCAAATCCCATTACAAATGGATTGATTACACTTATACAAATATATGTTAAATTCCTCTCCATTTTTGGATGAGGGATCTACGATATTCGTATAAAAATGCATTTACCATTTCATCTTAAATAACCTTTTCCTGCGTTTGAACACTTGTACTTCATATACTCAAATTTGTTGGAAAAAAGATGTGAAAGCCCGTCACAATTTTGTAGAAAAACATGCTTGCCGAGCAGGAAAATGCCTTAATCTGTGTTCTGATTCACGATAAAACTATATACATGTATAACACGTTCCAATTACAAAAGTATTTTATTCGAAACGAAGATGTTTGTAAAGATCTCACAGCCACGTACTTGACTTTACACTTAATAGCTTTCATTGTTAGTCTAATGACACAAATGCTTTGTTTTAAATATGTTTACTAACAATATATGGCGCTCATAAATAAAAACATAAATCAATATAGCGCCCAAGTTGGGGTTAAGAATTTTAGTCTATATGCAGGTTCCTGCTGTTAACAAGCGCTATTTAAAATGAAATAACACGGTGTAATTTAATGGTGCGAAACCTATATACTTTTTTCACGTTTTAGTTAATTTTACGATATCCCGTTTCTATTTTTAAATTGAATAGCTTATAAATAGAAATATATACATTTAATGTTTACGCTGACAACTAGGAAGTGGTGATGTGTTCCTTATTACATGGCGTTTTGTTTGATATAAAATACAAACTTGAAAAGTGTTGTGTTTGATAATTCTTCACATGTCGTAATGGCCGAAATCTGCGAAGTGTTGTTTTTCTCTCGTGATTAGTGCTATATACGTTTCCATCGAATAGATAAATATTACGATGGGAAATACAATTTTTGGACGTTTATTTGGGCGGAGAGAGGCTAGGGTCCTTTTCATGGGGCTCGATGCCGCGGGAAAAACCACGTGTTTATATCGACTAAAGCTCGGAGAAGTTGTCACGACGATTCCGACTATCGGGTTTAATGTTGAAACTGTAACTGCGGGGAAGCTGTCCATCTGTGCATGGGATATTGGAGGAAGGGATAAAATACGTCCACTTTTTAGACATTACTACCAGAATACTCAAGGTTTAATTTATGTGATTGACAGTAATGACAGGGAAAGGTAAATATATAGATTTTCTTTCCGAATACCATATCGGGGACCATATAATAATCTATAATATGTTTATGATACATAAATTTATGATACATATGTATTATAATACATGTAAAACATAAATATATAGTGTCCCTGGTAAAATCCATATTTTTTCAGTTTTAAAATTTTAAATGCACACTTTTGAAAAAATTCAAAGTTGTGCATCAAGCAACTACATGGTTCAAGTTCATAATGGTGCAATGTAGTATCCTACCATTGGTTAACGAGTTCTTTATCTGAATCTCGTGCAAAATCGGGTTAACCAAAGGCCCTATAAGCCCTACTTTTTTAATCATAAACTATTGTGTCAGGGTCTTATTATTTGAGTGATTCGGATTGTGTTCAATGCGATGATGTACTGTTGTGATCAAATCATAAATATTGATGTTGATATTTACTGTTACTTGTGTGCATGTTGTTCACAAGTTGTTTGTATATAACAAAGAGTTCTTAAATGAAATTTTATTAATTGTCTTAATTTAATGTGCTATTGGACTTTCCAATGATTTATTTCTTTATTTCTTATTTTTGAATCACAGAGAGCAACCTACTGACACCATGTTTTTTTACTAAGAATTTTACACTGACAGTCAGTGCAGAATTGCGCCTCCCCCTTACCCGCGTCTTCCCCATTTGCCACAAGAGACAACTTAACCACTTCCCATTTTCCTAAAATAAGCAATATTCCCCCCCCCCAAATCTGTTTGCGTTATAGATATTCCCCAAATGTTCCCCCTTTTTACCAGCGCCTATAGCGTCTTCAACTTCAACGCCTGAAAAATTCTGGTACATAGGTACATAATATTTTATTATCGTATAAACTATTAACGGCTACGTGCTCAGTGTACTTACTAATTGTCGAAACCTTACTAAAACATACTTTCAGGCTTGACACGGCTATTGATGAATTACAGAGATATGCCTTAGATCAAGATGAGTTGTATGGAATTCCTTTGTTGGTATTAGCTAACAAACAGGATCTTCAATGGGCAATGTCACCGGAACAAATCGCATCAAAATTAAAAGATTGTGTTGACATTCATCTAAAAGATCGAGCATGGACAGTATATGGTATAAGTGCTGTGGACAAAAATGCAGATGGATTAACCGAAGCTTTTGAATGGTTGGCAAAAGCTATTCTTAAAACTGAGAAACAGGATATCGCGGAAAACTGGATACAAGCCTGGTACCCGGCATCTGAAGCCAATAACGAAAACCAGAAAGAGGATAATCTTGCAGTAGAAAAGGTGTCATTCTTAAGTAGTTGGGTGGAGTCTTTGAAGAAGTTGATTATGTAGTGATTCCTCCATATAAAGTATTGTTCTTTTCGTTCTAAAAGTTTCAGTTTATTGAATAAGGGCTAAAATAGTTTGTTTCTGGTTACATTCTCATTAGAAATAGCTACGGTAAATAGTCAGGGGATATTTTGCTCTTGTAACCCTGAAAATAGGTTAGAAAGTTGATGTACAGTTCCTCAAGCCTATTAAAAAGGTCTATGGGAAAATTAGGGTATATACGGGAACGAAACATTTCTTTTACGGCTAAACAGTTATGTTACAGTAATTGATATATTTATTGTGGTTTTCACTGTAACTAACGATTTATGAACTAACGGATGATTTGATTGTCTTTAATTTTACCGAAGTGATAAGGAAAGCATACTTATGACTACAGATATCAATAATTATACAATTATTAAGCTTTCAGTGTTAAGCACGTGCATCCACATTTATTTAATAACCAAAACATGTGATAAAAAGGTATACTCGTTAAATAGTTCTATTTTCTCAGTGATAAAAAATATTAAAAAGGTGTACTAGTAAAATATGTTTGCTTTCTCTGTGATAAAAAGTTATACCTGATAAATAATGAGCACTGTTCATTTATATTATGTTACTTTTGTTTCGTAACCATGAATTTTATTGTTTGTATTGGATGAAAATGAATATAAACGTGTATTCTATTTATTGTTGTAATTCAGAGAGTCTTCTTTTAATCTATATTGCTATGCACTGAACTTGATTAGTCAATACTTTCATTTAGTAATTGATCTCTTTGTTATTTTAATATACTGTTTGACCAGACATTGTTTTTTCATACATGTACTAGAAGTGACCTGTCAGTGTTTTGTAAGATTGACTTGTCATTGTTTTCAGTCAGTATTTTCATGAAGTTGACTAGATTTGTTAATAATTTCTAGCACCATTGTTGAATTCACAAAAAAGTCAGGGGTGTGGTAATGGTTATTAACAGGCGGCAACAACATTTCAGTTGAGACGAATATGAATAGCTATATCAGATAGAACATGGTAAAGTTGATTCAGTATTTTTTCTCTACACTAAGATACTGTGTTGATCTTGTTCAAAACGTAAATCCGACATTGGTTATCAAAACATGAGTGTTTTCTGTCGTGCCAAAATACCAGATCTCTAGGCTTCTTTCATCAAAACGAAAGAGTATTTTCATCCTTGTTCATCTTCGTTCTTTTTTAACCTAACTATTGCTTTTCTAGCTTTCTTTGCTTTATGTACAAAACTACACTACAATAAATTATTGATAAAGACTGTAGTTTGTTTTTCATTGGGTGGTCTGTTAAGCGCTTATAATTGTGCATCTGGAGAATGATTTTGGTAGTTCTCCTTTCTTGTAATGGCTGTATCCCGGTGACTTCCTCCTTATTTTTTTAATATAATTATTGTTGCTACAAAACATGCTATATACATACGCCATGTACCTGACAGTGTTCCAGAGTGTAAAAAGAATTCCTGGGCAGTCGATGGTCTGTGTGGAGGCCTTCACACGCCGGTGGCCTGTGATGTCCGGCACTGGGTATTCACCACTTTTTCATCACCAGGTTCTCGTTTTCAAGAATCATTTTTGTTGTTCGGTACGAACAATAAAGTTATTACCGTATTTCAAAAATCGCTCAGTTTTCACTTTTCCTGCATACCGAACAGCTTCCATTAACCTAGCTTCCGCCTAAGAATATAGTTCCGATATTTCAATTCAATGGCTAAATACAAATTCAAATATTACGTGCATTTAAGGCAAAATTATATGGCTATGCAATATCGTAAACGAGCAATACAAATCAGTCGTAAAAAATCTAAACAATCCACTTCCTAGGGTTACTATAATAATTACTATCAGTACACACATTTCAAGGAAGGATGACGTCATAATTCTCGTGCTGTATATGCTAATTTAGTCTGGTTCCTAGCTTCTATTGTAAACGTATCTAGAAGTCATCATAGAATTCATGGACGATGCGATGATAACTGTGAGTAAGCCAGATATTTAAAAAAGTGATTCATCGGGAAGTTTTAATCGATTAATTTAATGCTTTTAACGTTTAACCTTTTTCTTCGAGCATGCACATGTCTCCATGTATGATATATTACATTTTGCATAAGTATTCAAAGAGGCAGGTAATGTAAACTATATATAATATTATGCTAATTGCTGATCTACTTTTGGTGATCAGATGGGAAACATAAATCAAAGTACTGAAAGCACATGGAACGGGAACCACTGTAACAACTGCATAGCGGGTGTAGAAAAGCGTTCGTAGTACTTATGTCTGCATTAAATTCATGCGCGAACTATCGTTCGTTTTCCAAAACTCACTCTACATAGAAATCAACCTTTGACTGATTTGTAGTTCCGAACAACATCAGAACCTTCAGAGCTTTGATTAGAATCGGTGACGTTCAAACGTGTATATGATATTGTTCGCGATTGATAAAATGGCCATCGGGTTCCCTTGAAAGAGAAATAGGGTGTTACTATCATTGAATTTCTAGCGTCTGCCATGATGGAAAGTAACCCGTGAAAAAACAACACTAGCGGTCTGCCTATTATGAATTCCGACTGCTACAAGTCGTGGATGATATTTATGCATTACTAATGGTATAAACACAAATGGTAGCATTATCAAATGCCATTTTACACAATTTAGTATGACACGATATGGACCAAAACGTAACAACTTCCAATTATCGTAAATTAGCTGAATTGACAATCAACCGCTTCAAAGAAAATGTAAAGTACACATAAATATTCAGGAAATCACGTACACCTTTAGGCAAATGCCAAATACTCGACCATGTGTTTACGAATGCGTTAACAATTAACTAATCACTGAACAGTCATGGGAATAGAAAAATATGTGTCTTTAATGTCAATTTCTAGTCACGTGATTATCACGTGATTGAAGCGATATTTAACAGTATCACTGTAAAAGACTTGCGTAATATCTGTGCATAGCGTGGTAATAATGATTATTACATAGGTATTAATATATCTACAATGTGGACAAATATATTCGTATGTACTGGCTTTTGTATTGCAGGTATTTAGACATTTTCTTAATCTAGTTGTTTTCCTGAATGCATGGATATTGTATGTTTATCTGTTGTTAAGCGGTCCAATCGACTGATACGGTCATTTCAGAGCCATCCCAGATAGAGAGAGATAGAGAGTGAGAAGGGGGGGGGGGATAAGATTAAGGAGAATCCTGCTCTTTCCTGTGATTTTCTTAACACAGTACATAGCTCGGTAGTTTGATGGGTTCACTGAAAAAGCGCCCCTGAAATATCGGAATGGAAGAATCGAACCCACGACCTTTCGTTTAGTAGTCCACCGCGTTAACATAGACAACCGAAAATGTGTAATGTAACTCTGAACATCCTTCTAATTGGATTTTTGTTTTGATTGAGTAATGGTTAGAATGTAATATTGTTGGGATTAAGTAATGGTTAGACTTTTAATGATGAAGTATAATTTATAGAATTTTGCATTGCTTGGATTCAGTAATTGATACAATAATAATTTGCTGGGATTAAGTAATGGATAGAATGCGAGACAAATTTTCGTCTGCAGATTTTCAAATCTTTAACAAAAAGTAATCACCCAAAGAAAGTAATCTGCGCATAACGACCATATTTATTCTTTACCATCGATGACTAACTCTAAATATACTATTTCTCTCTGTAGATAAATCTGAAGAGGAGTAAAGAGTCATAATTTGTTACAAAATCGATTTGACAATGACATTGATATTCTTAAAATACTCGGCAAAGGTATTGGCCCCATCCTATAAAGGGTCGATAATTGAAGTAGGCCCCTACATGCAATTTATCACAAGTGATAGAAAACATACTCGGTGTAAATGATCTTACAGTCATATACTTAGCTAAGTCAACACATCCGCATCGATTCGTGATCAAACACTAAATTATATATTCTTTTAATCCTACAATATGTATGTATTTACGAATAATCTAAATTTAGATGAAAGCAAAGTGTTATTTTTATGTCGGAATCTCCTTGACGTTTAGTATGTGTTCACCAGGGTCATTAACTCAGGTTATGCTATACACTTTTTTTAAATTCAGTTTGTTCATATATTAGTTCAACACAAACTGTTCACTTGTCACACAAAGTGACAATGTGAGCTATTTTCATCGCCTGGTGTCCGACGTCCGTGTGTCAACAATTTGTGTGTCGTGCGTCTTCAACAATTTGATTCTTCTCCTAAACGGCTTGGACAGTTTTGATCAAAGTTCACAGGGATAATCCTTACATGGTATTCTACAAAAGAGGGAAAAAAAAAAAAAAAAGATGGCTACCAGAGCTAAAAATAGAAATAAGCCTTAACACGACATCTCCTCCGTAGTCGCTGGTCAGATTTTGATTAAACTCTACAGGAATGATCCTTGGATGGCCCTTTACAAAAATAGTTAAAATCGTTCCAGGTCGCTGAACTTGATGGCCGCTAGAGCTAAAAAGGGAGTAAATAAACGAATCTCCTCCTGAACCACTGGGTGTATTTTTATAAAACTGTACAGAAATGATTCTTGGATGGTCCTCTCCAAAAACAGCTAAAATTATTCCAGTCTGCAGAGCAAGGTGGCTGCCAGTGAAAAAATAGATTTAAATAAGCCTTAAACGACATCTCCCCACCGCCGGTTGAAATTCGATGAAACTGTACAGTAGTGCTTCTTGGATGGTACTGAACAAAGAAAGCTATTTAAAGTGGTTTCCGTTTAAACGACTTATCCTCCATAATCACATGATGAATTTTGATAAAATTTTACAGGAATGATCCTAGTATGGTCATCTACATAAAAAACTAAAGTCATTCCGGTCTGCTGAAGAAAATAGCTGCTATAGTTAAAAATAGGACAACCTTCAAGCGACATCCTCCTTAACCACTGTATGTATTTTACAAATGTAGGAAATATCTTTAGATCGTTCTCTATCATAAGAGCGAGCTGAAGTGGTTTCTGTCTGCTAAACAAAGTGGCTGCCAGAGCTTAAAACAGAAATAAGCATTTAACGGCCACTCCGACTTAATCATCTTACATTTGAGCGATTAAGGACCATCATGACTCTCTTGTGTTGAATCCCGAACAGCAAAACCAAGCTTAGGGAACACCTCTTTATCATGATTACATAGATATTACATTCATTTATTTCTTTGGACTGGTTTTCGATATTTTCTCTTTATGTTAAACTTGATTGTTAAGCTGACTAATAATTATCAGTCCAACGATGAGCACTAACCACATTGATATATTTTGCATCTGTATTGGCTAATACTAAAACTATTATTTTACATACTTTTTTATACATACTTATCAAAATGTGATAAGGATCACTTACTCAATGTGAGTAGTCCATACTTACAAATACTTATACATTTGTTTTTGTATCTAAAATATCAAACTAATCATCAGTAGTGTTACATATGTCAAATAATCACTACAAGCAATATCACAAGCGATCCTTATCAAATAATGAGTAGTTTACATTAGCTAATTGCGACTTCCACGTAAAGGTTACAACCAGATAGATCTACCAATTACCCTATGTGTCATAAATGAAATTTGTCTGACATTCTAATTGCTGGCTTGTTGGGCATTAATTTGTTCATTTGCTTGAAACTAGCAAGTATGTTAATGATTCAATAATAACTGAATATCAGTCCTGATCATGGGAACGCATGCATTCCAGATTTTCAAGTGTACAATATACAATACAATAAGTTTATTAGAGACTTAGGCCCAAAGCATAGTTTAATTGGAATAATTGTTAATCCTGTACACAGTGTGTACAAGTGTTCAAAGACTAAAATATAAAATGTTTTAACAGTATGATGTTGATAAAACATACATGTAGTTAAAATCGTACAAGATGTTGCGTGTGGAATGATGAAGACTTTTTAACAGTATGCTGTTAATAAAACATACATGTTTTTAAATTTAAAATTGTACAAGATGTTGCGTACGTAACGATGAAGACATTTTAACAGCACTATGATGATAAAACATACATGTTGTTAAAATCGTACAAGATGTTGCCTACGGAATGATGAAGACATTTCAACAGTATGATGTTGATAAAACATACATGTAGTTAAAATCGTACAAGATGTTGCGTACGGAATGATGAAGACATTTCAACAGTATGATGTTGATAAAACATACATGTAGTTAAAATCGTACAAGATGTTGCGTACGGAATGATGAAGACATTTTAACAGTATGATGTTGATAAAACATGCATGTAGTTAAAATCGTACAAGATGTTGCGTGTGAAATGATGAAGGCATTTTAACAGTAATAAACCTTATACGAAATCCATGTTAAAACCATTAATGTTACGCCTCTGTAAATTAGCTTACTTTATGCCGTCTTGCATTGAAACCAGTTTAGTAAGTTGTACAAATAAATGATTCATAGTGCCTTGTTTCCAATGGTACACTTTTTATTAATGTACGATAATACTCAAAGAAGATATTGCATTTTTGTTGTTGACTGGACAAGACTTTTGTTCGCCAACCAGCACGTACCTGGTATTCAACAGCATGTTTTTATTGCTGATGATTTGAATATATTGATTTTTCAGTTAAGAATGTGAGCATCCCTGCTTTATTTAAGCATTACCCGTTGTGCGACAAACTAATGGTCGTGTTCTACCAGAAATTATTACAAAGTCATTGAAAAGTATATTCAATGCTACTTAATGTAATATAAGCATAGTTCTGAACTTTTCTAACATATCGGCTTAATGTTGCACAAAAATGTTAATATAACAAAAATAGGATAAGCCAATTATCATTATTTCTATGATAGTTACCATAGATACTTCAATTTATTTTGCGACATATTTTTTTTTAAAAAGGCAAGCGTTATTGTCCATGGAGATAAATTGAAAGACAATAATTTCTGTAGATATTGCATGGTGATCATTTTTTTAACTCATGGTCAATTTTCTGTTCTGAAAACCTATAAAAATTTAAACATTTCAACATCTGTCCTCTCCTTTCTGATGATTTTGGACATCAAGCATACAAAACCTTAAGGTTTTTTTTTGGAAAGATCAAGAGTTCTATACTGAATTGGTACAATAAGAACATCGTTTGTGATAACTTTTTACACTCAATGTACCTTTGAATTTACGTCATTCCCTATTTCTCCATTTGGTCAAACACCAGCAAGTAATTCACTGATCAAAATACTGAAAGTACTCATTGAAAGTGAACTTACATAGACTTGCACTGCAACATAAAACGGGAACTACTTTAACAATTGCATTGTGGATTCCGATAAATGTAGTACTTAGACCCGCTTAAAAGTCATGTGCACCGGGGCTAAGGAAAGCTGAACTATCAATCAGTTTCCGAAAGTGGATAATTGAGTATAGAAAATACGGTTATATGATACCATTAAACTATTTTTTCGGTGATTAATAATTAACATTGTTGGAAGTACAAACGTCTAACAGTAAAGTACGAGTAGGTAATCAAATCTACATTGCTCATCCACAAAAGCATAAGAATGACAAAGACAAGCAAAACATTCAACATGACCATAACACGATTAATAATTGTGGCTTAATTCGTCCATATATACACCCGTGTTCAATGAAAACGCACCAACACGTTTGGCTTCACATTTCCACTGTAATGTATTACTTGGTATTGATATACACATTAATTCTGACAGATTTAAATGATGTTATATAATTGATGCTATCTACTCAATTGCATAAGTAAAATTAAGGTGATCATTTTCAATATAATTAAATCTAATTGTCAGCTCGTGTATTGTGATTTCAGTTAGTTGGGTGTGTTCTGCCAGCAATGTTACTGACGAGAGTGATTTCAACTATATGTTTGTAACACAATTCGAAGACAAGTGGTATATGGAGCCCATTCCAGAGGACGAAGATGGTATTATTATTTCAGATGTTATGCATGTTATTGGTCCGAAGCATGCGGTCGTATTGATGGAATAGCGGGGTGGTCGTATTTTCGGACTACCGACCATTGAACTATAGAGCAAAATATTCGGTTCTTTTAAAAATTGGTCGTAATAGCGGGACGGTCGTAATTTCGGGATGGTCGTAAGTAGGGTTTTCGTTGTACTTATTTCTGTGTATACTGGTACATTATTTGTAGCTGTTGGAGAGTCGGAAGTTCTGCCCAGGTATATGTACCGGGGTTTTATAGCTGGAAGTGTCACCAAATGAATCGGGCTGTTGGTGCAACATTAAACTACAGTGAAGAAGAAATAGATAATGTGGATAATAACAAAGGGATAACTGAAAGAGAATCTCACATTACCTTTTTTGCTAGTAAATTCTGATCCAGATAAAAGCAGTGTAACATTCAAAATTTGGGTTGCGTTATTGCAACGCGACTAGTTCATATCAAATTCCCTTTGTAACCTGAGGAGATTAGATAAGTGTTTTGTTGATGCAGTTATCTTCCATGAGTGTTTCGCTAGACTTTTAGACATTTGATCGATATGATTTGTGCCCTAAGCAAAGTGCATTTTGCCATTTGATAATTTAATTTCTAATTTTTGCTTTTGCATAAAATATCACAATTCATTGATACAATCATCATGTGAATCATTCACTACAGAGAGAGAAGGATAAGAGAGATACAAACATGAGACACATGAAAAGTCATTGGAGAAAATAAGCATAGCAAAACAGAACACGAACGTGCGAAACTGCAGGTCTCGTTCTGTGCTTAAATTTGAATAATTTCTTCTGGCAATGAGCTACATATAAATTATCTGAATATTCTTATGGAACATTACATAATAACCAGTTACATTCTCACCGTTTTATGCCAAACCAAGCAATTGTTATTATTCATCAAATAGACGTATGAAGTCCTTTTAAATAATACTATGTTTTATCTTTAATTTGATGTCAATGCATTCGTATATAATTTTCTAGAACGTGATGAGTGGCCCGATGGTTCGTATACTTTGTTCATGTCAAGGTATGGATGTCCCACCGGAAGATGGAACAGAGGTTACATATCTTTTACATGGCGGACGCCGCATGTTATGTTATCTGATACAGACAAATTTCATAAAGCAGATGAATTTGATAAGCAATGGCACCGTTTAATATCCGAACGAACATGGCCATCACATAGTTACCTGTATGGACCATTTTCTCAGTATAAAATGACTTTAAATTTCTGTCAAAGAATGAAAGCTTCAGATAATGAGAACAACAATAGCACGTGGTCTGGTAAACACATTAGTTTGTTCGACGCAAACTCAGAATGTCCAAAAGGTGAATATCAGCAACTTTCTTTGCTTGTATAACTTAATTACTTGATTCAATACATTCGTGTAGTTTCAAAAAGCAATGCTTGTTTAATTGCAATGGTGTTATATACTATATAACTGTTGATGGGAAAATAGCCATTCTGAAACCCAAACTGAGGACATGCATCTCCTTTGTATTCCATTTCTTATTAATTTTGCACGTATGAGCTGGCCAATAATGGATGGTAACCAAGAAAAACTATTAAGAAGACAATGGCTGATGACATATTTGAAAGGATGTCGAATACAAACAAAGAATATTTTAAAACCTCTGATTACAATTTTTAAATTTTACAAACATGTCACATAAAAAAAATCTAACATTCGCTGTTTCTTAAGTGAAAGCTTATTAATAGCGCGTATGACCTACTCACGTCTGACTAGTGGCACAACATTGGCTACGCGTGAGGAGGAATTAATTTCAGCTTTATTTTCATATTTATTTCTCAATTAGCATCTGATTTCAAAATTATGTTCTATAATTACAGATTTTTATCCTGTAAATCGCAGTTTTATATTGCCGCCGGTCGATACATGGACAGAAAATGGGTTTCTACCATTTTTTACAGTGAATGCAGAAGACAACGAAAAGAGTAAGTGATTCAGACTGCAAGTTATCTGTAACCGACAGTCTAGTTAAATAGAATTATGGACGTATCTAACCGCTGTAAAATAGTGAGAGGAAGTTGGGAACTTGTATGGAACTTTTTGTTTTTTAAGTTTTCACTCTATATCTGGTACAATCAATAGTAAATTTATGTTCATTTTTGTACATTTAAGTTCACCAGATCCAAAGTTGTTCAAAATGTTAATCTCATTTAGAACTCTGGTTTACATGGCTTTCAATAAGAAAAACTTTTAAAATCTTCTAGTCAGAAACCACTAATCCTAGAGATAAACATTTGGTGTGCAGCATTGTCATATGGACCTATACCAAGTTTATTCAAATTATGGCCCTTGGGGTCAAAATTGGCCCAGCCCCAAGAGTAACTTTATTTTACATCCAAAGGAGCCTGGCAAAGAGCTGATATATTTGGTGTGGCATTGTGTAGAGAATCTCTACCAAGATTGTTCAAATCACGGCCCTGGGGGTCAAAATTGGTTCACCATAGGGGTTACTTGATTTTAAATAGGCTTATGTATTTTTTTTTTATTTTAGCAATATTCACAATAAAGGAATGTTTACAAGATGAGTTGAGCACCCAAATTCCTGGGTATATGTCTTCAACACCTGATTCTTCTTTTATTCTTCTTAAGGTTGGTAATTTTTACTTGTTGTACCCAAGTCTTTACCATGATTTGGTTGAAGGTCATTATGATAAGTACGTATTTATGCCTAAAATTATGGAAATGCGATGAATTTGTGTTGTATATCAAAGTATTGTACTTGTACAGTTTGAATCATTGTCATTACCAATATGTTCAATTTGACTAGCAATAAATTGATCTCTTGTTTTTTGTTTAAGATCATTGTCTTGTTAGAAATTCTAGTAATATATCTAGTAATTAATTTTTGTAACAGAAAAAGTTCAATCCATCACTTAGAATGACCTCCCTTTATTGGACGAGATTTACTGATAATATATGAGTTATTTACAGTCAAATTCAGATTCATGTGAAATAATATTTATATTTGAGACTTTTGCGAATATGATGTTATGATATCGGGAATGACGTAAGAAATGAACCAAACCAAAGAAAAAATATATTATATTTATGAATTCATATAATTTAAGGTTAGAATTTAGGATGGCGTAATCAGTTTTCGTGGTATCAATGAAACGTCGAGGTATTTTACAAAAATGACAAATCACTGCATAATAACCCAATTATGGCTTACTGTGTGCAGAAATCGTCAAGCTAACGAAATAATCAGACAATGTGATGTTTACAAATTTTCTGGTATGACTCGCACACTCAAATGGAAACGATGTTGTACATAAAATACCACGAAAACTCGTTACACCGAGAGAACCTATTTCCTGACCATACAATTTAAAGTCAATATACATGTATTAATTACTTCACTCCGGATTGTCTAGCATGAAGATAACCGATGTCCTGTGATGCAATCATACAGTGTGTGGACTGAGAGTATAGCACTGGTCCCTCTAGAAATAGCATCTTCTAACATAACACGTTTATTTCAACTGTGTTACTATCAACCAAACCACTGGAGCATTGGTAAAAATCAGCATTCCTGTGATTAATTAAAGTTGTAGAATATTTTTGCTATACTGTGCGTATAAAATATACACTACTCAATTTTTATACCATGGTCTATTAACAGTATTTTGTGTTGAAGAGTAGATGACCGATTAAAAAAGATGAGCAGTGTAGCTTTGGGTTTCTTTCGAAAATACGTTACTGAAGATACGATTTTCATTTCACTTCGAATTATTTCTGAGAAAAACCTTCGACGAATTCAGATGTTTCTATTTCACTTAATTAATCATTTGCTGCCTTAGATTAATTATTACATACATATTAGATGTTATCATTTTGGTCTGTACTATTACAACAAATAATACAGGCTTAGTCTCTTTCAAAAGTTTTTCGTCTGTTTTATAAACAAACTAGTTCAGGAAATATTTTATTTCCAGAAAGTTATATGTTTCGATCCAAGAGGTCACGAGAGTTCATCGGTGCTCGTCTTTACTTCACTTCTTTACATTTCCTATGTCTCCGTTACAGGCTAGCATCCAGTGTCTGAAAAAACTTAGGTTACTTTAAAGGAAATGCTATCATTCATAAAGTTTGTTTATTTTTGAACGAAAGTCTAGTCCTTTTAAAATGTGAATGACCGTTACCTTCATTGATTAGATATTAGTATCGTAGGAATACAATATAAACAAAGCATACATGCAAAAAATGTACATTTTAAATCCATTATATTAAATACGTTTCGCTCGTAAAGCTATTAATGTACTTCAAACCTATTACGGACCTTCAACACGTAAATGTTAAAATGATGAATTTGTTGTTATTTTTTTGTAGATGTTTTTGGAAAGGATAAGACTGACACGGACGGAACCTCAAGACCTGCTATTTTTGGTATTATGCATTGTTTGTTTAGATAAAGCGTGAAAAAAATGTTTGTTTCCGGTTACATGCTCATTTAAAGTCCTATTAGCTTTTTGCTATAGAAAAATATATGAAAAAAAGTGTTTAATATATCCCAAGATAATTATTACCGACGAAACGAGCCCTATTTCTTCTTAAAACACTCATTTCACTGTGACTTTTGCTTTTGTGAACTTGAAATATGTAGATCGCGTTACGTCACTGATTACGACGTGTGCATAACTTGACTGCGGGAAACACAGCTGTTCTATAAATAGTATTTATTTCAATGATATTGAAACAAATACGATATTGGTTTTGCAAACAGTTTTTCTTTCTATTAAGTATGCACGTGAGGAAAACACACCGGATTCCTCTGTTATAGGACTAACAGAAACTATTACGACCGATAAGTTTATATGCTGATGGGGCTTTAAAACATGATAGGTAGGTCGTGCTTATTTGGCTCCTGAAAGCACGTGGAAAGGTACAAAATGTGAGATACCGGAAGTACCGTTCCTCGGGCCTAATTAAAAACTAGGGTCGCTGGGTAGAATTAGGGTAGGTATGGTAACCCGAAATAAACATTTTTACTCATTTTTAATCGTAAATGCTAAGTTATGTAACGCCTAACAGAATCTCTGAGATATTCATAAAATAAGTTTAAACAAGAAATATATTTCTAAAAAACGGAGAGAAATCACACCTTACCAAAAACACGCTTCAACATGTACAAATATTAATATTAATAAAATTATCTTAGAGAACATAATGGTTACTGGAAAATAAATGTGCACATGTGTAATGATTGAGAATATTTTTGTTGTAGATATCTATGTCGCGAATCATTTGTTTGAAATGTTTCAAATTATGCTTATATAATCCCTGGATTATGGTTCGTTGATTGATAATTTGGCATCCATTATAATAGTTATTTTGTTACCGTCGTTTATTTACTGAAATTAAGCGATAGATCACTTTCAACCATTTATCTTTGAAAATAGGCAAATGAAGAGGAATACTGTAAATATTTGTACACTTCATGATATGTTGTTCGTTGACTGATATTTTGGCATGCAGCATTAATTAAGTGATAGATTACCATCAACCATTATCTTTAGAACATAGAGTCAAATACTATATTAACATGGTTGATTAGATACTAAAAAGGGTAACTTTCAGTTTGTACACTTCATGATATATTAAGAACTGGTATGATTATGTTTTAGGATATTATCTTGACTATGACATAAGAATGTGTCATCACTTTGACGACGTTACAGGAGAAGAAACTTGTGGTAAGTTTGGTTTAAGACCAAAACCTATTAATCAAGTGGTTTTGAGGGTTTCAGATAATTATGATTCTAAGCAGATGTATATAATTGTCGTAGATGTACAATGTATTTTGTTTTTTGCCTGTTAAATAATTAACAACTATATTTACACTACATTTGTACCATATACCTGTGTTCTTTTATAGTGTGCACTTGGATGTGCAAATAAATAATTACAAATATATATATATTGGAGTTTAACGTCTCTCTAGATATGTGTGTCTGGAAACAAAAAGAGTGTAAGATTTACCGTTTGCAGTTTTTTTGTTATTATGTTTATCAGCTTTTAGTGGGCTGTGAAGTTGTCGGCTCCATTTGGAGGGGTTAATAAGTACTGGATAGAATATAGTCCCGGAATTTGGTTAGTTTTAATCAGCCGCCGAAAAGGGCGTTAAAACCACTGAAACGGAAACAATACTTCCAGTGGTGTTGAATAAGACAAACAAATATTAACAGTGTTTTCATATCTTGTCTGGTAGGAACAGCATGAGTTTCATAAATGTGACATACTTTTTTAAGAGATATATGTCCAATTCATTCTAATTACTCTTAAAATATAAAACACGGTTCATTATTTATTTCAGTAAAAATTATTTCGAATTAGTCGTTTCTGAAGTTTTAAAGAAAACATATGCTTTCGTTTGTTCACAGAAATGGGAAGTGACGCACACACACATAGCATGTTTTGTAATGAAAACGTGGCAAGCTGGCAACTCATTGATTTGGGAAGAGCGTTTCTGATTAAAGCTGTTTCAATATCAGCACACTGTAAGAATTTGATGCTATTTTCGAAATATCTAATGATTATATGTATGAACAATGACTATGCCATGTTTACATTTAAAGTAAAATGTGTAGGGAATGCTTACAAGCATTCCTGGTCTGATGAAACAAGCTCACGTCATTTTCCTCCCCAATATTGGAGGAACATAGCCCACCAAAGTTGATGATTATCATCCAATGTGTACACCCAAGTCACGCGCTACCCACACTAAACATCGCACTTTGAATGCTTAAAAAAAACTGCTTTAACTCTGAACTGCGATGAAAACATGACGTGACGTCATGGAACCAAATCTCCTTATAAACGTTGACAAAACTGAAAATGGACAAATACTGAATTCCAAGCAGTTCTAGCATAGCCTTCCACAAGGTGTCCGAAACTTCTTCACAGATGAAGGAAATTCGACGTTTTTGACCGAAATTCTAACCAGATCGTCGAGTAACAAGTCCTGGGTACAAATAACTAGACCACAACCACAACTGTTGGTGATTTACCTAACCAGTTTTCCTTGTTTTTTTTTGTGTTTGAACTAATCTTGTTATTTGCAACACCTTTTTCATATGAATGACAATGGTCAGAGAATGTACGGCCTTCGATTGAATGTCTTTAACCAAATCGTAACACGGAACATGGAGATTGCTCAGTCATTAATTATAAACATTCATACCATCACATTTATATTTACAGATTCAAATGGTTTTTTGGAGTTATCAGATATGGCGAGTCATGTAAATGAGGTTGTCAGTGTTATAAAATCATTAATTTCTGGTATTATTATTTTTGCATATAGCTAGCCATATATTAAAATATTCTTTCAACATTTGATAAAACATTCACAGTTCATTTTTGTTTTCTAATATTTTTAAAAAAAAATATGTTGATTTAACCTTACATTTCTACAACCGTTTCAATGTACTTTAGTCATTTTATATAAAACGGGCCTTTTGTAGACATTAAGGCGCAACGAAGTTTGATTCTGGTTACTCGTCCTACCCTAATTTTTTGCGCGACCTTAGACGGTATATCCTATTTCTCTATTTTTACATTTCCACAAGCTTTCAAGAGCCTAACAAAAACAAGTCCCGACCTACCTGCCCTCTTTTAATACGCATGTAATCAGGTACAAACATGTTTTACGGCCTGAGCATGTTACCAAAATATATAGTTTTTATGCCTGAAATACTTCTTCTGTATCAGTCAACAGTTTACATTTTTATATGCATTATACTCGCATATACAATGTGCACCCAACGGTAGCGCTATGCACTGACCTGTGTTCTATCGCTCGGGGCATGATGGGTATTTGCAGGAACTACTTTCAAGATGGAAGTTATAAACAATAACAACGTGCAAACTCCCCGCAGCGGTTACTTCCCTCGATCAGTACATTAACCACTGCCACCACGTACATTAACCACTGTCACCACGTACATTAACCACTGCCACCACTAGTGAAATTCGGCCGTCACAGAGCTGAATATTTTGTTTTCACTTTTGATTTTAAATTTTAAACTGTACTTATCTTTATTTAAAAAGCATGCTTAGTGTACAAAAAAGTAAAAAATACACGTTGAAAAGAAAATTTATTAGAAATAGACAAACGTAGTGACGTCACGCTATGTAAACAATGACTATATTTAGACAGTTACTTTTCGATTGCGCGAAATAATTCGATCAATCAATTTTTGAAATAGAGTGTTTTCTACAAATTTTATGTGGTAAAGATGTAAAATGTGAACGTACTTGTTGATTATGGGAAATGTCTTGTTTATCAATTGTTGGTCACATGATACAACTGTCATCACGTGATTATAGTGGTGGCAGTGGTTATAGTAGCAGAGCGTGACGTTACCGGTGTGAGGAGTTTGCATAACGTGACGTCACCGTATGGTACACATTGGAGCCAAGCATATGTTCACATTGCGTTTCACTGAATAATTAGTGTTATTGACACAAGAAGAAACTGATATAACATATTCATTTTACATAACTAAACATATTTTGTTAATAATATACAACCGATATGGTTGGACATTTTTATCCTTTCGCGATACTATATTTTAGTGTATATGTAATTAGCCAAATACGGCTAGTAATCAGTCCCAAGTATGGAGGTTGGACAAACGTATTGACGTCACGCTATGAATATAACGCTTGCATATATAGTAAAATCTTATTTAGCGACCACCTCGCAGATGTCTGGTTTTCATAATTTCTCTTTGGATAATCGACGTGTTTGAATCTCGGCATCTAAACTCCAGAATTTCGATGCTTCTCAGTGTCCCCATCCCATGTAATTGAACCAAGTACTGTGTCTATCACAGGAATGAGATGAGGCGTGTACCGGTGCTTTAAACCAGGCGTCATGATGAACTGGCAACACATTCAAACTAAGAAGTAGACATATAAATGCCCTGCCCTCCTGTATCTTCTTTCCGCGGTTTCTGGTGGTAATCCTGAAATGACTACAAGTATAGAATTGGTCGTTAAACGGCAGATAAATAAATGAAATATTTCTCTTTATTTAAACTTAATATTGAAACAATCTCAGTACTATGACCGTTTTTAATATCGACGTGGAACTGCAATTGTATTTTCTTTTCATTCTATTGTCGTTAAGTATAAAAGTTTCAGTCTTTATATACAGATGGAGTGGACTACTTGCAGTATTCAGTTCAAGCCGAAAATGATAAATGGTCACTATTACGGTATGGTGGCGTAAAAATATCGATCGGCAGAGTTCGCCAGTAAGTCTTCTATATTGCTCTTCAGAAATAGAGGTAATGAAAAATATTTATCCAATGGTGTTTAGTTCACTTTGGTTACCAAAACAGGTTGCAGTTGCTGAGTGGTCTTGCTGCGTGAAAAAACACAATAAATTGATCTGCAGCTTTTAGATGCTAACAAAATATTGTTTTGATAAGTAGTAAATTTCAATCTGAGTTGCTCTACCTTTCTCTTATTATGCTCTAGACCCACCTGGGCACTCGCTTACTTCACTTTTTAAAATTCACCAAAAGCGTGGACAAACGTGAGGTGAAATGTAAGGTTGGTAGCAAATCCTACCGAAACGTATAAAGACGTATTAGACGAGATGCACTTTTGAATTGTTCGAAAGTTCCTCTAGTCAATTACGTTTTGCGTATGTTCAGTTGGAAACGTACGAATACGTGTTCATAACGTAAACAATTGTTAACGTAAATAGGTGAAACGTATATAACTTCTAACGAACAAACTTGAATACTAACTAGGACGTTAAACATGAACTTTCGACTGTATCTTTTAATTTGTTTTTGTTTCATGCTACGCTGATACAATAATTATTTTACGTTGTTTCAAACTCCATTGTGTGATCATAAAGCTGTTTTATTATTTTTTTTATATAGTTATATTTATTCTGATTATCAATAGACACTTCGTTGGAAGATATATCCTATTCAAGATAAGTGGACTTAATTGGTTCGTTGATGAGATAACTCATTTCCATCTTCGTCTGTTTGTTAAACGTAAGCTATTTTTACCTTTATCTTTATACAAAATAACTTCTTCTTCCTTAGCTAAGATGATTTTTGTTCAGTGATGTGTGAGAGGCATGCTAGTTGGTTTGTGCATCATGCAAAATTTGGTCGCGGGTTGACAGAATTATGACTGTATAGTATGTGTATGTTGTTGGAGTGTGTTAGGGGAGGTCCTTGGAATTCCTTCATTCTATCAAACACTCAAAACACTTGAGTCTTACTTGAATGTTCCTGTATATTGCTTTAAGGGTGATCACTCGAGATCGAAAAATTTCATTGTAACAAGGATGTTTCGATGCATATTTACTTTTGAAGAATAACATGTTGTCATTCAGTTTTTAGTGTGAACAGTTTATGTCCATGATTTGACTTTTTCGTAAAATTACTTTTTAGTGATATACCCAAAGTCGGTTATTTTCCTAATAATGGTTTTGAAAAATGGGTGTGGGTAGATAAATAACCAAATATTTCAGTAAGTATTAACCAAATCATTTTAAAAATGTACTGGTTGTATCACAGCCTGAATGTAGAAGAAACGTAAAGCATTAAAGGTCCACTTTATGCCAATTATTGACTGTGTACTATTTTAAACACTGTGTTATTTACCAAAAATGTATAAACTTTATTCATAACCCCTTGTTTTTAGCCATTTTATAGATCTTAAGATCTATAAAATGGCTAAAAACAAGGGGTTATGAATAAAGTTTATACATTTTTTTACATATTGAAGGAGTAACAAGGATTTTGAAAGCCATTGATTATGCTGAAGTAGGTTAAACACCAATTAAAAATATGACATGAAAGTACATGTCCATGTTCATATAAGTTATCATGTGAAATGTTAGATCTCTTAGCTTTTCTTTTCAGCAAAAACTGGATATTTCTTAGTTATTATGACCTCTTTAAGACAAATCCACTGCATGTTGCATAAATAACCGCATATGCATAATCAGAAACAATATTTGATGGACTTGCATGAATTTTGGATGAAAAATTTTCAACGGATATGTGTTCATAATGCTAAACTTGATGAAAATTACCCCACCCACCGTTTTACAACAGTAACTAATTTAATATAAATATTAAAAAGAAATAAACAATGTTTTTACAATTTTTAAGAACCTTGATGAAACAATATATTTGCAAACCAGGCTATATAAATGTGTTCATACAAACTTTAACAACCCTTAACTGATAAATACTGAACGGCATATTGTTGTTGTATATATACAGACGAACTAAATTGACTGCCGTAATCTGGTCGAATGTCGTAAAAGCAGTAAAAATTCGCGATGAAGAAAATGCCACTTTGAAATAATTTATGCATTTAAATTACATTGTTGACTGCATTAGATGATAAAAAATACAATAATTTCAACATGAAATTTTACGACATTTAGCTAGACTGCTTTGTATTGTAAAAGCTCAAGAGTGATCACCCTTAAACTGTTCTTGCGGATATTGTTATTTATGATGTGGAATGCTTTGGGAAATTGTATTATCAAATAGCATTCAGTGAACCCACAGGTGACTGTTATTTCGTCATACCTTAAGTTAAGTGAAATGATTTATTATTTGAAGGCACAAACTTGTTGTTTCATTTTTACCAAACATAGGAACTGGCGTAAGCTGTATGTCTGACCTTGGGATGGCCAATGAAAGTATTGATAAGCAGCAGATTTCATCTTCACATCGTAATGATAAAAAGCTTGATTCTGCACGAGCTTATAATTCTGGCTGGTGTGCAAACAGTAATGAAAGCAAGCCTTACATTCAGGTTTGTATATAAATGTATACAGCGGATTCTCTCTAAATCAAATTCTTTTTTTATCTGGACTATATCTTAATCCGAACAATAAATATTTCAATTCAAAATCTTTTGTACACAAATATTTGCATTTTGTAAAAAATATCTGCATTTTGTAAACAAATATTTGCATTTTGTAAACAAATATTTGCATTTTAAAATATCTGCATTTTGTAAACAAATATTTGCATTTTGTAAACAAATATTTGCATTTTAAAATATCTGCATTTTGTAAACAAATATTTGCATTTTGTAAACAAATATTTGCATTTTAAAATATCTGCATTTTGTAAACAAATATTTGCATTTTAAAATATCTGCATTTTGTAAACAAATATTTGCATTTTAAAATATCTGCATTTTGTAAACAAATATTTGCATTTTGTAAACAAATATTTGCATTGTGTAAAAAATATCTGCATTTTGTAAAATAAATTCTCCCACTGGTTTCGACAAATCTGGATTGTATAAGATTAACCGCAGCATGGAATCATATGATGCATGTTTTCATTAATTAAAAGTACACGTGTTAAATACTCTAACAGTTACATTCTTAAACAGGTAGATTTGTTGGAGGAAACATGTCTAGATGGTATAAGTATTCATAACTGGTATGCAACAGACGCGAATATAACGAATGGTACATTTTTACAAACTTTTAAACCATTTGGAATACGATCGTTCACCTTAACATATTCATCCGATGGAAATGCATCAAACAAAATGGTGAGTGATTGATCGATATTTACTGTGTAAAATCTTTATTTCAAGACTGAGAGATTTGGTCTTTAGGCAGCGCACGATATTTTTTGATAAATATTTTTTTAGCATGGCGTTCACATATTAGATGTTTTTACAACCCAGTATTTGTGTTTATGCATTTACACCCTCATTTTATAATTTTATTATGCTGCGGTAAAAAAATTTGTTTCACTTGTAATACTCCAGTTTATATTGGCATTTTCCTGGATTATTTTCTGTCAGGTACATGAATATACCGTTTTTATCTGGACTTCTTTTAGTAATCTGATTGCACGACAGTTGCTGATCAAGATTTTGGGTTTTTTGGGAGACAGTTTAAGTGTTAAAGCAATCTGTTATTGTTACTGTTCAAACCCAATCAATTCTTTTTTTCTCGGGTGAAATATAATATATGATAAGAAATTGAAATTCTTTGGTCTGAACTTGTTCGAGTAAGAGAATATTTGGTGTGTTGTAGATGATCCACCGATTTGCATTGCAGAGTTTTCATATGGACATGTTTCGACCGTTAGACGAACCTAGAACATATACATTTCATAAACAAATTCAGGCGAGGTACGTCAGGGTAGATTTGATCAAACCGCTGGCACCTGGAAAGTTATGCATCAAATTCGAACTACACGGATGTCGGAAATATGGTGGTGTGTATACTAAGTACATAATTATATGTTTATTGTCAGGGTCGAAATGATGAATGTATAGGTAAAAATAATGGAGCTTAGCTTAGCTTAGCAAAATATGAAATAATCAAAGATACGGTATTATCGGATAATAACTTTAACCATTTGGGACCTGTTAAAGTCATATCTGAGTTTAAATAAATCCCCAATTTGAATAGAAAGGAACGTGTTATATCTAACGTTAGCTATGGGAGACTTTCGTAATGGTTTGTTAATGTATTAATTTCTGAATATTTAAAAAAAAAATGAATCAAAGAAGAACATATGTACAGGAGGATATTGTATAATGGTGACTTTCGGAAGAAATTGACATTCTCCATTATTATTGACAGGTATGACAGTTGGACCAAGTTTGCATTACTTGGAAACTCTAATTCACACCAACAACATGTGCAGAGCAGTTCAGACTTTGAAATCGCCTAGCCGATTTACAAATATAGGGTTTCCTAACTCATTCCGAGACGGAACTACTTACTCGTGGATTGTTGATTTTAGGAACATCGGTTATATCAATGTGGTTTTTAAGAGAATACGGCTACAGACATATGAGGTACTATGCTACGCGCAGCCATTGACAATGATGGCACTGATGCATTTATTGAAGAAAGTGTGGTCAAATTTTAGTATGCCATTTTGTCCGTCGTCCATCCGTCCACATGTCTTCAAACGACTCCTCCTCTGAAACGGACGAGTCAAATTTGAAGAAAGCCCACAGGAATGAACTTACATTACAGCAGTGACGTCATGACGTGAGCGTGATTTGAATTTTCTCGAATTTTGACGTTCATTAAAACTTTGTGAGTCTCACCATTCCATACAGAGTGCGTAAAGAATTGTGACCTCTGTATGGTATTCTTACGGTATCACATGTAATGAAACACCCTGTACTTAATTCCAATGGTGAACTTTATATGAAGGATTTACTTTACTCATTTTCGTATATTATTTTCAGGACCGAACATTTCAAGCATTCTGGTATAGGTGCAAAGACACATTTACCATAGATTCGAAATACCCGTGCTCCAATTGCCATTGGTCTATCCCGCCAGGTTACCACACAAATTGGATGATTGAAACAGACCGCAAGTATTTAGTCATGAGCTTCACATCTTGTAATCCGTATACACCGAGATCCAGAGAAGACTTAGCTTTTGTTGCCTTTGTTGAGAAATCAGGTACCTTTAAATGTTTAATGCTTTACACCACTAATACTGTACTTTTCCGACGTGTCTGCTAACTGCTAAAAGATATCACAAAATAGTACTGCTCAATTATCAATATTTCTTTGATAGTTATTCGGCTACTTATATTGATTTTACGACACATATTCAAACCTTTGTAATAATTGTTGCCCTTATTGAAAAATAGAAAAAATATCAATGTCATTTGATATTGCATTGTAATCTATATTTTTTATATCAGATTATATTGATACTCTGTTATTGGATCTTTTTACCATGAGTTTCCAAAGGAATGTCTTTGTTTGTTTTTTTTACAAAATTCTCATGGTTTATCATTTTTTTATCATCGAAACCTGTAACAACTATAAACATTTCCAAATTCCGTCTGCTCCATTTTGAAAAAAAAATTGGAAGTGGGGATCCCTTTACCTTTAATATTTATGACAATCTGTGATGATATTTAGCCAAAATTGCAATGAAAGTGCATTGTTTTTGTACACTGCACGGAACCTTTTACATCATCACCACATTTGATAAGATCCTTGCATGTTAAGAACACAGACTTAACTTGTGCAGTATACCCGCTTCAATATTAATGTTAAGATTTTCATTATCTTTCTTGGTTTGGGCTGCAGTACTATAACTAGAAATATAAAACCTGTTTAAAATATTGTGCTCGTTTCATATGTTTATCTTAGCTTAGACAGTAGTTTAAACTTAATAATATTGCTAATATTACGCAATTGACATTTAACAACTGATAACATATCCCGAAAAACAATCATTTGCTAAAATCACTTTATTTTTACAAACAAAGGATAGGGTAGCAAAGTTTTTGAAACTTTAAATCTTATCTTAACTAAACTAATAATAAAAACATATATTGAAACGGGCATCAAACTTGTTATTCACGGTAGAAACGTGCATTACAGACAGGGCAACGTGTGATGGGCGCCCCGGATACGGCAACTGTACATTATCAACAATGCGTTTATCAACTTTACCATTTATGTATAATCAATCAAAATACTTCCCTGATACATTATCATGGAACATAGTCGTAGATGGGCTATATATTCGTCTCATGGTAACATATTTCCACATTGAATGTTCTTCAGGTAGGTGTTATTTTACTTAGCTTTTTATTATCAAATTCGTAAAAGTAACTGTTTAATCTTGGATTCAACGTCGCGCGAACAGCAATGTTCATCTGACTTTTCCACCTTTAACAGTAGAGGAAGACCAAATACCTGGGTAGAAACACCGTCCCGTGAGCTAGTTAAACGTCTTGACCCGGATGGGATTTGAACTCACAATCGTGGAGGGCATGTGATACTAGTAATTGTAGTATGAGACCATAACCAAGGAGCCACCAAGATTAAGAGGAGCAATGGGCAGTTATTGTAATTGTTAAAGTTATGCACAAATAATACACTAGCTTTGTCGGATGATACACGTTTTTGTTTTGCTGTCCTAAAAGACGTTCAAAATGGATATGCGTCATATAAATCTGGATCCGTCAGTTGCTCATCGGGAATGGTTGATAATGGATTCGTTTCGTAAAATCATGCATTAATATTTTTTTCCGACCGACTTTTGGACGAAATTTATTTTTATTTCCAATAGCATTCACTGAGCCTTCGAGTACTAGTAATGCGAAATAACACAACATCACATTACTCTACTCAATGTATATGATATATATATCAACATTGTCTATTCCGAATGTTTTGTGGGCAGGTCTATCATCTAATTATTTGATATTGTCACTCTATTCTACCAAAAGCGTTGATAATTCTGAAATATTATGACAGTTTATATTATGTCTTTAATTGCTTTAGATACTCAAAAATCTAGGTGAACGAATACAAAGGGTGAACGGTGTAAATCAAAGACTGCAAACAATATACAAAATGCAGTTAAATAACGAAAGCAGGCAACGATCTCCAGTATGACTTTCCTTGTCTAACCTCATGTAGCTTGCTACAGACCTTGCCAAGGCTGTTTTTCCGGTGTCGATGTTTTGTCTTCCCTCTATTAAATGGCCCTGTGTGTTGGTAAGGTTCGTGGTAGAGGATTTGGGAAGGTAGTATTTTTAGGAAACGTGAGATGCTTGAATGTGTTTCTTCCGAATTTCTTTCTTATATAAATACTCATTTGTTGTAGGAACTTTTCTCAAAATTCTTGATCCCGTTTCAAATGAAGTAGTGTACACAAATTGTGAACGACCACCGGCTATTTTGTTGTCTGGGTCTGACAGACTGTCTGTAATTTATCAGTTAGGCAAAAACACACCTAGAAGAAAATACCGAATGATGGAAGAAGGATTTCTAGCCGAATACAGCTCAGTGGAATCCAGTTCAGAATACTACGAAGATATAAGACGGAACGACAATGAAGGTGATTATTAATATATTAATCTTGCTTCCTTTAGATTGACGCCAATTTAAGCTTATGCGATGCAGTTTTTTTAAATATCTATATTTTACATGAAGGTGTACAATAATGAAATACAGGTTGAGTTAGATTTCAGTTAACATTCAAACATTGTCACAGAATATATGGCCACTTTCTGACTTGGCGCTGTTCCAGTTTTATTTCTGCTTGTGGCTTCAAGTTCCAAATCATCAAGCGCTGACGAGTCTGTGTTAGATCTGAAAAGGTTTCAGCTACAAATGTGTATTTGTCATAAGAAATGAAATATCGATAAGAAGGAAAATGTATGTTTCTTTATCACCATGTACGATTTCCTTGGCACACATAAAATGATATTATTCATAATATAACGATGTGTGAAAATATGTAGTATTTCTTACACGTTACAATTGGTTAATTTACATAACATTTTGGATTCTTTTTCATTTTTGTTTCCTGATGATTTTGTGTTGCGCACATTAATCTCACATGGATAGTGTTGCTTATCTCTGATTTAAACATATTTCCGAAAGTGCTACCATGGATGCTTTTGGAGTAATTTGTCTCTTCACATTAAATTGTATGATAGTGGGGTTTGAAGAAACGGCAGTTTCCACCTTTTAGTGCAGACACGTTTACTTACGAGTATGTAATAAATGCAAATTATCAAATATTCATTTTTCAATTTTTACTTTTTCGAGTTGTTCTTGAACTCCAGGATATATTTAAACGATATCAATAGCAGTAGGTTAAGTAAATATGGTATTTCAGGTGTTGCTTGTCAGATTATTTCTGGTAGCGTCCTATTTGTTGTATGAATTTATACTGCAATATTTAAGCGTATGAACATTTCCCTTTAGTTTGGAGAAACCAAAACGATACAGACCATGGATTAAGTAAACTTGGTAAGAATTTTCTCAATCTTTATTGTTTATATTGAATACATTCGTGAATTTCGAAGATTAAGCCTATTGATTTGGGTCGTAACAAAGTAAGTTATCACAATGCTTGATTGATATACATTTAAATGATTCTAACGGCATCGATTACTATCTTCGAATGAGTCGGTTAGTGAATCAAAGCTCTGAAGGTACTGCTGTTGTTCGGAACTACAAAGCAGTCAAAAGTTGAATTTCTTTGTAGGGTGAGTTTTTGAATCCGAACGATAGTTCGCACATTAATTTCGATGCAGACTTAAGTACTACTAACGCTTTTCTACACCCGCTATGCAGTTGTTTAAGCTGTTCCCGTTCCATGTGCTTTCAGTACTTTGATTTATGATTCCCATCTGATCACAAAAAGTAGTTAAGCAAATAGCATAATATCATAATTATAGTCTACATTACCTGCCTCTTTGTATACTCAACGTTTGCACACATGAAGACACACTCGAAGAAAAAGTTACACGTTATAAGCATTAAATCAATCGATTACAATTTCCCGATGAACCACTTTTTTAAATATCTGGTTGACACACAGTTATCATCGCATCGTCCATGAATTCAATGATGACTTCTATACGTTTACAATAGAAGCTAGGAACCAGACAAATTAGCATATAAAGCACGAGGATTATGACGTCATCCTTCCTTGAAATGTGTGTACTGAGAGTAAATATTGTAGTAATCCGAGGGACAGGATTGTTTAGATTTTTTACGACTGTCTAGTATTGCTCGTTTACGATATTGCAAACATCACAGCGAAATGAGTGTTTTTAGAGGGAAAGTGCTCGTTTCGGCGGTAATGTTGGGTTGGTATTAGCAGTTGATTGTTTTTCCTTTGAATTTTTATAGCAAAAAGCTATAACAATGCAGAAAGCAAACGTCAGAATGTCACCAAAAGCAAAGCGGAAAGCATTCGAAGAATCTTGTACATTGTAATGCAAAACATAAGTTTCGTAACTTAATTATTATAATACAAGCTTACATGCCCTGCTCAACTCTTTTGCAGACTTGACACTCAAAGCTGCACCAACGCTGATAATGAGAGGTAAATAGATCATAATTACCACAAAGTTAATAAATACATGTGGTTCATTTATAGACGAACTTTGTCCAGTAAGTAAAAAGGAATTGTTTGTTTAATTGATTCAAAAACTGGTTATTCTACATTTCAACTAAGATATTTCGTAACATTGAGCGTTTTACATGTACTTTTAACGCATGTATCATTTATTCCTTTTCCCTCCACAGATTGTTCTACAGTATTCAAAAAATGCTACTATACATTTTTCGGTAAACCTTATTCTTGGAATAGCGCTTACGGAGAATGCTGGGTTCGGGGAATGACGATGCTTTCAATACGTTCGCTTGATGAATTACTTTCAGTCAAAAGTATGCTGAGAGCTTCTTTGAAAGAACTCGAGAACAATGACGAGAAACAAACTGAATTCGATAAAAATGATCAAAAATATTATTTGCACATAGGTACGTGTATTCCCTTTTCAATTTACACACAATTATAAATCCAGTTGGCATGTATTAAATCTTTTTATGAAAAATAATTGTGTTGTGTAATACCTGTATTTGTACAAACAATGTATATTGGTTGGTTTTATTCCTGATCCAGCTTACCTTGTATAGCGTATCCTTGTATTGTTTTTGGAACATCTATATTTAGACATAAATTCTATGTACATGTATGATTGATAGGAAAAAACTTGAGTTGTTTTTATTTTCAAAGCCAATATCGTGCCAGAGTACACAAAGTATTCAAAACACCTGAACGTATTGATATACACGAATTAAACGTTTGTCTGATGTATGCCCACTGTTGTAAATGTGTGTCTTGTTTCTTCTTTATTCAACGTAGTACGTATTGTTCTTCTCATGTTTGGTTTCTAATAGGACTAACAGCCGAAGATAATGCTAGCGGAAGGCGACAGTTTGTGTGGTATGACGGCTCTCCGACGATATTTTCAGCATGGTAGGTTATCTGTTAATTTGATACAATGTATAATAAAGTACTTATCATCAGAAGCTGATTTTTCAACAGGAGACATGACAATCAACATTATTATACGTTTGATACATATGAATTTCACAATAAATAGCGGTATACATTACTAATCATTGATGACACAATGTAATACGTGTTGTGCATAAGAGTTGTAAAGTAAGAGAAAATAAATATATGCTTAAGTATATAAGTGTAAAAGTTGCGCGATCTCTAAAATCAGTTAAACATTTAACTATATAAACGGCTACATTTTTAGTGGTGTTGGAATTTTCGTACGACATGAGTTCATTCAGTTTTTGGTATATTAGGGTTTCGCCCAAAATATCTTAGCATACAATGTATGAATTACGTATGTATATATAGGGAATTCTAACACCTGTATAAACATAAAGAATTCACCTTCTATATCATTACAAAATTCACATTTTCTTTCATTTCTTGGAGTTTGATTAGCATATCTTTTCATAATTTACAACAATGTCATTTATTCCGTGCAGTGACCGCTGAAAGTGTCCTCATATTTTTAGCAGAATGCATTACATGTATGAAAGCTTCTGCGTAAGACATTTGAACATAGTTTTTCGGGTTATTTACGCGAACTGTTTTTGCGATGTTACTCTGTTTAGTGGATTGATTTGTATTGTTCGGCGTGGTCACTTGGTCATGCGAGTGTTATACTCAAATATATTAACAAAATTGAATACATTAAATGTTGCGTAATGAACACCATCTGATACTCTGGACAAAGAAGGATGTCAAAATGATTTTAGCATAAAACTTTCTACACACTAGATAAGAAATATATGATACAATTCAATATAAGAACAAGAGAAAAGTCAAATCATTCTATATGCAAGATACGGAAAAAGATGTGTCAAAAGAATTCACCAATAAATGTATTTAATACTCAATGCTGAAATAAGTACATCAAATCTCCATGAGTGAATGGACGGAATTATTAATAATTTAATATGAAATGCAATTAATTAATAGGAAACACAATTTGATAAAAAATTTAGTTCAAAAACAGTTAGTGATACTTTTTACAATAATTGAGTCAAAACAATTATGAACCAAGTAATGGCAATGAAATGTTTTGAAAAAATGAAGCCATTAAATGTACTATGTAACACGTACTGGCATGTTTTAATTTTAGAACTGTATTCATTCTAACTACATTGAAATATATTTGTTTAGCACATTTAAATGTGTGCATTTGTACTTCAAATCAGAAAAATAATCTACGATAGTTCGTATTATCACGTCTGGTGAAAACGTTCTGCATATCATCACATGTTTTGCTGCGTTTTACCCACGTAGGGAAGATAAACAGTTAATAATGATATGGGAATGTATAAGGAGTTTGCTGCATTGAACAATTTTGGGTCAGGGTTTGTGATTTGTTCTTACAGTTTGTTTGAAAAGATGGACAGGTGTATGTATACTTGTAGGTAACGTGTGAAAACATGGACATTTGTTTGTTCACCTGAAGAAAAAGTTTGATACAAGTTTATTACAAGTTTATTGTTTTCACCTCAGCATAATACAATTACGAAATGAGGGTTACAATAAAATAAATACATAAATACAAATACTACAGTTGTATGGTTGAAAAAAGAGCATTCACAATGGAGGTAAGGGAAAAAAAAGAATATAAAAAAACACCCCCAAAAAAACACGATATATCGCGGTTTAAACTAATAATATTGTAGACAAAACTTTACATAGTTTTACAAGTTTCTTTTTATTTTCTGTATGCATGATATTTTGAAAAACAAATATATTAGGATTTTTAATTAAAGACTGAGAAAGAACAGAATTTCTTTCATTATAAAAATACGTACAATGAGATAAATAATGAAATTCGTCGCCGATTTGATTTTTTGAGCATAATGTACACTTTCTATTATTGTATTCCTGTCCTAACCAACGTCCCTTTTCTATTGGTAAATAATTGTTACACAGTCTAAAGTCAATAAAGGATCTTAAGCATTTTCCATCTAGTGTATCAAGATATTTTTGCAAATTTGTGTTCTGTTTTATACATACGATAATTTAAATATTTGTTTGAAGAGTTTAAGTCAGCGTACCATTTTTGAACAAATTGTGATTTAAGAATAAGATCAAGCTTACTGAGAAGTAGAGTTTTGGATCCATTAAAATATTGATTCTGCCATATCCAGCTGAGGCCACACTCATCAAATAATGTTTTAACAAATCTAAGCCATTCATAATTGTGAGAATTACTTGTGTAATCTTTAAACATAACTTTATATATAGTAGATGATAGTTTATTTTCTCCAGACAACATTTCATACCAAAAGCCAATCACTCTTTTCTTTATCGAAACGGATAACGGAAATCGGCCCATGTCGCCGTATAGCATTGCATTTGGAGTACTACTTTTAACTTTTAAAATACGTTTAAGAAAATCTGTATGTACTTTTTCTATCATTGAGAGGTCGCCAAAAAAAACATATTTCACATCCGTATGTCAGAATAGGTAATATAGTATGATCAAATAGTTTAAGTTGGCATTCTATAGAGAAATCTAAGTTACGTGTTTTTTGGTAAAGATTAAATAGTGCTTTTTTTGCTTGTTCAACCACATGTTTCTTCATAGATGAAAACTTTCTGTTTTTATGAAAAATAACTCCTAAATATTTAAATTCATTTACAACATCAATCTTATTTCCTCTTATTTCTATGTGGCGTGGTCTATTTACCCTATCACCAAATACTATCACTTTAGTTTTACTATAGTTAATATGAAGTTTCCATGTATCACAGTAATTTGAGAATATGTTAAGCGAATTGTTCATCATTTCCTGAGAAGTAGCAAAGAAGACGGTATCATCGGCGTAAAGTAAAACAATTATAAGATGAACATTAATTTTTTTTTGTGCAAACAAAACGTGTAATTAATTAATGGATATTTGTTTGTTCACCTAAAGAAAACGTGTGAGAAGATGACCATTTGTTTGTTTGCGAAAAGAAGATGTTATTATTTTCTAATTAAAAGGGATACTGACGAATCCACACAAGAAGGGAAATGTACGCGTATGAATTTCTATCTGTCAAGAATTAATACATGGGAAGTAGAGGAATGTAACAAACGGAATTCATTATACTTTATATGCGAGGAATTCACGGAACACAGTCCTACAGAAGGTGAAATATGTTACCAATAATTTACTTTTTATCACAAGATACTCAGTAACATAAAGTCTCGTAGAAGTTATTTTGTCTAACACATTTGTAGTAATTCTGATATGTACAGTAAAACTCATGAGCATCGGAATTCCTTAAAAACTGGAATTTCCCTGTAATTCTGTTTTTGTGTTTTTTTTTAAACTGTATAATAAAACACAAAGCTTTTTGTCTCCATTGTGGATAGATACCTTGTGTCTAAATGAGCTAACAAATATGTCGAATATATATTAAGTCATCCATTGACCCTTAATTATTGTTGTCCATATATTAGGGATTGTTGATGTAACGCCTTTATGCAGATTTTGCACACTTTCTAAAATTTTTAGTGTTAATTTTTATTTATCCAGTTTGATGACGTGTTATTTTCTGAATATGATATTTCGTGGAAATCTTTTTTATATCCCCACTAACGATGTCGGGTTGGCGTATACTGGAGTCACTTTGTCCGTCCGTGTGTGTGTACGTCCGTCCGTCTGGATGTACAACTCTGTTGTCTAATGGTTGATTTTAAAGATATTTTGCAGAAATGTTCATTTATATGTGACAGTGTCTCATGTGCAAGATTCAGTTTCATACCTCCAAGGTAAATGTCACAATTGAAGGTTAAAGGTCAAATCAGTACTTTATGTGGTTTCTGATCAGTAACTTTGTCATCTATGACTGGATTTCTGACATAATTAGCACCAAGTTTCGTACCTGTAAGGTCACATACAGATTTAGAGGCTAAAGGTAAAATTAGGATATATTTGTGTATCTGGTTAGTGATTTAATCATCTATTGGTGGGTGTTCGAAAAATTGTTTACCAATATGTGGCACTTTGTCAGGGAAAGGACTTTGTCATCTGTCGGTGGATCTCTAAAATATTTAGTAGACATATTCACCAATATGTGGCGGTGTGTCTTTCAAAAAAGGTCTCTGCCTACAAGGTCAAGGTCACACATAGAAGCTAAAGGTAAATAATTGGGTTTATTTTTTGTGTCCGCCCAGTACCTTTGCCATCTATGAGTGATCTATGAATGTATGTCTGAAATACGTGGCGGAAATGTCCACCAATATTTGGTGATGTGTCTTGTGAAAGATCCAGGTCTGTACCTCCAATGTATGCAATGGCCGATTTTGAACTTACCAGTTCTTACGTGATAACCCCTTTTAGAGTAATTACTTTGATTATCAACAAGCAAGTAGTACTGACGCCGTAATCTCAATGAAAACTTCTATTTAAATATGATGTCCTGTACCTTTTTGTTCGTTTTATTTTATAAACATTGTGTTGTGTGATGTCCATTTCTGTGTACATTGGGAGCACTAACCACGACATGTTCATGGTTATGTTAATCATAACTCATGACAACATTGTCCACATTTATTTCTCAAAGAAATCATTAAGTCTTTGAGATCATTGAATTATTCAATTTTAACTCCAAGTTATTGCGGAAGGAACGCTTGATGGTGTATGAATTTAAAATTATTACCAGTGGTCACAATCGAATTCGGTGTTTTGTTTGTTGCTAATCGTGCGTCATTGCTAGACAAAATAACATTGGTTCTTCTTACACTACATAGGTTTTGAAGATTCCTGGAAACCCAACGAATATCAAGGTAGGCTAAAGTATACTGAAAATGGACGACAATGTCGAATTTGGAAAACTCTTGAACATACAGAATACGCTGATACTGACTTCCCGGATGATACCGTGTTTGAAGCAGCTAACTATTGTCGTGATCCGAAGGGCGAGAAAAATGCTTTATGGTGCTACACTAAAGCAAATGATAGTTCAAGCTGGGAGACTTGCTCTGCATTAGGTAATTCTCATCAATTATACATTTGCATAACCCTGAGCTCGTTTAAACTGACACCCCTGGATAAATCCGAATACTTACTCAACATATCAACAGCATAAATATTTAACACTTGGTTGTGAATACTATGAAATTATATTAACCATGACTCTGTTGGCATCGATACTTTCCAACAAATTTTGATCATTTTTTCAGTTCTGCTTTAATAAACTTTAGAAAGGTCATTGTTGAAATTGCAATAAGACACGAAGGAATTACCTTTCATATGTAAATGGGCGATGTATTTAGGTATATACATTGGTGTATACACACGTACAATTACATCAAATTATCCAGAAAATATTTGTTGAGTAAACGTCCCTTGGACTCATGGCAATGTTTGCTGACATCTATTAACAATTCATTGATCTGAATGGTAAAGTTTGAGTCAACAAGCACTTTCACCTGATAAATGAGTTTGGTGTAAGTAATTTTAACAAGCCAACATTCTCTTGTTCGATATCAGCCAATGGATTACGTTCTGATTAAATGTCCCATTAGTACTAAATACTTGTATATATATCTTGAAATATTGTAATTGTTATCTTAAAGTATCGAACTGTTTGTAATTTCGTACTGAATATATATAAAGACTAATGTGTTTACGACGCGATCGCATAAATGCATTTCTGTAAGAATGCAAAAACGAATTTATACGAGTATGTTTAAATACACATGGTGAATTCTTAATTCCAATGTTTTGTTATAATACTAGTATACAATCGCTTTGTATTGTATGTTTCATGCCTTAGCCCTCTCTTCCAATTTGTATTTGTAGACACAAACTCAGACAGATGTAGTGACATAATGAATTATTATAATGGAACACTGAATGTAACTTACACTGGTTTGGATTGTCTACGCTGGGATTCGCCTTACTTACCATTTGAAGTACCGCTGAGATATTTTCCTAAAAGAAATTACTCATATGCAGAAAATTATTGTCGTGAATTTTACGAACCTGGGTTTTTGTGGTGTTTCAAACAAGAAGAGGGCGAAATAATTAAATGGGAACATTGCTCTCTTCAAGGTACAACAAATCTAGAGGAGGTGAACCCCGAAATATTTTAAAGTGCTCGTTGTCATTTCTGCTCATAACATTGAAAATCAATTCGAATGCTATTGTTGAGCCCGCATCCGATCAGCTCGACTTAGTCGCCACAATGGTAGATCCATGTCTGTATGCAAGCCAATTAGTACATCCGTGCGGATTTACCTCGTCATTCCTTGATGGATTATGTAATTACTTGGCAGAAATGTTTACCACCATGAGGCAATGTGTCATGTGCAAAACCCAGGTCAAACGTCAAAAAAGAGTATTATGAACTTCGTCTGGGCTGTATCTCCCGTAGGCATGGGCATATTTAAAAAAAGAACTCGATATAATTGTTAAACACTGTGAGACGGTGTGTCGCTTGCATGACCAAGGTCCGTAGGTTAATGGTCAGGGTCGCTCTTAAATATCAATGTGTTTCCCCTGTCAAGTATCTATCTTTTATACGCATTGAAAGATTTTGAAATTACTTGTCACCCAATTGTTGCAACTTACTCCCAGGGCCTCCCTATTCCAGAAGATGTTTGCACTTTTATCGAATCATACTAGAACTACTGCTTAGTTTTCATTTCAACCTTCAACCTTCGACTATTGTTTTATTCAATAGAATGATTTGATATTTTGAATTAAAAGTCACTGATGTTGAAGAAGACTGAAGTCGTTATGCGACTATGTAGCCACACTTGGAATGCTTTTTTCACTCTGCGTGGACATCTGTTTCAGCGTGCAAAACAGTTTACACCTTTAAAGAGGCACGCCCGGGAACTGAAGCGTCTCGAATAAAATGAAAATGTTTACGAAATATCCCGCTAGTTTAAACCTGCCAATTTTGGCCTCAGAAAGTATTCGTCATTTTTACAATTCGACCCTTTCGGGATCGGTCAGAACCGAAAACATCGCGGAAAAAATCAACATGTTCATTTTTGCGATATCAAGTTTATCCTATCAATCAATTATAGGTAAATATCAATGTTATTGTGCTTTGAAAGACAGCACGCGCTCCGCTAAATTCTCAGACAAATCGGAAATATCGCTGTCGTCAAGTCGGCTTACAAATACCGACGCACGCGTTATAGAGTCATTTCTGAACGCACATTCTTCTTTGACATGTCGGTGGTAATTGGTTTTACAAGTGATAAACTTATTTTTGGTTAATGAAATCCAAGACGTAGCAGTTCCAGGACATGCACCTTTAAGACGAAGTGTTCGAATCTAAGTGGCGGTGGAATATGGTTTGGATAGTATCTCTAATGACTTACCGAAATAAAAAAATTTGTCCGTGAATACTCTGGAATCATTAATTTTCGTTGGGGATTTAATTTCCTGGATTTCGTGGGTTGGCTCATCAACGAAATCAAATCCCCACGAATTTAAATGCAGAGATAAAGCATTTCGTTTCAAAATCAAAATCCACGAATTTATGTCCCCACGAAACAGCCATTTTAGTAAAAGCCACGAAAATTGAGCCCAACGAAAATAAATGAAAATACAGTATGCTAAACTGGATTATTGTGATGACTGCAAGCTTGCGTTTGTTTTTTAGATACTGACTTTTCTGCCACTGATGACAGTTACTCCGGAAATGTTTATCTATGCAACAATGATGTCCAAATAACTACTCATCATTTATGTAATGGTATTGTTGATTGTGTCGATGCTGAAGATGAACTGAATTGTTCTATTAACAGTAATTATAATGGTTCATTCTTAGTATAAATCCAATTTTTATACCAATCGACAACTTTGATGCAAAGTGTTACTGCGTCTGCAAACAAAAAATTACCTACACCTGTAAATTGTAGCTAATTCATGTTTAGATATGAAGAAAGGTTAAAAATCTAGTAAACGGAGTAAGATTTGAAGTCGAGTTTTTGCATTCCAATCAAACGAAGCCCTTTTTTAGGCGTTCTTATTGCCTCTGACTAGAACACAATAGTACTATATAAATCGATTACTAAAACATAATGGATGTTGATAATCCTTTGTTGATATGCAATGCGTCTTTTTAAATGCTGTTCAATTTTTGCAGCACATAGATTAATGGCTAAACAAAAAGGTTTTGATGGAATTGGTACCCTGAACGAGATACATTTTATTTGTGGTAGTAACGAAACGATTTCATTCCTTGCTCATTGTGACGGTATAATCGATTGTATTGACGGTACTGACGAAATGAACTGCAGCAGACAGAAGGGTAATAGTTATTTTTTTCATTTTATTTTATTCATTTATTTTTTATGATTTTTTATAATCTATTTTGATTATTTAATCATTTATTTATGATTTTTAATTATTCATCTGTAATCTATGTATTTATTGCATATTTTTTTAAATTATTTCATGATTTATTAATTCATTTTGTAATTTACTTAATTATGTAAAATTTATTATCTATATTTTTTCAATTGATTTATTTATTCTACAATTTATTTATTACTTCATACTTTATTTATTATTATTTATTCAGTTCATATCTATTTTCTTTTCATAATTTACTTGATAATACAACAATGTATCATAATAACTACTTTATTATTTCAATAATTATGATAATTTTATTATGATAATAATATATGAAATTTATTCATTTATATTATAATTTTATTTTTTGAATACATGTGTTATGAGTGTAACATGATTTTGTACTGTTTGTATAAGCAGTGTTAGGTATCGTATAATAGTCGTTGTTTTAAAAGGGCATACCCTACAACTTGGTGCATCTAGAATTAAGACAAAATGATAATAGATTAGAAGCTTGTAAAGAAAAAAGTCGACGAAGAAAGTTTCAGCCAAAAATTCATCCAATGAAAAATAAAATCACAAAAAATATTAGTTTTCATAAAAGATCGGAAACTCTTTGGAATTTGTTGTACAATTTTTGAGTGGAAGTGATTTATTATTCATAGCTATGATTTTTGCGGCTAGTACTTAAACTAGTTATTTTATGACCCAAGTTCTTCTTGGAATTATCCATATTTATATATTGTTTTACATATACATCTAACACATTTTTACACTTTCACAGAATGTTTGTCAGTTGTAGGGTATGCCCCTTTAATTCCAATAGGATATATTGCCAGTCACCATAACGTCGTTTTCGCTGTTTACTATCAACAGAATGTTCTAATGACGAATTTGAATGTGGTGATGGTAGCTGTATCCATTCAAGTCTTACGTGTGATTTTATACCTCACTGTACAGACCATTCAGACGAGGATTGTGGTAAGGCAGTATTTATAGTTTGCCAATCCAGATATCACTGTTTTGTTTTGCCTTTGGTGCAATTCGACTGGAAAACACAAACACGTGCAAATGATCTACGTTTTTCACATTAGTTAGTTTTAATCATTTCCGTGCAGGACGAGCGATGTTATCTTTAATATGACGGGCTATAAATTGATATCTACCACATGAGTGAATTATATACTTATGAGAATTTAGAAAATAATGCATTATTTCATACCACATACATTTATTGTTGCTTTATTACAATACGGTCCCATAGATGCAATATACATTTTAATACTTGTATTTTCATTGGTAGATTTCAAAATATGTAGTTCACAGATAAAGTGTGACAACGGTCAATGTATTGACAAGTCGCGTAAATGCGACTCTCAAATTGATTGTGTGGATGGATCGGATGAAGAAAATTGCGGTAAATCTTACTTCAAATTCAATACAGACTATGTGGTTTCCAGATTAATGTGTCAAATGTTGGTAACCTACTCATTCTAAATCAACTAATTTCCAATGTTTCTAATCAAGTTTCCGTGTTTCATGATTTCTTCATATCCATGTATTTACTTTTCGCTGTAATAAATTGTTCATGTTTACAGTGTACATGTTGTTTAAAGGCCCATTTGACTACTATGGTCATTTCAGTGGCGCCACCGAAAATGTAGGAGTAGATACAGGAAATCCGTTATTTGTATTTTTCTAAACACAACTGGACTCGGTAGTGCTGATGGGTACACTTAAAATAGCATCTCTGTAATACCAGAACCCGAAGTCGAGATTCGAACCCATGATCTTTCGATTGGAATTTCATTGCGTCACCACAAGACCACCGATACAATCCTCCCTCAATTTTTTATAACCTGCAACCCCAAATGTAAAAATATGAATTACAAATTGCAAATTACAAATTGAATTAATTGCTGATGAATTTATTTATTTTGCGATGTAGGTGCATTAAATGATGTATGGATATATGGTTTCAGTATTTTTCGTGAGAATACTATATTCATACCGACTCAAACATTTTTTTATATTTGTTAATTTTGTTATTTCAATCAAATAAAGATATTTGCTGAACATGTTTCGTAGAATCTCGTATTTTTCTATTCAGTGTCCAAAACCTGATACGCCACTTTTGTAAATTAATAAGAAAATCTTTGGTCCACACCTAGATTGAAGTTAGGGACCCTTGCACTATGGGCTGACGTCGATAAACAATAACAAGACTGTTGAAATTGACTCTTTATTTCAATATATTAAGAATCTTTAGGTAATGATGAATTTCGTGTATCACATGTTATCTTTTAAAAGATTTTTGCAATGGTGACACCATTCATTGCGATGAGGACAAATGCATCGACAACATACGAGTATGCGATGGAATAGCGGACTGTAATGACCGAGCAGATGAGAAAGAATGCGAGAAACACTTCTCCACATGTGAAGAAAGATGGCGAAATGGATACCAAAGAAATGGGAAATATTCACTAAGTGGTAAATTGAAAGTGCAGTAAAAAACCGGGACTCGGAATACCCAGTTCTTTTTCAGATTTTTAAAAAAAGCTTTACGATTACACTCCGTCTCAAATAGCATAACGATAAAAACATCATAAGCACAAACTTCAGTACTAGACGCAGTTCGTTATTCGAATAACTAGAACGCTAGTCACTGTAGCTTCAAAAAATAGTATTTGAATAGCGAAATGCATGCTAGAAGAACTTCACTGTTGCTGTCGAATTTGAGTTTGAATGTTAATCGTTGGAAGCTTGTGATCTTCTTTTAGAATTTTGAATTCTTTGTTCTTCATTCATTTGTTTGAATCACTGAATTTCTGATGAAGACCACATTTCAGAATATTTTATATTCTCTCTTAATGGCCATTGATCATTGTATGGTATATTTTAGTTTGAAATCAGTCTTTTCAGTATGCGAACCATTAACGATGTGATTTTCATCAGCAATGATTTCTGTTATATACTGGAAAGTAGTTCGCTGTTCGAATCGTTTAGTGGGATCTTTGTTCAAACTTTATGCGATCTTTTTCACTAGGGGTCTGGCCCCAGTATCACGAACAAAATTGAGTAAAAACTCAAGTATGGACTCACGTGTATTTTTTATCTTGAAATTGTGTGCCTTTGACCAGCAATGTTACCATTTGTTTTCTTGTATACTTTTAACATGATGAACATGTCAAGATAAAATATGGTGGGTCTAATGGACATATTAAGTCTAGAAACACGTTTTTTCATTTGAGTCAAAAATTAAGTTACTCAAATCAATTTTATTGCATTATACCATATTAAGACATGCTAGCTAGGTTACAATTGTGGCAACATGTTATTAGACTGACTTTTTAATATTCCATTCTGATTTGCTTACATTAAAACAATGAAATGTGTCTTTTAATAATTAAGATGGACTTGAGTAAAAACTTAGTTTTTTTGTGAAACTTTGACCAGAATTTATTAAAATATGTTGCATTTTTCAAAAATGAAGAAGTGGTGTCGAACTTTTTTGTTAGAACATTAAGAAATAGCAAAAAGATGTTTGATATACATAAACTTTCAGAAAACGCATTTGCCGAATGTAACTTTGATACTGTTTATGTCGATGGAAGAGTGACAACTATATTTCAATCCAGTGGGAGGTAAGCGTACAGAAAATTATTTGAATTTTGATATTTGTATCTCTGCAAAAAGTGTAAGTAAAATTGTAAATATCGAAAGGTTTCGCCACCAAACATTGTTTCTCTACAGTCATGCCCTTGTAAGATTACAACTGAAATTATTTTGTGCAGTGTAGGTGACAAAGTTGTGAAGTGTCTATGTTACACGATAGTGATCCTTACGAAAAAACACACTGTTGTCCGTGTGTTCCCAGCTTAAACCAAAACCAAACTTTTTAAACACTGATAGTAAATCTAGCAATATTTATAGAACAGAACATTTTATTTCTTTGACTTGAGCTATACAGCCCATCATCATACAAAATAAATACATACATAAATAAATGTGAAAGGTGAAGAGAATATGAGAGTTGGAAGAAAAGAAAAAAGTTAATATTTAACAAGTACAGGAGTCAATTATAAACCAATAGGATAATATGTTATAATTATGAAAAGGAAGTATTATACTGAAACATATAGATTTGGAGGTCGAACCCAAAATAAACAAATACGGAAGCACACACACGTACGCAAACAAAAATACTTAAAAAACACAATTTCTATACTATGTATAAGCAATGTTGCTAGATAAGGATTCTCTAATAGCAGACGCTTCCAAAATATAATGTCCTAGGTTATTTAAAATATATTTATTTGTAGACTGCATTAAATCTAAAAACTTGTAAACACTTAGCCTATGGTAAGAATATCGTTTTAAGTATTTCTTACGTAATTCAATATAAAATGGACATATGATTAAGAAATGATATTCGTCTTCTAAATCTCTTCCATCACATAAAGTACACACACGCTCGTGTCTATATATTCTATTTGCTGCATATCTACCGGTAACAATACGAAGATCATGTGAACCGAGTCTAAAATTGTTAAAAACAATTGAATACTACAAATCTATCTCCTAAAGCGTAAATGCAAAATATCGGTAATGTTGATGTTTCCGAGTAATGTAAAGAATCTAATGCATTTTTAATTTGTAGATCAATAAGTGAGTTTGAAACCGTTATTGATACGCCGGATATCAGCAAACAGGAACTGGGGAAGTTTCTTTTGGAATACGATTGCGAACAAATGGTATAGTCTTTTTTTGCGAAATTGAACTGATAGTACATGCTTGTTTTCCGTTTCTCCCACGATCTTTCACACAACACATTTAGTTTTTTTCGACAAAAAATGGTGATGCACATGAAAGATAAACGATAAAATTCAGACATTATAATTATTTGATACACGTCAATTTACTTTTAAATTTTGCAGGATGCGATTAAGATATAATATATTTTGTACGTAGTTCTTTTGGAATTATATTGATATTTCAAAATAGTAAAGATAAGTGATATAATTTCTCACATGCAACCTGTGTGCTAAGTTCGATGACGTGTAAGCCTGCAATGTTTCTTCAGATATTATTAGTCTTTTATTGATTTTTGACAGATTGTTCAAGCATGCACTTTCCCATCAGAAATTTATTACAAATATGAGGAAACGCGCAATAAGGAAGATGTCCAGAGGTGTTGTGCTGCCCAAACTATCCGACACAACAATAACTCTACGTAAGTTTTTATCTAAGAGCGGGCATATAAGGGGTGATAATTTAATTCGTGGACAACCTTGCTGTTACTGTTGTTAGTAAATCGTATACTTGTGAGAAATGTCAACATTTCTCCAGCTTTGAAAAGCTCCTGTCATGTGCACTGTCTTAAGGGGCTTTGACATGTCATTTTACAAGAACACATTCAAACAGTAGGTAGGCCCATAGACATGAACGATGTGTGTAATTCAACGGTGCGTATTTTGAAAAAAAAATGTGACTTGACGGCATGTATAACGTTGTTCCGGCGGCGGTGGGACGCCAATGGTTCAACAAAAACATTTGTTGTTTGAATAGTTCTGGTGTTTCCGCTACAAAAAATTACCATGACATGCAGTACACTTTCAGCAACTTCATTATGGTGTTCATTCTTACTTAAAATATAGCATTTCTTTATACGCTTGGTTGTCCACGAACATAACGATCACCCCCCCCCCCTCGTATGTAATTAATAATCTTTATGTGATGAAAGTTTCGTTCAGATATTCACCTGCATACACGATCATTCCTGATAACATCGTTCGTTTGGAGTACTTCTGCACTGCACGTGCCGTGGACTGTACGTTCCTCATATTGCTTTGAAGCATTGCTTTTTCGAAACCAAAATTAATGTCAAACACACACAGACATTTACGGTCCTTCGATAATATGCTATTAATTCTTTTATACAAAAATGATCTTGGACTATCTAATACTAAGCATTATGCAAATGTTAGTTTCAGTATAAATGCAGGCAAATACCATACATTTTGTTACATGTTTTGGAAGAACACTCTTTTGTATATTAAAGTGTATACCAATAATTACGAGTATGCACACAGTGCCTCTATATGAATCCTACAATCATTTAAGATAATTCAGATTCAGGTGAGCTATTTTGATCGCATGTTGTCCGTCGCCCGTGCGTCCGTCCGTTACACAACATCTCCTTCTTAAGCAGTTGGCCAATTTCACCGAAACTTTACAGGGATGTTTTTGCATGAATCTCTACCAAAGTTGGTTAAAAATTAAATTTCATTAAAACTCTGGTTGCCATGGCGACAAATAGGAAAACTTTAAAAATCGTCTTGAAACTATAGGGCATAGAGCTGACATATTTGTAGTGTAGCACTGCCTAGTAGACCTCTACCAAGTTCGTTCGAATTATAGCTATTGGGTCGAAATTGGCTCCGCCCTAAATCTGACTGGATTTTTCATGGACTTGTACAAGAAAAAAAACATTGTCAGAAACTACAACGCATAGAGCTATTAATAATAATTATTACTTGTTTAGCATCGGCTGGTGGACGTAAATCAAGTTTGTTGAAATTATTGCCCTTTGGTCAAAATTTCCCTAGCGCCGGGGTCACTTGATTTTACATAGGCTCATATAGGGAAAAAAAGAAAAATGATTCTGTTTAAAGTATTTTTTATGGAGAGCGATATAGGGCCATCACGTCCCTCTCGTTTCGACACAAGGTTTACACCTTGGTAGAGTCATTGACTTCCGTAAGATAGCTCCCTGCATGTGAAACTTTGTCTCGGGTAGGATTCGAACTCTTAATACCTTTACACTCCGACCACTGATGCACCTGCAGTATATAACTAAACATCATAATCATTTTTAATGTTTCAGATTCGTGCATGATTGTAATAACGTTACGATCAAGTTGCCTGACCACGTCTTTAAAGCCGAGTATCAAGCTGATAAACTTACTATTAGTAAACAAAAACTTAAGGACCTAACATACACATTTGGACCAATTATCTGCAGAAATAGTTTGTATAAAGTTTAAATTATTCACGTACTATGCATGTAAAATATTACAAACGAATGTCTTAATTGCTTTTATTATACAGAGGCATGCCCCGGAAGTGAAGCGTCTCGAATAGCAATTAGACTGGTTACATTTTAATGCCTTTATCAATTAATGAAATCCCTGTAAAATAGTTACGAAATATCCCGCTAGTTTGATCAAAATACCAAACCTGCAAATTTCGTCCGTAGAAAGTATTCGTCATTTGCACAACTCGACCGTTTTGGGATCTGTCAAAACAGACTACATCGCAAAAAATGTCAACTAACAGTGAAATGGTAAGTTTTGCTCGTGCTACTGTTCATTTTTGCGATATCAAGTCTATCCCATCAATCAATTATAGGTAGGCAGTGCGCGCTCAGTTAAATTCTCAGACGAATCGGAAACATCGGTGCCGTCAATAAAATTCAAATCGTCATACAAATATCGATGCGCGTATTTTGTAGTCATTTTGGTAATACATGTAATTGGTTTTACAAGTGATAAATGCATTTTTGGTATATGAAAACTAAGACACAGCAGTTCCAGGGCATGCCCCCATAAAACACTTGTCTCCAGTAAAATATCTTTCTTGAATACCATGTGTTTGAAGTAACTGGTAGCTACTTTTTTATGCTCCCACCATGAAATGGCGGATGGCAGATAGTATTTACCCTACCCGTTGGTGTGTGTGTTTGTTTGTGTGCTACGGAATTTTCGTGTTCGGCTTACAACTTTGTCATGCATGATTGGATTTTGAAATAATTTGACACAGGTGTTCAGCATAACAACATGACGTGACATGCGCAAAAACTGTGCCGCTTGTTCAAAGGTCAAGGTCATAGTGGACACATAAATTGTTATATGTATATGTTCGTGTCCGGCTTATAACTCCATCATACATGATTGGATTTTGACATAAAATGGCACAAATGTTAATCATATCAAGACGACGTGTCAAGCGCAAAACTGTGTTGCTTGCTCAAAGGTCAAGGTCACAGTGGACGTTCAAAGTTTGTGCATATTATTATGGATGTAGTGAAAGTGTATATTCGTGTCCGGCTCATAACTTTGTCATGCATGATTGGATTTTGCAATAAATTGGCATAAATATTCATCATATTAAGACGACGTCTCATGCGCAAAAAAAGTGTGTCGCTTATTCAAAGGTCAATGTCACAGTGGACACTTAAATATTTACGTTCATTCCTTATATTGAAATATCGAAAGTACATGTAGTTGTGTGTTTACCACCCTTAGGTGATCTTTACCTCCCACTATGGGCAGCATTCCCAAGCAACCTGCTCCATGTTGTATTCACATATTTACCACACAACTCATTTCTGTGTCCAGCGTGAAATGGCGGGGGCATCCGTGTCCTACGGACACATTTCTAGTTTATACGATGGATTTTTGTGTATTAGTACCGATCACATATTGGTTGAACAAAATAGATTAGCATCACATTTTTAGCTTTTCATGTTCCTGTTAACGTTAGCGCTAATATTTCAGCAATAAATGTCAATGAAGATACACCAATAATGTTACCGTGTGAAGACAACGGTGAATACAAAGCCAGTATGAGATGTATATACGAAAGTGACAACACGGGTACCATAATTGGGTGTAGGAGCGGTTCACATCTCCAAGGCTGTTGTATGTTGTCTTATGTGTACATTATTTACGCGTCTTGTCTAGTTCACATTTGACCAGGGCGCCAAACGGCAGTTTCGTTTTCGATATACCTTGTCATTATTGGGGCATCGTAGATAGCTACGGTCTACAGTGTATGTGTTCACATCGATTACGGAAATCGTACCATTTTTAGCTCGACTATTCGAAGAATACAGAGAGCTGGTGTACATGGTCGCATTTGTGTCGGCATTGCACGTGGTTGAAGTTTTGCATTTAAGTTACTATCATGCACATATCTTAGCAGCCACTTACGGGATTGACTCGAAACTTCACATAAGTGTCCATTGGTATCAAATAGAAAGGGTTACTTGAATCTTGGTTGAATTTTGGCTAAATTATGGTTTAGGTCACAGAAAATATGGTTAAAGTTTTGCATGCAAGTTATTATCTTGCACATAATTATCTCATTATTATGGCATTGGCTTGAAACTTTATTTAGGTTGCCAAGGATATCAGACAGACAAGTTAAATAACTCTTAGTTGGAATGTAGTAACATATTGGCCGTTTTGGATTTAGAAAATTGGTAAATGGTATTGCGTGCAACTACCATGTACATTATTATCTAACTAACCACCTATTGGAATGACTTGGAACCAATGGTATCAGGCAGTCTAGACTTTTTGGACTTCGGAAAAGATGTGGATAAAGTTTTGCATGCAAGATACCACCATGCACATAATTTATATGAATGACCATTCATGGGTGGTTAACTTGCAACTTCATTCTAGTGTTCAGGGGTAGCTTCTTTTGATATTGTTTTAGTGGTACTTCCTCTTTTTAGAGACGAATAATAAAAACATGGTGGACATGGCCAACATAAATAACTATCTGAAGAATATTTGCCCACATCAAGGCCGCCACACGGCAATGGTGCGGCTTCCGTATGGTTGCTGCATACTGCACAGGCAGCAGGCCTTGCGAATGTTCCACAAGTTTGTAATCTCCGTACGATTTCTTTGGGCACGATGTATTCGGAAAACCGTTCGTTGGCTGCACAATCAGGACGCGGCCTCCTCACGATGACCGTTGGGTGATTATGTACCACCGTCTCCTGCATCCACACGGATAATGCACGCAGTATAAACTACGGACAATCTTCGGGTACCGCAGACCAAATGTGAACTAGACAATATTTAAGAATTTCAATTTGAAGGAAAAGCAGATTTCCTGTGATTTTGAAAATTTCTATAGACATTATTTTACAGCTTTGTCCCATTAAAGAACGACATTACATTTATCAATCGATTTTCCCGCTTTTCGAACTGAAATGTATAAAAAATTTAATGAGCATGTAATGAAAAACAAAAGAAAGTTTTTAGGCATTATAGACATTTTACATTACAGCATATGATAATTGCCCTAACGGTACGGTCAAATGTCCTGGAAGCTTCTGTCTTCCGTTGAAGTACATTTGTGATGGGAAATATCAATGTCCTGGACATGAAGACGAAAACGGATGTGGTAAATTAAAATATATTTTGCACAAGTATTAACATATTTTGCACCAATATTATTAAGACTTCCGTTTCATTAGCAAAGCTCAGGGCGAGCTGTTAGTATGCTAGTTTGTCCGTCGTCCGTCCGTCCTCACTTTTCAAACGACTTCTCCTCTGAAACGGATGCGTCAAATTTTAAGAAACACCGCAGTAATTGTCTTTGGGTGGTCCGTTACAAGTTGCTAAAAGGTTTTAATGGCAGCCGCACGGAAAACTTATAACCCTTCATGTCTTAACCCACATGGTCTAATGTTTATGTATTTGGCATGGAGCACCATCTAGAGGCCCTCTACAAAGTTGCTAATATAAATGTCCCTGGGTTAAAATTAGCCTAGCGTCTGTGTTGTGTCACATGTTTTACATCTTGTCCAAATTTACAAGGAGTAGTGCTTAGATATTTGGCACGGAGCAACATTAGAGACCATCTAACAAAATTGCTAAAATGCCTCTGGGGTCATAATTAGCCCTGCTGTAGGATTACATATTTTACATTGGCTTAAATAGGATATCTGTATAAGGAACACAAGGTTTAGGGCTTAGATAGCATGTATATAGCAACCCATACCACTCATAGACGCCCCCTAGCAAAAATGCAAAAATAATATCCCTGATATCTATCTTCCAATATTGTTTACTTTTTATTGAGCCCGCTTGCGATCAGCTCTACATAGTCGCCACAATGTCAATTTCTTTAGATATTGTATGGTGACCTACATTTTTCTTTACCGAATTATATTTCATTGAAATGGATGTTTATTATTCTTTAATTCTGAAAATTAGCCACTCCCAATAGGCTGGAATGCAAATTGAAATGGAATTGTTTTTGAAAAAAGCTCGTGTCAAATTATTTTCTATCATGGAGACCTATTGTAAAAAAATTCTTAACCTTTCCAAAACCTGTCCGCCCATTTTGATATTATAGTTCTTACTAAAATTATCTTAAAACTTCAATCTGGGTATAATATAACAGCTAGCCAACAACGTAGCCGTGGTTTAGCCTACCATAGGATAATCAATGTTTTTTTGTTATTTCAGATTGTAAGAATGATGATCTTGAGATAATACTTTTTATTCACGATGATGATATTGATGAAGATGATGCTTTGATGCGGCAAATAGCTGATCAGTTCAATGGTGGTAAAGCAATAATACGTATTTTGAAATACGCCATTCAAGACAGTCCAAAACCAATCGATGAGACTTCATTGTTCATTTGGGACAAAGCGATTAATCACGGAATTGATAAAAGCAAAGAGAAGTCTTGTACTTACCGAATGCGTGCTTCTGCCTTTTTCGAAAGTGTTAAATTTTCAAATGATAAGTCACGTGCTTTCATATTCATACAAAACGGAACAGACTCGCGAGTTGTTGCAGAACGTATTTTCAGCAACATTTCAAAACCCAACATAGACATATTTCGTGTTTTAATAGGACCCTTAAACAAAGTTGTAGAAATGAAACCAAATAATTTCCGATACGTCACAGATATAACAATAGATAGATTGGACATATTGGCAACCCTTGGAAGTAAAATATTTTCTACGTTGTGCAAAGGTAAGTTTCAATTGAATTAATTGTACTGTGTATGTAACGTTACACATTTATGAGAATCGTTCTATGGGCCTTGTCAGGGCTCCAGATAAATATTTGGACAAGGGGTATTTTACGCCTTGAATTTTTTGCGGGGGTATTTCAATTTTTTTAAGGGAACCACTCTAAAGGATATTCACTTATAAACATAAACACACACAAAAGCCTAACATTTTAAATGTACTTTGTTGTATTGTGTTCTTCTATTTTTAATGTGTAAACCATTCTTATGAACTTGTTTTGCACCCAGTGTAGAATGTACATGTAGCTTATATACAATACCTTTGCCTTATTCAATATGTTCAATTAAATCACTATAGTCACAGATACTACTTTTAATTTGATAGTTACGCATCTTAATGGAGTGGGTACGCTCTAGAAATATTTTATGCGTATTTCAGGAAAACTAATGCGTATTTACGCGAATACGTCCCTTATCTGGAACCCTGCCGACCTTGTTTATTTCTGATAAGTCTATTTACGTCGCATGAACGACTTGGTGTCATTAGCTGACTTGCCAGCTTTAATGGCGAAGGAAGATCCCCCTGGCTTATACTATATGATTATAATAAAGGTTAAAGTCCCATAATCATATAAATTTATTGGTCGTAATAGTTTCTATTTGATCTATAACAGAGGAATCCGATGTGTTTTCCTCCCATGCATACTTTATAGCAAGAAAAACTGTTTCCAAAACCACTTTCGTATTTTTTTCAATATCATTTAAAAAATACTATTTATAGAACAGCTGTGTTTTCCCGCAGTCATATTATGCACACGGCATAAAGTAACGTCACGCGCTCTATATATTTCAAGTTTACAAAAGCAAAATTCACAGCGAAATGAGTGTTTTTAGAAGAAAAAGGGCTTGTTTCGTCGGTGATAACTATCTTGGGATAATATCAGCAATTGTTTGTTTTTTTTGCATATATTTTTTATAGCAAAAAGCTAATGGGACTTTAAGGCGAGTTATATTGTTAGTGATAAAAAGTCCCGTTTCCATAATATTATTCTAGATAAAAAATCCAAATTGTTATGAAAAAGTGCTTAATGATTGCAAGAGCATTACGTTGAATTTTAAGGTAAGGAATTTGTCTCTATGCTTGAGAACGGATATAAAATATAGGAACATTAACGAAAATAAAGACAAAACTTTCTCACTTGAATGAATATGACCCAAAATTAACTACGCGGCTTACTAAATATTTGCTACACGAATGTTTTCGTACATTTGCTTAAATTTTGTTGCCCGCTGCAGAGTTAACTTTGGACAGTTCTACATTTTTTTCCTTTAAGCGTCATCGTCAAACTTATGCCAGGACAACTACAAGTGCTCTTCGTCAAAACTATGTATTACAATGGATCAAGTTTGTGATGGACATGTTCACTGTCCGTTTTCTGATGATGAAATGTTTTGTGGTTTTGAATGTCCGCCGTCTTGTGTCTGTTCGGGGTTTAATGTGTATTGTACATTCAGCGAGTTCGTAAATTACACTGATTTTATGAGGGATATGGACGAAAGATTACGAATACTTGATTTGAGCAGAATCACGGAAATTGGTAGCACCATAAATTTTGTAACGGACAACAATATGATGAATTTTCCGTATATGACCAAACTAAACTTATCTGAATGTGCTATAATGAATGTCAGTAACACGATTCTAGACAAAATGCCTAATTTAAGGAGTTTGGACTTAAGCCGTAATAAGATATCTGCCATCCGAAGTCAAACATTCAGTAAGTTATCCAGACTTGTGTATCTAACTTTGAACGGTAATGAAGCATTAATAACATTTGAATCAAACGCCTTCTTTGGTCTAAAGAGTCTAAGATATTTTGACATAGACGGCTTGCGTATAGACACTATTTCGTCCAATGCGTTTTCCGGCCTTGAACTAATTTATTTGAACGTTAGTCACAATGTCATAACGCGGATAGACAGTGATGCGTTCGGTGACATCTCTGTTAAAACATTCGTCTTCGAATCAAACACCGTCGAGCTCTTTGATGAAGGACTTTTTAATGGGATATCAGATCTTGAGCTACTGAAAACATCATCTTTCAAATATTGCTGTGTCAGTCCCTATTATTTGCCGGAGTCTTCATGTTTTCCTGAAGCGGACGAGTTCTCATCTTGTGAAGATTTAATGAAAAATTCCGCTCTGCAAACTATGCTATGGTTAATGGGACTATGTGCGCTGTTTGGTAACATTATTGCGATTGTTTATCGCATTGTATGTGACAGAGAAAGACTCAAATTGGGCTTTGGAATTTTCGTCACTAACCTTGCCGTTGCTGATTTATTAATGGGTGTGTATCTCCTAATTATTGCCATAGCTGATGCTTCCTTTAGAAAGAGGTAAGTTAAAACTAAAGTTTTTACAAGACTGAAGATCATTATCTCATCAGTCATAGTCACTAGCAATATAAAGAGAGAATTGTTTACTGATTAGGAAGAAAGCCCTCATCTCAATCCTGAAAGTAGAATGGTTTCACTAATAATACAAATATATATTTTCTTTCTGCACGTACACGTGCCATTTAAAACATCGTCCATAATTTGTAAATTGATAATGAATTAGTAATTTATCAAGTTTGCATTTATAGCAGTGAGAATAATTATATTGTAAAATTCAATCGAGCTTTTTTTGTGAACAGGCTTTGCTAGTCTACAATGAGATTACCTGGTATTTGCCTTAGTGCAATATCCTGCTAACATACTTATCGTAATTGCTAAGTATGCAGGAGTCATGCGTAAAGTAAACACATTTCATTAGCTGTATACACATTTTCTAAGCACGACATCGAAGTTGGTCACAACCTGTGCAAGTTCATATTTTGATTTTAACATGATTTTTTATGCAATTGATGTTGCCTTAATATGTTGTATGGCAATGGCTATAATTAACTGGTATTTTGTATTCTTGATAGGCTGTTTAAAGTAAAGATGTAACTTCAGTTATCTTATTTTTATCATAATTGACATGTCAGAGTACAAAGTCTATTGTCTAAGCTTGTTGTTATTGATGGGATTTTATCTTCATAAACGGGCAAATGCAAATCTAAATAATGCACCAGTCCGAAGTTCAAACCATTGATCAATGGTTTGAACTTCGGACTGGTGTATTATTTAAATTTATTCAAAGCGTCTTCACAATAGCGATTTCTGTGCTTTTATCATTATGATTAATACATGTTTGATCCTTGTTGTTTTAGATATATCTTCATGGACGAATACTGGCGTCAAAGCGTTTGGTGCACATTTGCAGGTGTGCTGTCAACTGTATCTTCAGAAGCTAGTGTCTCGTTCTTGTGTCTAATCACACTTGATCGTTTCCTTGTTATTAAATTCCCATTCAGTCGACTGCGGTTCACACCGAGAAACGCATGCATTGCAGCATCAATAGCCTGGGTACTTGCAATCACTATTTCTGTCACACCAATAATCGCAAAGGACCATTTTCAGAATATGTTTTATGCTAAATCCGGTGTCTGTGTTCCATTACCTCTTACACGTGATAGACCTCCTGGCTGGCTATATTCTGTCATTATCTTTATCGGGCTTAACTTTGTCACTTTTATTTGCATTGCCATTGGGCAACTTTCCATTTATCTCGAAATCAATGCTGTATCGTCAAAGATAAAGAGCAGTCATGTTGGGAGGTCTAAAGCAAGAAGACGGAAGGAGCTTTCCATTGCCAGGAATCTGTTATTGGTGGTTTTGACTGATTTCCTATGCTGGTTCCCGGTCGGATGTATGGGTAGGTACACTATACCTTTATGGATATGATCACAATTTTATTTCCATATAATGTATGATAAAACGTATGCTTTCAGACCACCCTTAGTGACCGTGTCATTCTAATAATTGAAACGATTTCATTATCAATATAAACACTAATTATCCATAAAGACCATGTATGAATAAGAACGAAGATTAAAACAATCGACCGTCGATCGTGACAAGGTTAAGTATTCTGATATGCTTCAAAATTGTATCGACTGACCGTATTTAATATGTGCAATATTATTGTATAACAATAATAATGCACCAATCGTCTGAGCTGAGCACTGCGAAAAAATAAAATATATAACAAATTAAAGTTTGATCTTGTCTGTTTCTAAGTAGAGTTAAGGTGAACGGTAACAGAAAAAAGTAATGAAATGTCAAATTTCAGTTGTAAGCGCGCGTTTTCATTACTGTAAATTTACATTCAATGTACGTGTATATGTTCATTAATGTGTCACTCATTAACATGCGATATATGTCTAACGAAATCTCGTTTTATGCTTTCAAAAAAAAATGAATATAAAAAACGCTTTTATTCACATATTGTTATGGTTTTGCCAGCTTCGACACTTTCCTCTCTTTATCGTAGGTCTTGTGAGATTCTCTTAAGAAACAAAAATGAAAGAATAAACGCCTGGTCTTAATTCAGTGTACTAATATTTTATTTAGTTTCGTAGCAGCTAAGGCGTTAAATCCATACGTATGAATGTAAAGATTGGAGGTATACTAAATATTGGCCAATCAGTATAATTTTGAAAGATATCAGTCTTATGATTTATTCAATTTTTTTAATGTAATTGTCACCTTTTTAGTTTGTAGTCATCATTTTGAGATATGATGAATATTTCATATTTTATCTGTGTTTTTATATCATTGAAAAATACTTTTTAATTTCAAATTGATCTGAACTTTGACATTTAGTATGCTACTTTGAAACTTATGTATGAGGGTATGTCTGTTTGTTTGGGCACACCTGTCTTGGTGCGGCTCATTGTTGACGGAGTATAAACTTGTATAGCTTATAAATAATGATACGATTGTCTGAACATTTAAACTTCTTTTTGTAGTTTTTATAAGAAAAAATCTTCTTTCTTTTTTTACGATTATTCGGTCACTGAATGTGTTACCGGTTATTCGGACAAACGAACAAACGAACGGACAATTGATTGATCGATGAACCGTTTACTTCCCCTACTGGTTATATATATATATATACATTTGTACTTCTAGGTATCATGGCAATGACTGGTCACGTAATACCAGGAGATGTGTATTCTTGGGTGGCTGTTTTTGTTCTTCCAGTCAACTCTGCTCTGAATCCGGTTCTGTACACTCTTACAAGTAGAACCGGTAGGGAAAATGTATGTATTTATCCATTTAATTTATATTTTACGTATGATCCGCCCTACTGAAACATCTGTCTGTCCGCCGATCCTTCCGTTTGTGCATCCGTATCCAATCTTCGTCTTTGTATGAAGCCAAAGATTTAATCAATAATTCCACAATGTATTTTTGGCAAAATCCTTTAGTAATATGCATGTCGACAGTTATATTGGCATGTTTGTCATTGAATTCTAATACAGTCCATAATTATGTAAATTTCAAAAATCGTTATGATGAACATTCTTTGTTGATTTTCTGAAATTTTATTAAACTAGACAAAATGATCTGTTTCCGGTAAGCTCACTGACTCACTCTATTTATTGCACCGACTCTGAAGTATGTGTATAAACATGTACATAATCTTGCATTTTACACATGATGTTTTTGAACACATTTGAATTCATATAATATTAACTGTCTGCAGCAAGACCCCTCTATATTTTAACTAAACGATAAGACCTTGTTGCCATTAAGACCGATTTGTCTCATCGTGTTTCAGAAACAACGAGATAATATGGAAGCAAGTTCAAAGAGCAAAGGACAAAAAGGTGAACCGTTCGTATTATGGTCTACCTTGTTTTACTGGTCTCTTAGGTTGTCAAGCGTAACTTGATTGTTCATTTTCGTTAAGTATTTTAGTTTACGTAACTCGATCTGCCATTTTATTACCTAGCTCTCTTTCAAATACCACGCTCTGAATGATCAGTTAATTAAATCAGTATCCAAGTAATACATAGACAGGAAGTACGCACCCTGTCATGCTGCAAGGTCTTTTATCCGGCGTAACTGTCTAATATCTGTTTTTAGGCATTACTGTCTAATATCTGTTTATTTGTATCGTGGTGATGGAGACTGGAGAAGCTTGTAGCTTTAAAAAATATAACAGACAATGAGTTGTCGTAATAGTTTATAAGGCGTTACTGTCTAATATCTGGTTTTTAGGCGTTACTGACTAATATCTGGTTTTTAGGCGTTACTGTCTAATATCTGGTTTTTAGGCGTTACTGTCTAATATCTGTTTTTAGGCGTTACTGTCTAATATCTGTTTTTTTCGGCTTCACTGTCTCATATCTTTTTTTTCGGCTTTACTGTCTCATATCTGTTTTTATGCGTTACTGTGTAATATCTATTTTTTCGGCTTTACTGTCTCAAATCTGTTTTTTTTCGGCTTTACTGTCTCATATCTGTTTTTAGGCGTTACTGTCTCATATCTGTTTTAGGCGTTACTGTCTAATATCTGGGGTTTTTGCGTTACTGTCTAATATCTGTTTTTTCCGGCGTTACTGTCTAATATCTGGGTTTTTTTCGGTGTTACTGTCTAATATCTGTTTTCTCCTGGATAGTTTGGCATGACGTATTGATGATTCAGATGAAATTCTTCATTCTTTCCCATAATTTCATTAGCGCGGAATATGACGTAATGATGATTTTGGGGAAATCTTACTTTCTATTGGATGACATTTACAAGCGTTGAAAAATTAAGGCCACGCCGATTTACAGTGGTTTTGCAATCAATTGTGTTTTTTTCTGATTGGAATATTCGTTAAGGAACTAAATTGTATGCTTAGACGACCGAAAAACAGTTGTACACACCTTGACAAGCATTTTACATAAGATCTCTGCATAAGCATATGCACACGTTCTTTAAATCTTGACAAACATTTTACATTAACAAGAAAGAAATGTTGATAAAAAACAAAACATTAACTTCAACATAAAATCTGATGCAACAACGAAATATCAATGTATAAACCTTATGAGAACGTGAAACTTTAACTCATGAAAATCATTCTCAGTCAATTGAGATTTTAAACTTTGAATTGAATGCACAAATTGCAACACCAATCAATGTAAAATGTTCATACCGTATACCTTTTTGTACTTACATTTTTAAAATTTAGCTACAAGGAAGCATGACTGGGGAAAACAGCTGTCCTACTTTTTGCACCGAGACGTTTCGAAGAATAGAACTTTGGAAAGTGTGAACAGTCTACTAAAGAAGAATATGAAAATCCCACCGAAGGAATTATTGAAGTTTACTATACAACTGACAGACTGCATAAGGCTTTTACATAGTACTTCGATGACTCTAGAAAACTTGAATGCTCGTAATGTCTATGTAATTGTGGAACATGGAAAGGTGATTTCAACTATTACCGGTTTTTAAAAGTTTCGCTATTTCGAATTTGACAATGTTATCACATCAATATTCACACTCATATCTAGCTAATGTTGACCCCTTTCTGCATGATGATGGTACCATTACAGCACATCATGATATGTCACTCAGAACATAATATGTTTGATTGCTAGCTCTATATTCTCAACAATCCTTAATTTTTAAGTACTCTGGATATCTTAATTACACGTACTGACTATCCAATTATGTTAAAGGGGCTTACCCTACAACTTGGTGCATCTAGAATCAAGGCAAAATGATGATAAATTAGAAGCTTGTAAAGAAAACAGCCGACGAAGAAAGTTTCAGCCAAAAATTCATCCAATTAAAAATAGAATCACAAAAATATAAGTTTCCATAAAAGATCGGAAACTCTTTGGAATTTGTTGTACAATTTTTGGGTGGAGGTGATTTATTATTCATAGTTATGATTTTTTGCGGCTAGTACCTAAACTAGTCATTCTATGACCCAAGTTCTTCTTGCAATTATCCATTATATAATAATTGTTTTACATATACATCTAACATATTTTTACACTTTCACAGAATGTTTGTCAGTTTTAGGGTATGCCCCTTTAAACTAGTTTTGCTCTGTTTTAGGTAACGGGTGATATTCAGATTAGACAACAACCAAAACGGGGAGCATCAATAGATGACAGGACAGAAAATATGTATGCCGTAGGTAGCATGATTCATCGTCTAATGGCAAACAACTGTACCTAGACACAACCGCTTAGCAACAATATAAGAAATATGTCAAGAAATGTTTGAAGAATATAATTTTATTGTGACTATTCTCCAGATTTATGATTTGTTTCGTAATCTGGAAATCGGTGCAGTAGAAGTACTTTTATTGTAATACAAATAGTTATAAAAGTGGAATGTATATCGAGGGCTCAGCGCAACACTGTCGTAACGTGTTCTTATTTCAATATGAGTTACGACACTGTTGCGCTGAGCCCTCGATATTAGATATCATATTAGGCTTTGTTATAGTTTTAAAACACAACATAACGTCTTCTGATACGTAGAAAAATGTTGTATATATAGCGATAGTTGTGTAGTAGCAATATTACATTGTATTTACCTATGAATTTAGCTTTACTTAATTAAATTTTACGATAAAGTTTGCATGTATAAAATATGGTGCCAATGAAAAGCTTTCCTTTTTCTTGTTTTTTTTTCTTCAAATAATACATTGAATTCCTTTGTTGTTAATTGTTGCCATTTAGCACTTATTCAATCAATACTGTAACTGATCTCCGCAAGTAAAAGACAACCTTTCTACGTGAATCATCTGATACACCCATATCACCATCCTCAATTTGAATTCACCTGATATTGACTTATAAGATATGGGCTAATTCTTGATTAAATAGATTTAGTCTTTTCATCTAGCACCAACACGGCTGACTAGAAGGTTTTGATATTGTTACGTACAGTTGTAACATTGATATCATTTGTTACAGCTGTAGCATTGGACTATTCCCAATAATATCATCCAACGCCGAATTTACCCTGATGTTGACTGGATTTTGACTTATAATATCAAATGGGCTTATTTTTTGGTTAACTCAGTGTCAATTTATTGTTTTTTTATACTTCACTTGTTACCTTGGACTATCCCCAATGCACCCATACCGCCCAGCCTCGATTTGACATTGACCAGATTTGGACGATATTACGTAAATGGGACTTTTCTTAGTGTACTAGGTCCATCACCAACACCGCTTACTTTTACGCCTTGATATTTATACACGTGTTGCCTTGTACCTTTTCCAATGCACTCATACAGCTCAGCCTCGAATTGACCTTGTCCTTTTTCATATGTATTTATAATTATGATGTTGTTAATGGACTGTTTCTTGATTAACTTGAATTGACCGCTGTGCTTAGCACCGCCATTGCTTATTGTAATGCTTAGATATTTATACAGCTGTGCCTTGGACCATGATTATAATCACACCTTTTTAGCAGTTATGGAACTTGGTTATTTTTCTTATATGGAATATGTAGGGCAATTATGTATATAATATTTTAATCTCTACACCCTGACCATATTTAGATTTGAAGTCATGCATGCCATCGGGGTCATATTTTCGTGTGTTGAACGCAGCTTATTGTTTGAGTATTGTATGTTTTATGATATTATAATATTATTGCCTGTTTTATTAATAAAACTTTTATTATAAATGAAAATACCAATGAGTTGCTATTACTTTTTTATGTATTCATTTTTAGGTATTCTTTGGTATTACAAATAAGTACAATCTTATCATTTCAATATTGCTGGTTACAGCAAATTTTACTTATAAAATGTTTAAATAAATTATACATGAATATACATCAAATTGTTTCATATGCAATACTTGACATTCTAGACCGAATCAATCTTCAAGAAAACGCCCAACTGCGTATTTGGGTCTATTTACCTGTCTGTATGAGGTTTATTCTTACAGGCCAGACTGAATATATGTTCTGTCCTAAGCAATAATAAGATAAGATATATGTTAGTCAGAGTGTTTGCATCACTAGTTGACAAAAAAGTGACTCATATCGAAGCAGGTAAAGCATGTTTAACAGATTCAGATTCTGGCTTATCACTGGGGCTGTGGCGAGTATCCGATTACTCGGGTAATCACGAATCAAATTAAAAGATCGAGTATGAATAATCGTAACTAGTTTCCAGTTATTTAGCTACAGGGTCTCCCAAATTTTGATGACCCGAAGTCCAAATTGCCAACTACAACTGTACTAAATTTGAAACAACAGATTCAGATCCCAGCTTAATACTAGGGCTGTGGCAAGTATATATTCGGGTAATCACGAATCAAATTAAAAAATCGAGTATGAATAATCGTAACTAGTATCTAGTTATTTAGCTAATTAAAATTGTATTCTTTGTTCTTAAAATTTCCTTTTCTCTGAAAAAATATTGTTTCAATATGCACTACTTTGTTTGCCAAGATGTCCAGTCGGTTCTTTAAAACAAATGATGATGGTTAATCAATTAACTGGGAGTACGTATACATTTCGGCCATAGAACAATTTATATTGATTTACTTCATTATTCCTAAAAGAAAAATTTAGCTATCTTCAGGACTGCAATTTGGAATTTTTAGATGAGTTACTTGATAACAAAAGATTCGTGATTCGATTTGTGGATCGTAAATGTTGAATCGTGGATTGGATCGGATCGCCACTTACCCAACAATCCACAGCCTAACTTATCACTTACAAAATTTAATGGTAAGGAACTTATGTGAAAAACACTTAAAACAGACATAGGTATTGCATCTTTGACACTCATTAGCATCCAACAGCCCAACATTTCTTGAGATAATATCATCGAAACAACTGAGTTATTTCCAGTACTGGGTATACATGTACTGACAGTGTTACACTTAACTTCTTCTACGACCGTTTTGCATTCTTATGACAAAAGATTTTCCGTGATGAATTTGACTGGTGATGTAGTAAATTTCATAATTCTCTTGCTTTAGATTTTACCATTAGTTTTACAATAGCTCAACCGGCAATAGACTGAGAATTTGAAATAGCTCTGGGCATGTTTTAATAGCCTTGGGCAATCAGTTATGTGGCTCAATGTAGTATAACAGAACATTAGTTTTGGGGACTCAATAATGCATTCTAGACAATATATTAGCTCAGAATTTTACCAGTCCATAGGTCTGCGATCTGTCAATTTTTACCAAACCAGCAGCAATTTAGGCAGACTCGGTCTTCAGACAGGTGGCTTAGTTTGAAGACTGCTTGACCTTCCCCTTCAAATTAATACAAGAGGGCCATGATTTTCCTTTATTCGCTCACCTGAGTAAAGACTGCCAATTTTGTAATATCCTTCAACTTCTCTCATATCAAATACTGACCAAGAAGTCACCAAGATTGATATTTTGAGCAACTTTCATCAAGATTTGATAAAAAATGTTGTCTCAACTGTGTTATCAAGGTTAACCTGCTATTTGACCCGGTGAACTAATTTTTTACCCCAAATGACCCATGTTCGACATGGTCCAAGATATCATTGAGACAAACATTCTTACAAGGTTTGATGAAGATCAAATCAAAACTGTGAGATCTAGGGTGTTAACAAGGTTAACCTGTTATTCGACCCGGTGACCTAATTTTTACCCCAAATGACCCATGTTCGACATGGTCCAAGATATCATTGAGACAAACATCCTTACAAGGTTTGATGAAGATCGAATCAAAACTGTGAGATCTAGGGTGTTAACAAGGTTAACCTGTTATTTGACCCGGTGACCTAATTTTTTTAGCCCAAATGACCCATGTTCGACATGGTCCAAGATATCATTGAGACAAACATTTTTACAAGGTTTGATGAAGATCAAATCAAAACTGTGAGATCTAGGGTGTTAACAAGGTTAACCTGTTATTTGACCCGGTGACCTAATTTTTTTAGCCCAAATGACCCATGTTCGACATGGTCCAAGATATCATTGAGACAAACATTCTTACAAGGTTTGATGAAGATCAAATCAAAACTGTGAGATCTAGGGTGTTAACAAGGTTTTCCTGGGATTTGACCTGGTGACCTAATTGTTAAAACCCTTAATGTCACATGTTTGACCTCCTTCAATACATTTTTGTATATCATTAAGACAAACATCCTGACAATTTTTGATGGAGATCCAATAAAAACTGTGACCTCTACAGTGTTAAGGTTTTCCTGTGATTTGACCCATGAACGAGCTCATCCAAGTTATCATTGAGACAAACATTCTGATAAAGTTTGAAGAAGATCCAATCAAAACTGTGACCTCTAGAGTGTTAACAACCCAAACTGTGGATGCCAGACATTGACTGATACTAATACTAATAGCCTTACATGTACATGCTCAGGCGAGCTGCAAAGTAACAGAATACAGTTTTTTTCACTGTAACAACCGATATTAAAGGCTATTATATTGATTTTCATGTAATTAAAATGAATTATAATAAAAACCAACAATTTCATTGAAGAAAACAATTCATTTACTGTTTATTTAACAGGACAACACTCACATATAAATAATAAACAAAACTAGGTCTAAATAACAACACCTTCAAAAGGTCAAAAATGAGGTAAGTTTTATATGATGTAAGGTAAGGAGGCAGAAACACATTAATACATTAACATGAGATAGGTATGGAAACAATAAGGGGACATAGGGAATATCTTATTAATTCAATGTACATGGCCAAGCGATAGCTGCTACATGGCCATGCGATAGCTACTACAACAATTTCATTGGTCAACCATAACATATAAAGATAAGGTAGTAGCTGTTGTGTGCGCACGTAAAAGCCATAGCATGTGCACTTAGTAGCTGTCGCGTGGCCACATCATGAATAAAATAATTCCTATGTCCCCTTTATGCCACCGTAGATAAGAAATAAAAACATCTTATAGAAAGTCATGTTAGACAGAACACATAAAACTGCACAAAGTCAGACTATGAATGGACTAGAATGGTTACATGGTTTATATGATAGTACAATGTTTACACTAAAAGAAGATCAAGTTTTGTTCAGACATTCAGGTATGTAGACAAGAAACACCCAAAGCCTTTGGCACACAGCAGAAATCTGCTGATAGGTTCAAATTTAACTGTACAGTACAACCTCTCCAGAGCGGCCCTCTCGTGAGCAACATTTTCCCTGTAACAACAGCATGATTTTTTCCCACAGCAAAATTTAACTATAAATTGAACCTCTCTAGAGAAACAACCTCTCAACAATAACATAATTTTGCTACTCCAAAAGGGTGTTGCTCTGGAGAGGTTGCACTGTACATGGTAAACACCTGTAAGGGGTCTCAATGGTGGATTGGTGAAAGTTTTTTGTGTGGTAATCAGTATTAATCACTAGACCCTGACCACTGTCAGTTTGAACCCATTCCTGAACCCATTAACTGAAAATAATTCACATGAGAGAAACTTGATCGATGGATTACAGAAGGTGCATGGGTTGTTAAACACAGGTCTTCTAACTAGGTTTTCCACAAATGAAAGCTGAAAAGGTTGTCATAGGACCCTGGTTGTTGATGTGGTGTTAAACTAATAAATAAATATATATATATATCACACTTAATCCACACTGCTCAACTTTAACAACCTGTCACCTAGATGTTTGAGTATCTCACATTAATATAACATCAATAAAATATTTAAGGAAATCAAAGACCTTGATTATACAAATTTGTCATGATATTACATACATGTATAATTATATAAGTGAAATTTCATCCGTAAAGTATCAAATAAAATAAGTGATTGTTCTATGAAATTCACAAAATATTCAGAGCAGACCATATTGACCTGTAGTTAAAGTCGTGCAGTGTGTACATCTAATCTAGTATCTTTCATGTAAAACCATCCAAATATATACAGGGTGCTCCCTAGACTTCAAAAGTTGGGGGTCAAAATGACCCTTAGCTGACAGAAATTAATGAGTCAACAAAATTTCCTACTTACTTAATATGTAATAGTAAATTTGACTTTTTGGTTCCAATTCTCAAGAGTCAAAAACCTTATTTTGCTAATTTCAAGAGTCAAAATGCAAGGGTCAAAGGAGAGCCCTGTACAGATATACATGTCTAACAGTATAAGTTACTTTACCAGACTGAAACAAACAGGTCTGGTTAAATGAATTTTTATGGCAAACTCAGGCAAAAGTATAGACAAAAAATAGAAGCACAAAGACAGCACAGGTGATAACACAGATGTGGATCCAGGATTTATTGCTGAGGGCATAATACTTAGGAAAGTAGGCTATTTCATTGAATGATATTTATTCCTATCTATGGTTGAGGAGTTTCATGAGGGGGGTGACATGCCGGGTGCTCCCAACCATTGAATCCGCTAGTGTGACAGGTAAAACATCTTCCGACATAGTTAATTACTACATAACCTTGGTGACTAATTACTTAACCTTTATTTGTAAGCATTAATATACACTTCATTAATACAATTTGATGTATAATTTACTATCATCATTTACATACATAAAATAGTAACATATTATCCTGAGGATTCATTTAACTTCAATGGCATGAATTATAGCACTAATGCTGAAAAAAAAATTCATGTATGGTCTTGAATTTGCTCATTTGCAATTTATTAAAAAAAAAAGTCTTACACATTATAAAAATTAAATAATTCAAGAACTTTCTTAAATCCTTACATTTATAAATCTTTGTGTGAAATATGTGAAAATTCATTAATCTACATAATTTTTTCGAAAAAATTCAACTGTAGACCTGTACTTTGGTAAAATTGTGCCAAAACTTCTAAAATATAGATGGTTTGATAAGATTAAATGGTAGCACAGAAAATGTTTTTTCATGAAAATAAATGAAAAAGAGCTTTTTTAAAGAAATTTTTAAAAAATGACCACACACAATTCTTCTATCTAAAACTTTTTTGCATTAATTGTCAACTTTTTTATTTTTATGTTTTATTTTGTCATCATTCCTATGAACACGCTTAATATGTCTGTTTAAATAAGTTGTACAGCTGAAAGCTTTCATGCAGATCTCGCACTTGTGAGGTTTCGCGCCAGTATGAATCAGCACATGTCGGTCCAAGTGATACTTCTGAACAAATGTTTTACCACACACTTCACACGCATTCTGTTTGTCTCCGGTATGGATAATCATATGAGTTTTCAATGAGTAACTGAGAGCAAATGATTTGTGGCAAATATCACATGTATGTGGCAAATCTCCAGTGTGCATTCTCATATGATTCTTTAAACTATCCTTCCTTGCAAACGATTTATCACAAAAGAAACAAGCATGTGGTTTTAACCCATTGTGGGTCAGCATGTGATTTTTATAGTGATCTGATCGATTAAATGTTTTCGAGCATACGCTACAAGAATGATGCCGAGTTCCATTGTGTGTTAACATATGATGTTTGAGGTACTCCACTCGAATAAATGTTTTATCACAAACATCACAAGAATGTGTTTTTTCCGCAGTGTGTATCAGCATGTGATGTAACACTTTATCTGACCTATTGAACTTCTTTGAACAAACACTACACTGGTAGGATTTAACATCGGTGTGAAAAGTACGAACATGACGTCTCAAAGTTGATATATGAGCAAACGTTTTAAAACAAACAACACATTTATGTGTTTCGGATGTTAGCTCGCGTAAATTGTCTTTAGTGACTTTACCCAGAGTAATATCAGCTGAATCTATGTTCAAATTGTCACATTTTGGAAGAAATATTTCCATTTCATCCTTATTATCATCATGTACTGAATCATTCTGATCAGCATAAATCATGGGCATCACTTCATTTCCATCACAGTTCATACCATCAGTCTGAGAACAATCTACGTCCAATCCATGAATGGACAGTTGCCCATGTTCTGTATCGAGAGTTTGATCGCCAACTACATCCATATTGTCAGATCAGGACAAAACCGAGGCTAAGATAAGATAATAAGAGGCTCATTCCAGTCACATTGGTATTTTAAGCTGGCCTACATGTATCCATATTGTTAACAATCTTGACATAACTGTCAACAGTTTCTTGGTTAAAATAAGTTTTCATTATTATTAATATCATGTCTTCATAAAATGCTCAAGGAAGTTTCGCATAAGACAGTTGTATATATGTACCAGAAATTACAGTTGTCAATAATTTACTTCTTTCTTTCTTGTTTCTAGTCTGAAATTAGAGCAAAAGTATGTTACTTCATTTTATTTGAAAATCAACAAAAAGAATCTATTTCAATTTCAACTAGACCATTCGGTTGGCAGATTTTTAGCCTCATTTATTTGGCTTTCCAGTTAGCCAGGTTTATAAATTTATGAATTCAGAAGGGGCAGACAGAGGCGCCGGAGCTGGGGTGGCAGGGTGGCGATCAACTCCCCAATATTTCGTCAAAAGAAGAAATTTCGGCGAAGTCTTTTTTGTAATTCACTAAATCATAAATTTCTAAAAAACCCACCCCTCCGCTGCCACAATGTCGAATTGCTTCCAGTGCCCCTGACAGGTCAAATATTTTAAGCATATCTCACCGTCAAAGTCTATCAAGTAATCTAGCTACTAATTACTTATTAGCAATTACTCGAAATTAATCCATCAAAATGCATTTTCAAAACAGCATGTATATTACACTTGTTGATATAATTCAATAGACAGTGATAGATATGGGTGGGGGGTGAAAAATAAATGAATGCAAATAAAACTTACTTTCATTTCTTAAACTGTTAAATTATTTATGATATTAATCTGAATAACTGTAACATCTCTGAGAACACAATGACTGAAAAAATATGCAATTGTTCAGTCTGACCAAATACAGTGAATGATTGTTCAAATATTGACTGCACACGCAATGCAAGGTCCCTGGTCTAAAGTAGAACTTTACCCGCACTGCCGCAGTGTCCATGCAGCTTCATCAGTAGGCAGCATTTTGAGACCTCATAATTAATAACGAATAAATCCTGACATTGCATTGAATGGACAACAAATAATGAATACTCTCATTTTAACATACCTCATTACAGCATTCAAGCCTCGAAAATAAAAGCTGTCGGGAGAAATTGACAACATCTAGCACAAAACCATCAAAATTAAGTCGTTATCAAAGTAAATGACTGTAAATGTACATCTGGTTCCCGCTGCCTATTTCTATTCACGGAGACATTTGCTTTGAATAAATGGAACGAGTACCAGTACCATCTCGGTTAGGTGTAAAATCCAGCTGGGTCGAGAAAATCCGGAAAACAGAACTTTTTTAATTCATTGTCGCGATTATTTCCCCTGGTGTAAATCATGAAAAAATCAAAGTACTGAAAGTACATATGGAAACTGAATGTAAATAGACTTGCACTGTAACATGGAGAGGGAACTTGTGTAGTGTTTGTCACTTAATACTCATATGATGTCAATCATTATAAGCCACGCCTAGTCGCAGTAATTAAGTCCTTAACAATACCACCAAAACGAAAGACGAAATGTGTTGGACTTTTTTCTACTAAGTTCTTACTTTTTGTATATTTTGTCGTTTTGTTTATGCGCTGGCTTGTCAGTTGCTTGAGTAAGGTGAACTGTTTTGCATCATGGTGTTGTAGATAAGTTTAGATTCAGTGCCCGTACATCCATTAAGCCTTGCGACCCATACGGACATGTGCATTTATGGATACAAAAAATACACATGCACATAAAACTTTATACATACTATAGAATAAAACTACATTGTATATCATTCTATGCTGCGGAAAAGACAATACATTGTATAACATACATACATTACATGTATACATACATTATCAATAGTGAATGTAAACATATAAATCCAGTTAAAAGAAGAAAAAAAACATTTAACATTACTCATCATAATAACAATAATTTTGTAATTATTCACGGAAAGTTAAACAATTCACAGACGTATAATATAATATCCCACTAAACGACGCATTCTCATGTATCATTTAATTTGTCGCTGATGTTTTTCTTATTGTCCGTCAATCTATCGGCCAAACTTATGTTCATTGTATCTGGTAGCAAGAGCAAACAACATAGTGAAACTGTTGCTAGAAAGGACATCACAAAGTACAACAGACCGGATACATAATCCTCCTGAAACAGAAACGTTGTACTTTGGTGATTACACGTACATCACTATACACTGTAATAGGAAACAATTTCATTTTGTTAAACGTTTTAGTGGAAAAAATAACCTTAACACCGTTTGTGGTTGTATATTTACAAATCCGAAGGTGAATATAACAGTTTTTCGTTTTATGAAATGGTATTTTCAATATATGACTGCAGACTATAAAACACTTATTCGGTCGATCATCAATTTATTCAATATGCAACAAGTAACGCTACATAATTTAAGGCTATGTCGCGTCCGATCGCACAATGATTGCTCTACGCAATTAATTAAGCACACTATTGCATCTGTCAGACTACAAACAACGAATTAACTCCCCCTTGCAGTGAAAATATATATATTACATACAGATTTAGAGTCATGTGAATAAAATAATGTCAATTGTAATTTATGTACATGTATGCTGCATACAGAATACTGCATATATATTACGTTCATTGTAGTTCCTTAATTCTTTGAAACCTGAGCTTTATGATAATACTAAGATAATAAGACCTAGTCACCCCTATATCAAGATGTTTTTTATTCAAAAAAGCAGTCTAAATATTTGGGTTTAATTGTTTTTAATAGAGAATGACTGACCTCATACTTACAAGGTAAACGATCTGGGGCGCAATTACTGCTCCAAGCCAAGCAAAGACATGTTGAAATCCACATCCGGTTGTTCTAATTGGAAAAGATGGAATCATAAATAAAAAAATATGTTTCTCTAGGGTAGGAGACAAACGCCGAAGGAAAACATTTAATCTGCAAAATTGTTGTTGCATATAAGAGACAGCTTTCTGGCTCGTTATAAGTCATTGAACACTATAACCTTGGACTTCATTTTCACATATTAATATATATTATTCGGCGTTTAGATGTTACTAAGGAATTTTAATTAACTATATTAGATTTACTAAGTGAAATATCCAGATGTAGTTTGCATTAAGTCCTTATCAAATATCACGGAATGTTTCGTAGCACAGATTTTGGAGTGCTGGGCTTGGTTTTTAATCCCGCCACAGGTGAGACTGAACCGATTGTACATGTATTTGACCCCTTAAAAAGCACACAAGTATTGGTTAGTATTTAGGGAATAGTCAACTGTATTAATAAGCGCAAATAGTGAGTAGTGTTCAATGAAATAGTCACCTGGTTTAAGAATTGTAAGAACTTATTTCCTAATTGACGTGAAACAATAATTTTTACTAAACTTAACTGATTTTTCGCTCAAATCAATCACAGATATTTATAATAGTGACTAAAAAAACTGCATGCACCTAGCAACGGTTGGATATAATTCCACGGTAAATGTTAGCAAAGTAGCCCAAGCTGTTTCAATGCTCACACCCGCTGCCAAGGCGAACCCATTTGTTAATGCACCCCTTTGTGGAGAATCTGCAAATATAAAAATGAGGAAAATACAAGTATGATTTTTATGTATATAAATTATTATAACTATCAGGGTATGTTAAATCGACATTTATGTTAAATGCAATTTAGGCCATCTATAAGAAATGTTTGCGACTTTGTGACATACACGTTTTGCATTTGTACCTTATAGTTTTGTACTGAAAACGAAAAGTTGAAATAAAACCCTTTTTGGGGTCTGGTAAATTTCGAATGAATCTTTTGCTTTTAAAATCCAAACCAACAACATTCGTTTCCAAGGATGGTCGGACTTGCATGACAATACATGTGTATATGTCGCATTTAGTATGGCAAAACATGTATTTAAATTTCGATTTCTTAAAGACAAACTACTTTCCAATAATAATTCATGAAAATAATTCTTACCGGTATATTGAACAATACCAGCAACAAATCCACCCACAATACATATGAAAAATACTAGCACATTTGTGGGCTTCCTCCCGATTCTAAAATAAAATGAGCAAAATGCACACATGGCATTATATATACATGTCTTCGAATATCTACAAGTTTGATTTCCCACCGTACCATCATAAACGAGAGCGTCTAGTGTTTTGTTTGTACCTTCCATTGACTGTATGTAATTTTGAAATCATGGTCTGTATGAAGTGCAGTGCTACACCTTTTAGCCGTCACCTCAATATAAAGATAATTTTTCGGATCATTATATTTATAATTACAAAATTATCCACATATATCTAAATGTCTATCTATCAATTAAAGGGGCATACCCTACAACTTGGTGCATTTAGAATTAAGGCAAAATGATGATAAATTAGAAGCTTGTAAAGAAAAAACCCAACAAAGAAAGTTTGAGCCAAAAATTCATCCAATTAAAATTAAAATCATAAAAAATATGTATTTGTGACACATACATTTAGTCATGGAAATGTTTGGGTGGAAGTGATTTATTATTCATAGCTATGTTGCGGCTAGTACCTAAACTGGTCATTTTATGACCCATGTTCTTCCTGCAATTATCCATTATATATTGTTTTACATATACAGCTAGCACAATTTTACACTTTCACAGAATGTTTGTCAGTTGTAGGGCATGCCCCTTTAACAGATAAACGCCCAATACTCACACATTCTGCAATAATATTGCAAGTATCCTTGTTGGAGAAAGCAAAATGTAATACAGGAATAAATTCAAGTAAATATCCCCAGAGAATTTCTTCATACCAAAATTAATCCCATGGCTTATCAGTCCAAAACCCAACCTGAAAGTAAATTAACAATTATTACCCTACAGTAATAGGATTCTATCTCTGAAATTTTTATATCAAAATGGGATGAACAGATTTTGTAAATGTGTAAATTTTTTATAGGTTTTCATGATAGAAAATGATTAAGCATGAGCTTTTTAAGAAAGAATGAAATTCCTTTGAGTTATTTCCCTTTAAATTTGGATTGAAGTCCATGGGAATAACTCATTTTTCAAATATTAAAGACAAAAGAACATACATTTCAATTAAAACTTATGGTAAAAAGATGCAATTACACAATATCAATATAATTTGTGATGTAATATCTAAAGAAATTTATATTTTTTCTATTTTTCAACAAGGGTAACAACTCTTACATTTTTTTTAAAAATTGTCATGAACCAAATTAGTATCCGAGATGACTATCACAGAAATAATGACAATACTATTTTTGTAAATAAATGTATATATATATGGAGCACCTACTATGGCTACCGTCGATGTTTTTAAATATAAGTAGCTATTGTTTTAGTCTGGAGTTCCTTCCCCTTACACTATGTAATTGTAGAGCACGTCCGGGAACCAGACTACTATTGTTTATGCTGAAGTAAGTGATTGAACGATGTATTACTTACCAGCAAGGAAGTAAAAGAAGTGTAGTCTTTAACAATGCTTTATTACGGAATAAAATTAACATGGAGTAATTTTTCACTTTTGATATCGGATCCATGGAGAATGCATCAATAATTTCATTTAACTCTGGTCTTCGGTTTCTGTTCCATTTCTCGACCTTAACAACAACGTTATGAGCTTCCTCGAACCTTTCACGAGTAACCAGCCATCGGACACTTTCAGGTACGAAACTGACAGAATTAGGAAACAAATTAAGACGTTATACACGCTAAAAATGTATTTCGATAGCATAAATATTTTTGTTATTATTACGGGGCCTCCACAGTGGTTATGATCTAACAGTAGTATTCACTGGCTTTTTACTAGGGCTGAGTACCGGTTCACGTATCGTATCGAATACCGGTATATATAATAGGGTTCGGTTGATATATCGTATCGAACATTAATGTATCGAACAAATATCGATCAAAACGAAAAAGGATTTTAAATACATGTTTTGAACCGTATTTTGTGATTCTTTGTCAAATAAAAAGTTGTGACACATATTGCACATTACACATTGCAAACAGTTTAAAGTAACTTACAAACATGATGCAAGGAAACAGAATGATCCTATGGCAATAATCAACGTCATCCACTCCCAATTATGTAGTAACCAAGCAACCAATGTGAATAAACACAATGCGATCGACCATGATGGGAAATTTATGGATGTAGATCGCCATTTGGACGTCGAATATTCTCCAATAATAATACTTTCCGCACATAAGAAAAATGAGCACCCAACACCTGTAATAATATCGTTCATTAATTAATAATTTAACAAATTGTCATATTTTCTAGAAATCTATCCACGAATCGTGACAGTAACTTACAATTTGAGATTTTATGTTATACTGACTTGAGCTGCCATTGTTTTTAGCGGATATAATTAAGTCACCTTCAGCCATTGACATTTTTATAATGAATAGACAGTAAATTAATCACTCGATCCACTCATTACTAGTATTATATTGTGTTTGTGTTCATAAAATCAGATATATATGTGTGCTATAGTGGCTCATTTAATACTCTGAGATGACTTAGTTTAATTCAACAGATACAATATAGTAGGCATGGCTTATCAGCATGCCCATTCATGGTATGATCGACTTATAAATGATCAGTCAAAAACGCCGCTATTATTGTGGCTTACCTGACCTACTTCCCGGAGTTATGCCGGGAACCAAAGTAGGCTGGGTACCGGACTGGTTGTCAGTTTTATGGATAAAACTTACCAGCAAAGAAACGTCCAACTCCAAACATGATCCAATGGACAGAGAAGTAGCACACAAGATGGGAAACAAAGAGTATTACCAGAGATGATATAAAGGGTTTCTTTCGTCCGAATGTGTCCGTCAAATGTCCGACAACGAAAGACCCAACCATCATACCTATCATTTGCACCGAGAATATAGTTGCTGTCACCCAGGACTTGTCACAAACTAGATCAAACTAAAAAAAAGAGTAAATATATACACGGCAAGCCCACAATATGAAGATCTCCTTTTAGACCCGCAAAACCCAGTATAACATTGGGTTTCACATTCAAACAGCTCTTTGTATCCCATTAAAACAGCTCATTTAAACAGCTCTTTGTATCCCATTTAAACAGCTCTTTGTATCCCATTAAAACAGCTCATTTAAACAGCTCTTTGTATCCCATTTAAACAGCTAATTTAAACAGCTCTTTGTATCCCATTTAAACAGCTCTTTGTATCCCATTAAAACAGCTCATTTAAACAGCTCTTTGTATCCCATTTAAACAGCTCATTTAAACAGCTCTTTGTATCCCATTTAAACAGCTCATTTAAACAGCTCATTTAAACAGCTCTTTGTATCCCATTTAAACAGCTCATTTAAACAGCTCTTTGTATCCCATTAAAACAGCTAATTGAAACAGCTCATTTAAACAGCTCTTTGCTTGTAATAAACAGTTATGATTCTTTGTAAGAATCTTGAGGAAAATGATGTTGTAGTTTAAAATAAATGTTTATCATTCTTATCAAACATCTGTGCCAATTCTACCCAGACCTACAGTTCAGCTATTTGTAGCCAAAATACTGTTGTCTTCAAAATCACAGTCTAACGTTTATACATACCTAAATTTTCGAATATTATCTAATACAGATGTAGTTTAAATTTAATTAACGGTTTTGTAAGCAATTCAAATCTACATTAAAGCGAAATGACATTAGGACGAGTAAGTCCAATGCAAACTCACCTCGCTAACTAGTGTATGTATAGTGTTCTCAAATTCAAACTGTTGACATTTTTCTCCCGTCGGTAGATAACACCTTTCATCCCAGTATTCATCACTAGTATTCAGAGCTGCTTCAGTCCATAAACGACCGGAAGCATTAATATGCGCAGAGGGTATATTTGCGCATCGCCATTTTGGAACAAAAGCAAAGAATGAATTAGTAGAAATACTCCAGGCTATCACTAACTTCGTTGATTGCAGAACAAATGATAACATAATTTGAAATGTTCCACATCTTTGTATTTGTCCAAGTAGGTCATAAGGTTTAGAGTCATCATCTACAGGTGTCACGTGCTCTACGGTTTCAGTTACCCCTAAAATTGGAGATTTAAATTTATACTAGGCAAATGACGCTAGGGAAATATAAGTGCACAGTTGTTCCTATAGATGCATAACGTCGAATTAAACACTGTACAAAGGTCGTAGATGGTTGCTTATGGTCTCCACGTGTAGACAAATGTATACTCTTCTGAACTAGTCACAATGTATTAATAGTTGCCATATGATTGATTTTGATGTAAATATAATTAATTTATTTGGATCGAAGTACAAAATTTAGCCATCATGTCTCTAACTACCTGTTGTATCATTGCGGGATATCACTGATATTTCTATACATCTTGATGCTGTTACAACTGTTTGGCTCACGCCTTCTTTGTCCACCATTTTAAATACTGTATTAAATTTTCTGAAAGGAAAAATGTGCATAATATATACAACAATAATGCTCGTTTGTATTCAAAGAATAGAAAATTAGTGTAATCTAACAAACGGTCATTCAAAACCGTCATTGATTCTTTAAATCAAAATCTCTTAAGAATGAAGACCATCTTTCAATAAAGGGCACATTATGTATTTCCCTAGGGTGGCTCTTGTTCACAGATTTTACAAAACCCCATACATGAATTTGATTGGTTTGCCAGCATTGGTATATTTACTGTACGTACTGTCTCTTCAAAGCTTTACAGATAAATTGTTTCATTCATATATCTAATTAGCATATACATTGCAACCTTCCTTTCACAGCCATCATTGGAAGGACAAAATAATGGCTATTGTAAGAAGGTTGCTGTTGTTTATATTGGCTGTAACAGAGAGATGACTGTTCCACAGAGGTGGCCGTTCATGAAGGTTACACTGTAAATACCATCGCCCTAATTCGGACCAACATGCATGTTACAAGAGAGAAGGAAAGTATGCAAAATATTACAATCTGCATAAATACAACCATGTAGCATAATCTTTTGATTGATTTTGCGCCATTTTCAACATTATTTCAGTTATATCGTGACGGGTAGTTATCTTAACCAGCTTCCCTTGACTTCATTTCTGCCTTAACCAGTACTAACCACATTCTATACACAAGCTACTGCCAAGCTACCCCATATACTGTGGAATCATTAATTTTCGTTGGTGATTTAATTTCGTGGATTTCGTGGGTAGGCTTATCCAAGAAATCAAATCCCCACGAATTTAAATGCATGGATTATGCATTTCTTTTCAAAAATCAAAATCCACGAATTTATGTCCCCACGAAATAGCCATTTTAGTAAAAACCACGAAAATTGAGCCCAACGAAAATAAATGAAAATACAGTAACTCGTAGACGGAGGACAATTTAACAAAGAATGTAAGATCTTTATTCAACTTTGCCGCGGACAGTATGAGCCTCGTCCGGGGTTTGAACCTACAAACACTTGATCGGTAGACCAACACTCTGATCATTAAGCTGAGCAGGCATGTAGTGTAAACATTACATAAAACTAAGAATAGAAATAAGAGTAATACATCATAGGCTATAGTTATGGGCATGTAATGTTAAAGCTGTTAAAAATTCTATCTAAAACGTTCAAATTTACCTAAAATCGGTAAGATAAAAAAACGCGTGACATAGAAAACGACAATGAATAGAATTTTTTTTTCAAAACGTATTGTATGATGGTTTAGGTATCGTAATAATTTGTTCGTGTTTTTTTCAGCGTTGTAAAATACAATCTAACTATATGGTTAGGTGTATCATGTGTATATCTGTGAGGTAGAATTACAATGCAGACTTTTTTATTTTTTGTTAGTGATGAATAAACTGTTTTAACGATTTAATTCGCATATCACTTTTCTTCGTTGTATTGTAATTGGATTCAAACCAGGGTAAACGGGCATCTGTAAATCATTTTTATAAAACGGGCACATATTTCAGAAATTACGCCGTAATATTTTACTATAAAATATGTTTTTTTTTTTGCAAAATGTACAAATGTCAATCACGCATGTTGTAAAGCTACGATATTAAGACGTTTAGGTCTTAGTATTACAAAGCCGAATATAGGGAAAAAAGAATTCATTGAAAACACATACAAACATTCTCGCCTTTCCCAAAGCACTATACCTTCCCAAAATCGAACCAGCCTAAACCCATTGACAAATAAAATTGATATGCAGTAAAAACTCTGAAAATCGAAGTCCCCCTAAAATTGGACGCTTTTCAACTGCCATTTTTCGTGTTTTCATGAAACGTTCTCTGAAAACCGGAATTCTCAGAAAATTGGACTTTTAGCCCATTCCGGAAGCGGTCCGGCTTTCGTGGGTTTTATCGTATATATATTTTATGCTCAGCCTGCTCTTTTTAATGATGTTTTATTCTCTTAGTAATCTGTAAAGTTTCTTTGAACACTTTATTATCGAAATATAACATACGTACATTATTACTTACTTGGTTCAGTTTTGCAATCCGTTATTTTCAATATGATTATCAAATATATACAATAATTATTACATAAACCATGTATAAAACGCCTATGAGTATTTACAAGCGAGTGTGAACATTTCAGTACTGATTGTTTAAGATACAACGCATTAGCTAAAATATATCATTTGTTACGCTAAGTGCATTTATACAAAACGAAACTCTATATTTTCTAAGGACAAAAAATCTGAATTTCCAGTTCATACTCTAAGCCAAACAACAAGAACAACTATTTTGAATGGGCTACTTTTGGTTTCGAATTGCCAAGTTTTAATTATATGCAGTACTATAATACGAGTGGAAAAAAGTTTTATACTTGTATGTAAATCGGAGTTGTGCACGAACAAACACAGTGGAACTGATACAGATGACAAGGGAAGAAAGAAATTAACACAAGCATTGTGTTAAGAAGGGCATTAAAAAAATCTTCAAAATACCATGACACTATTATATGTATCTGGATAAAATTATCCTAATTTCTTTCAAACTGAAGATGATATTTCTATTTATTATAGCTCAATTTAATTAACAATGTTAATCTTCCATAGGACAACGTGACATATACGTAATGTCAGACACAGCGGGAAAAAAATTACTGTCAGAAAAATACTGTCTCGCGCTACCATGGATACGGATTGTTCGAAAATTATACTGAACTGTTCGCACATGCGCAATATCAATTTTTGCATTTCCGTTGTAAGCAGAAAAAATAATGTGGATTTCACAACAAAAGACATATAAATTTTTGAAATGTGTTATTTCTTCATTAGTCAACGTTTCGGCGCAACCGCCTAGAATCGTTATCAAGACATAACAACAAAATTACAAAATAGCGGACGTTACGTCATAATAAATGTCCTATCAAGCTTAACGTAAAAAGGCGGGAATGCGTGCAGTACAATAACAAAATGCAATCAGTATTTATATATCGTTGTAAACAGACAAATAAAGATTGAATTAAGTTACTTATGGTTTTAATAGTTTTTCGGTGAAATAGATTAAATATTACATGTCTGACCGGGTGACAGTAAAATGGTCAACTCTCGGAAATACTGTCAACCGAGGCGAAGCCGAGGTTGACAGCATTTCCGAGAGTTGACCATTTTACTGTCACCCGATCAGACATGTAATATTTATATATTGTGGTGTTTAAACACTTAACAAAATAGATACTAAGTACAATAAATATTTAAGAAATCACTGGTACTTTCATTCACTATGTAGGAGCACCTTTTACATTTAAAAAATATTTTAATTCCTCAACCGAACTCACTTTATCATAAAATATTAATTCAGATGATGAATAAAACTAACATTATTGTAAAATGTGATAAAATTACTCGTTTTTCGCCACGTTGGCTAACAGGAATTATGTCCCTCTATGAAATCAAGCGTTTGTATGACAAGACGACGTCATGACGTCATAGACGCTGTTGTTAGCAACAGCGTCATTATTGGAGACAAAATGGCACACGGCGGCGCTATCCTAGTGATGGCGCTTTTCACGGTGTCTTTTAGAATGACTACACAATTAGTGATTCATGTTTCCACTGATAATGAGGCATTTATGCGTCATCTGAAGAATGGGAAAGAAATTTTCCACATTTTAAGAAGCATTGCTGATTTTCTGGCGCTCCTCTTGTTGGTTCAGGGGATTGAGCCAAACCCCGGACCTCTGTCTGTAAGTAAATAATTATCTTAGTCTATGGACACTAACATTAATGTTACAAATGATATTGATAAACATAATATACCTTTTAATCTATTTAATATTTTATAATCATAAAGCAAAATGAAGTGATATATACCTGCTTTCAAGAGTCAATTTATAATATGCTTTTTTTTAGATGTGAAACATTTTTTTAGATCATTTTTTTCGTGAATCATTGTGATTGTGTTAGCATAGGTTTTCGTAGATTATCTTTAGGTAGTTAAGTATTTGACTTAGAGAGTATGCATACAACCTCTCAGTGATAGAGGATCGTGGGTTCGACCACATCTCTTTATTTAAGAAAATAGTCAGTTGCTTGCAGAGGATGGGAGTCTAGTACTGGTTCTGTTGTTTGCATTTACAATATTAGCTTTTAGATTTTGTATTTCTTTTAACGTAGCCTAAACATCTAATGTATCTACTTATTGCATGTAATTATCTAGTGTTAATATTTTGTGCATATATTCACTGAATCAATTTAGTGTATCGATTTTGTGTATCTACAAAGGGTATTAGTATTTACTTCGTGTATCAGTTTAGTGTATTTTTTAATGTATCAATAAGTGTAACTTTTTGGGGGTATCTTTTACATGTACCTATCTAATGTATCTATTTAGTGTAGATAAAAAGTGTATATAATTAATGTTTTATTTGGGTGTCTTTTGGGGGTATCTATTTCGTGCATTAATTTAGTGTATCTGTTTAATAAATCTGTTTACTGTAGCTGTTTAGTTTGTCTATTCAGAAAGGTAATTAAATAGTGCATTTAAATTCTTCATGTTGAAACTGATGCTAATGAATATAGTTTAGCCTGGTAAGAGCTATAATAAGTATTTCGACTACTTATGAATTTTGTGGATTACATGTACATGTATAATCTCGATTTTTTTACCGATCTCAAATTGGATTGTTTGCGAAATAATGGTTACAAAAATTGAGTTGCACATTTAAATAAAATATTTTGACTTGAATAAGGGATGATAAATATTTCTTTTTCTTTTAATTATTGTTAGATTTGTAATATTTTAAGGATAGATCATCTGTAGTGTAGAACCGGTGCTATAAGATCTTTTAGACATGATCGGTGGTTTAGTGGTAACGCGATGGGCTACTAAACGAAAGGTTTACTGACGACTCTGCCTTCCGTATTTTTAGGGTAGCTTTTCAGTGTCCCGAACTCAACTACCTAGCCAAATACTGCATCGGGAAAATCAAAGGTAAAAGAGCGAGGCTTGTGTATCAATGGTTTACACCAGACATTATAAAGAACGAGGGAAAACTATTCCAAATAAGAGTAGGGATACAAATGCCCGGTTATCTATTATCTTCTCCCCCCCCCCTCCCTCTCTCTGGAGTGGCCCTGGATATGACCAGCTAATTATATACATGTATTACCTACGTGTATTAATTACTGTATGTTCTAGGGAAACTAAAATAACTCCATCCTATGAATGATGCTAATTTTACCATGGATTTGATATGACTAGTTCAATTGAGATTACTTTGATAACATTAATATGTAATACTAGGATGGATCTATCGATGACATTGACTTGTTCAAGAAACGACAACAATGCGCTGATCCAGGAAGCAAGGAGATGGAGGTAACAACCGACGATCCAACCCAGACATCTGAGGGTGAGAGCACCCTTGGAGATGTGGGGTAGGTCAAAGTTTAACATTAATTGATATATTCCAGCGATATCAATCTTCAAATTTTACTCGAGTTAGACTTTGTTCAGGTTTTCTTCTTGTTCAAGACACTTGAATATAATTTGCATATACTACTAATAACGACAACAAGCAACAAATTAAACTGTAAACGCAATAATATTGTGCAAGTACGAGCTTCGAACATTGACTTCAAATTTACAGAATTACTCTTACTCCACCGTTCCATTATGGGAAGTAACTCCAGTACTTTGTTGGTATACTTCTGATATTGAGTTAATGAAAATTCACTCACTGTATGATTTATTATATATATATGCTATGCTCTCTATAGGCTTAGTCTATGGCCACTTAACATCAGCTCTTCGAACAATAAACATGAATTCGAAATATTATTGTGACTTCTTATTTATTAATTAATTAACTATTAACATATACACATTTGGTGGCCTAGGACCATAATAAAGTCTTACTGAATGGGAAGCAAAAACTTTGCGAAAGAATTAATGTATATCAACATTTCGAACATTTCGGTGATAGTTCTGTTAAATATGAAACAGATCTATGAACCAAAAAATACATTAGTATTATTGCTTAAATTGTTGGCTCCGTATATGGAGGGCATCTTTAAAACGGAAAAAAATTCGGATGCAAATTAATCATATAAGTCCAGCAGTTTTAAATTAAAGTTAACTTTCTGCAATCGAAATCATAGAAATGATCATAAAATATATGTCCCTATAGGATCATCATGATTATAACTGATTTTTACATATCACAACTATCAACAGATCAGCCACAGCCCAGACAAGCGTCCCGCTAGCTGCCAACGACGTCTCAAATGCACTTGACAAAGACCAGATTGTAGATTTGCAAGCACGTACAAACCATCTGGACATTACAACAGTACCAGCAATCAGACAAGACGCCATTGTCGACACATATTTCAGGTATGTTATAATTTGATTGACATAACTTATATGAATCAGTTTACTTATTGTGGAATTATTAATTTTCGTTGGGGATTTAATTTCGTGGATTTCGTGGGTCGGCTCATCCACGAAATCAAATCACCAACGAATTTATATGAAGAGATAAGGCATTTCATTTCAAAAATCAAAATCCACGAATTTAAGTCCCAACGAAATAGCCAGTTTAATACAAACCACGAATATTGAGCCCAACGAAAATATATGAAACTACAGTATTAATATTTCCATGTTATAATTATATAATGCAAAGAGGCATCTGTGGCCGAGTGATTATAGTCACTGACTACTAATTACTAGCACCATACCGCTGTGAGTTCGAATCACACGCAGGACCAAATATCAAAAGTAAGAAAGTTGTCTAGCTAATTTAGGTCAGGGCAGTGGTTCTATCAATGAGTATGTCTGAAGTCTTCCTTCATCGTAAAAGCTGTAAAAGCCCCTAAATGACCCTCACTGTTGGTCCACGTTTGACCTCTAGCGAAAAGATAATAAAATGTGACTATCGACTATGGAAAGCCTTGGCTGTCTTATACGTACAAAAATAACGTTGTTGTGTCCAAATAGCAATATATTTAGCCACTTTGACTTTGTCAATATATTGTGACACGTTGTGTATTTATCGTCGCTACGAAATACGAGAAAGACAAGATTATCATCGGACTATATCCAACATGATTACTTCAGTATAAATATATTTTAGTTTGAATAATATACTATTGATAATGATGTACAATGTATTGAATTTTAAACGTGGCCTACAAGATGACCTTATTTCAATTAATTTCAGGTCATATTCCATTGAGTACGAAGTTACCTCACAAACAGAGGATGAAGATGATATTGATGTTGTGTCCATCATTCGAGATAAAGATACGCCAATTGTTCCAATGACTCCTAATGAGGTAGAAGACATCCGCATGTCTTATAGGTAAATCTAATTACCATATTCCACTTTTTCATATTACGTAAAAGTTGATGTAGGTCATAAACTGTCTGAAAAGCACTTTACCGCTAATTTATAACGAAATTTAAAACTTGGTGAATAATTCATTTTTATTACCACATATTATTATTCTAGATATAGGTTTAATAGAGACAGATGTTTAACATTGATTTAGGACTACTTCGTCTGCTCATGACGCCAGCTCACAAGATGTGGTCGAAGGTAATAACAGTGATTGGGATGATGACACAGCTAGCCGCTCTGTAAGCGTACACAAGGCATATCCTGGTATTGATGTAGATGACATTGAAGCCATCTTCGGGTAAATGAATTTATCTTAGATCATTACCTAGTGCACATTGTCATACATGTAATATCAAAAGTAAATAACGAAAGTGAACAACATATGAGAGAGAGAAAAGAAACACTTAGACAGCAAAACACAAAAAATCTAACCTTGGTCAAGATTTACTTCTTCTGAATAGTCTCCCTTCCTGTAAAACCTCGTTTCGTCTTTAAACATATAGAAAAACAAGTTATTTGATGCATACAATCATAATTGAAAATGGTTACATGTTTATCGTTTTCGTAAAACCACTATTCTGCTAAATTTTTTGACATAAATTTTGTTCTCGTTATCATAGATATGGTTCATCTAGACAATCAACTCAAGGTCCTTCAATGGATGATGATTTCTGTGTGAGTACAAGTAGCGACAACGAGTCAATTTACGACGTAACTGAAGACAAAACCGAAGATACTGCCACTTCACTTCCTGTCGTAAACGATGACACAAAACAAATTAGCAGGTATTAAATGGAGACCTCTTTATTACTGATTAATTATTTTTCAAAAACTGATTGCTAATGTTTATGTATACAGTTGTTCAAATGGCTAAAAGTTAAGTTTGATTCACTTTTCAATGCTCATGTACTGTAAGAATTAAATGAATACGCTTAATTGATCAATTTTAAGAAATGGTGCATGTATAAAAGGCTGCCAGATTTTTTTGTTCTTCACAGCCGATAGTACGAATATAGCTCAACTTTCTACAGAATTCGTATTTGATGCAGCTAAAAGATCATTTCAAATAGTAGTTGGTGTAAATAATCGTGTAGTCCAGGTCATCTTTGATGAAAAGATAATGTCCAGTACTAGTTTATTTTTCTCGTATTTTCTGATGTTCCAGATCTCTCCCAACTGTTGATGACACTTGCTCACAATATGCTGTTGATGATGATCATGATGACAGTGTGGTCAGTGGCTGGGATGATGCCACAGTAAACCGTTCTTTAAGCGTGCAGAATGCATATCCTGGTATAGATAAGGACGATTTGGAGGCCATTTTCGGGTAAATAAATTCATTTGATATCTAGTAAATTGTGCAATATCAGAATATCCAACAATTAACCATAGACATAATGAAACATACGTAATTTTCGTTTTGTGCATAAAATTCGTTCTTGATATTACAGACGAAGCTCATTAAGACAATCAGCACAAGGTCCAACGATGGATGATGACTTCCACGTCAACTCATGGAGCGACGATGAGTCTGTCGACGGTGCAAGTGTTGACCACATGGGAAATGATACAGACTTTAACATTTCGCCTCCAGCCGTAATCGATGACACGAGCCATGTCTTCAGGTATACAATACAGCCTCATTACTTTCTGATAGCATTTGTGTTGTTATTTCTTATTAACCGCTGTCTATGAATCATTTGGTCATAATGTCGTTTTAAACGAAAATGGTAAGACTGAACAAGCTTAATTTTAAATCTTTGATTTTGAAGTATTTTGAAGTAAACATGTATCCCATGATTTCGTAATGCTAATTTATTACACCGAATGTTTAATCTATTACTGCTTTGAGGGTGTGTGTTAATTGCTACCATCATGTGGAGAGATGTGATTTATAAATTTATCTCTTTATTTGAAATTATTAGAAATGAAACGAAGAAAAAAAGTGTCACCTTTGCTGAAAAAGACACAGTGATCTATTTTGAAAAGGACATGACCAGTTTGAGTGACGATGACAGTGTGTTGTATGATGATGACTATGAAGTTGAGGCTTCTAGCAGCGATGAAGACATCATTTACGATTACACTCATGATAATGATGACGAGTCTGTATTTGACAGGTAAATGTATAATATTTTTTTAGTGTAATACGCAGAAAACAATTATTTGCGTGATATAAATTCATAGTTCTGGTTGATAATTTATTGAGAAAAAACAACATTAAAATAACTTAATTATAAAAAAGTAAATATATTTTTTATTGATTGACCAAGTGTTCTTATAAATACTTTGTGTATAACCTTACTTAATTACTGAACGAACAATCAATGACTGCAAAGATTCATTCATCGAAATATAATTAGTACGTATACACATATTTACTACATTGTAATTCATTTCGATATCTTTACATTACTTCACATATTCTTATCAACAATTTGACACTTTCTTCAGATCATCGTCATCTGCAATCGATGCCTTCTCCCGAGATGACGACAATGCTGATAATACAGCTGTGAGCAAAAATCATTATGAAGATACACACGTTGCCCCCGTGGTACATATTGATGAAGAAGACATCGATATGCTATTTAGGTAAATATCGAAATAGACATAAGTTCATCGTATGACTGAGCAAATTTCATAATGATTTATAAGAAGAAAACATCCGATATTCTTCCTGACAATCGAAGTATTAATTATGTTTTGTTTTAACAGACGTGGCTCATCAAATTCAAGGCAGTTAGTACAAGGTCCCTCTATGGATGATGATTTTTGTGCGTACAGCAGTGAAAATGAGTCTATTGATGACGGCGAAAATAATGAAGTTGCCACAGAAGATGGTGGTAACATTCACATCTTGACTCCTGTCGAAGTCAACAATGATAAAGATTTTAAGAAGTATGGAATATGTACAAACATTACTTTTGAGATTATTTTACATAATATAAGTGTAGCCTTTATTTTCCAGCATTCGATTTTGTTTAATGATAGAGGTATGGTTATTATTTGGCTATATGTGAAACAATGTACATGTACATGTATTTACCAGATATAAGATGTATTCACAGGTTACAAATCCCGAAAGTCCATTTATAGCGTTGCTTTCATAATACATGTACAATGAATGTGTGCTATTTTGTCACTCTGTAAGTATTTTATTGTCTCTGAATTAGTCATTGTCACTCAAAGACATAAGCAATAATTTTGATAGTTAAGTTTGACAAGAATTGTTTTATTTGCTAAGACCTGGAGACAAACATAGTAAAGATTATGCGCCGTCAGATAGCGACGATGATTTCGCTGCTGCAGCGAGTCTGTCAGACAATGAAGACATCTATGATGATGATTTTATAAGTGATGACAACAATATTGAGAGTTTACCCTTTGATGATGATACTGATGGTGATGCTGAATTAGATGAATTGAACAGGTAATGCTTTAAATTTCATAGGGGATAATATAACAAGCGACAATTTTTCAATAATTTTATCGTGATCTTATACACAAAGTGGAATAGATAAAGTAAAACAAATGGTTTTCTGCGGTCGAAACGATTTGATGATACTTTCAGTCTTTTGCATGATATGAATTTTGTTGTCAAAGCATTTGAATTTTATATAATATTATTTTCTTTACATTGCATAATGGTTTGTGACAACAAAGTTCTATTGTTCAAGACACTCGGGACTTACATTTCAACTTTTTTATAATTCATGTTAATTAATCTCTGAACATTGACCACTTTACAGGCAATGTACAGAGTCATATATGCATAAGAATGAGAACCAGTCACCACTTACTCAAGCTCTAGGTAAAGAAGACAGATATCCAATTCTAGAGCTGAATAACTTCATTAGTGATACTTCTGCTTCGCGTCCGGAAATGCCAGTCAATGAACTATTACCAACTCGATCAAGATATCCTGCAGTTGTATTGAGTTCAGGTATTGACTCAGTATCTGTAGACATATTTGACAAGACATCTGCTGCCTCAACAAAGGCTATTTCTCCAACCAATGTCGGTGAAAACTATCAAGCATCACCTCAAGAAATAAAGGGTTCATCTCATGGTATGTTTGCTACAGATGCACAGACCAAACCTTGTCAATTACTTGACATTGTACCATTAGATATAGGCTCCGAACAGAATTCCACTCTACCTATTGAACTGTCTAATATTGAGATCTCTTTATTGACCAGTTCCCACACCGAGGGCTCGAATTTACGCAAAAGCATTCAGGATTTACAACCCACAACGCCACTTCACAAGACACATGAATTAGCTTCAGAAGTACATTACAAGAAACCGAAGCCTAGCACTTTCGTTGAAATAAGGTAACTGCTCTGGGCAGCGTGTCTAAATATTACTACAGTATACCTGTAAACAAGAACCATCCTTGAGAATAACACAATGAAGCCTTATAGTCAGATGACCTGTTCAGGGGTCACTTTGCTCTAAATAATCAAAGATGTTTTTAAAAGAAATCCTTTGTTCACAGGATGGCCTTCATTCAAAGGTTTGATTTTAATTGTAAAATTCATACAAATTCATAGTCGTTTAATCGATTTGCTTTGTCATACATGTTTCAAGTAAAGATTCCCCTAACTGGATTGAATACATCAAGGTTTCATATCAAGTTAAAACAAAACCTGGAAATATTTCCAGATATTTTTTTATTTCAAATGGGCATTATTTAATATATATTGTGTATTATTTCTATAGCAATCTTTGAAGTACAAATGTATTGTTATATTTAGAAAAGGTACGCTTATGATTATGAATCTAATTTTAGGAATAAAGAAGCAGTTGATAGTGTTATGATAGACCTGAAGTATCCAGATAAAGAACCTGATAATAACGAGATGAAGAACTTAGACATCATTGAAGATGCACATGGAATACTTGTATCAATGTTTTACAAACCTGAGCTATCATCGATTGACAAATATATGATGTTATCACATGAAAAATATGCAGATTGTCCGTTTTTGAGGTACTCATATGTTTTGTTTTTTTCATTTCTATTAGTTGTTGTTTTGGGCAGAATAAGTTTTGGTAGGTTGGAATATGCTTCGGTTCACAAATGCATGCAGTTGACCTAAATACATTACTGTTTTGTGGTGTTCATTTTCCCAAATAATGTGTGAATCAGAAGCAGGAAACATATGACTAGATTCGATCAGGCGTTAATCAAAAGTACATGGAGATGGATATGGCTCGCCTAGGTCTCGTACGCACAAACAATTCAAGACAGACACTTCTAATCTTCGGATAAACGCAATGTGTATCTTGGTAACATTCGATAGTAGTGCTTATTTGTTTATGTAAGTGATGTAATATTATCATACTAAATGTGTTAGGCCATCTTTGTCTTCAACCTTATGTACCAGAATATCTGTTACATATGATGAGTCTTTTATTTTCAGTCAAAACGGTGATGCTTCCTTTACAAAGACTGATGTTGTTATGGAGAAGATAAATGATAAAATAACAAATGAACATATTAATCCATACAGTGATATCGTACCTGAATACTTATCACTTTTTACTCCAAAATCTGGAAAGATACCTAAACAACCAACAGATGTTACTGTTAACCAATCAACAAAGTCATCAATTGGTTTGAAAGATGGACGAAAAGATAGGAAATCCAGAATAACTAAGCTTTTGCATAGAATGTTTCATTAAAATTGTTAAAATGTCTTAACATTTTGTTATTTCGTATAAATCGATTTCTTTTAAAATCAATTTTTTATTTCGGACTTTCTTTACTTCAGCAGTCTGGTTTAAAACAATCAATAACATTTTATAACAGATGGGTCATCGATGGTTTCGAATCATGACTTTGACTTTAGATATTTCAGGGACGCTTTTTTCAATGTCCCATGGATTCCAACTTCCAAGCCAAGTATTGTGTTTTAAATGAAAGTCACAGGAAAAGGATGAAGCTTTTATCGATGCATTACACAAGCACGATAATGAACTAGGAAAATCTATTCGAAATAAGGGTAAGGATATAAATGCCAGCTCTCCCGTATCTAATATCGCCTCTCTCTCTCTCTCTCTCTCTCTCTTTCTCACAGTGGCAGCTTTGAAATGACTATCAATGGCTGTTGATTTAGCCGTTAAACAACAGATAAACGGAATATAGCAGCATACGTACTAGGGATGTCTATATTGGCCAAATCCAGGATCAGGACATAATCACTGTGTGGTAGCACTGTACGCAAAAAATCAACGGTGTTTACAAGATGGCGGACGGATAAATGTTGTGAGGTAGGCTTCGTTTGTTTTTGGTTCAAACTTTTTAAATACGACGTCCTCTACACAATAGTATACGTCAAATGAAAGAACATTAAAACGACAATCGGTGGCTAATAATCGTTTTTTATCAAACCACGCCGTTTTTACAAAATCAGTGTCTGAACATCACGTGTTGAGTTTTTTTACCTCACAACATTTATCCCTCCGCCATCTTGTAAACACCGTTGATTTTTTTAGTACAGTGCAACCACACAGTGATAACCGGACCATCGGAACGATCGTTGCATTATTATTTACTGGCCCAACATAATTTGTTTACGCGACCATTTCGAGGGTTCAACGCAACAGTGTCGTAACTCATATTGAAATAAGAACAAGTTACGACAGTGTTGCGCTGAGCCCTCGATTTGTCGATTGTTGTTTCGAAAGAAAGACAACTCATCTTGGACTAATGAGAATATCTATAATCAACATTAGAGTAGCACAACTTTATTATACTTTCGGTTTCAAAAATACATTTGTCACCTTTTTATGATTTTCTAAGGTAAACCAGTACTCCACCAGGGTAGGTGATACATGCATACATTCAGACATAGAAATTAAATTTCCAAGTGAACACAATTTTAATGCATCAGATTACATTTTGTATATTAATCTGTTTGCCGGGAATATATGTGCCATGTAGTTCTGTACCAGGATATCTCCATACAACATTACCATCAGCATCAAATGTTATCACACAATTATCCATGTAAGATACATGAATCATCTTTTCATCATCACCCATAGAAATATCCTCAATATCAGAGAATATGTCTTCATTAGTTATTCAATGTAAAGATATATATATGTAATTTGTTGTTCTATCACATACAAACATCCTGTCTCTGATGACAGTCAGGCAACTATAGTAATGTTTCATACTAAGTTACATGCTATGGTAAGTGAACGTGTTGGTACAAGTTTATCACTGATAGACACTAACTGCATTGTTCGTTCCATCATTCAGGCACATTGCTGCTTCTGTACTACTCACTCTACATCCAGACCATGGTCTAGGACCAAATGCCTAAATTGATCTGACTCTGTATTTTCCACCGTCAACTAATTTTAACTTGAAATTATCATACTCAAACAACAAAAAATTTCTAAAATGCAGGATGATTATACAGTATCACAAGTCTCATTTTCATCTTGTTCTTGTATGTTGTACTCATATTTATCTTCTATTTTATAAAGACCATATTTCCGTGGTTTCGGTGTAGTTTGTTGACCTGTAGAGTCGGATACTGATGAAGAAAGATCACTTTCAATGAAATCTAATTGAGCAGATGCGTAAAATAAGTACAGTATTATTGATATTTATTTTAATATCTTTTAAGTTAGCTAATTAATTACGTGACAAACGGAGCATTTTCCAACGAACGTGGCAAATGATGCGAAGAAAAAGTAAACATACAGTATATAAACGTAGATGGACTAAGTTTAACGTTTTATAAAACTGCGATTAATTGAGGGAAAACATCATAACAAAACACTGTCTGATCCTGATACATCTGCTGTCTACACTTTGTTGTCAATATGAAAACGCTATTCCTTGTGTTGGTTTTGACACCAATGTTAACAGGTTTGTGTTTTGTTTTATCTTGAAATGGAATATACGGAATATTATTCGTTTATTTGAATGTATAACTAAATCCCGACAGGTGCTAGATCTGTCAACATGTTAGTGCTATTTGTATTTGTATGTGCATTGTATCTATATTGTACTCATATATTCGCACGAACTTGCAAGGGATAGAAAAACAAACAAACTCTATATTGTCAAGTATCAGAGTGCGTGATTTTAGATTACTAGTCAGAACAAACAACGAGCGAGAACCGATGTATTTTAAGGCTGTCCTTATTTTTATTATTACTATTTGGTTCCTCGTAGATGTTTAGCTAGGTAAGTGCTTTGAAACATTTTTTTCTCTCTATCTTCATCATAAACGTACAAAGATTAAGAAATCATTCTGACGATGCACTCATCTAAGCTCTCCTGCATGAGGAGGATGTGAACAAACATGAAATTTGTGAAAGAAGTGAAATACAACTTGAAAATATGGGTTAATTCGAATACTGTTCTTCATTTGGAAATGTTATGAGAAGTTACACATGTTTTCATTCCTCACTAAACAGGAGGAGTAAATTATGTTTAATGCTACCCACAACAGATAAAATAGTTTTGAAGGCTGAACAGTGCATTGCTTTAAATAAAACCCAATGACATATTATATAACTTCGCCAAAATTACTGAAAAGTGTCCTTGCAATTGTTATGACGTTACACATGGCGCAGCTAGGACCAAATAAATTTGACGCACAATGTGTTTAATGTAATTTTTGCGCAGAAGCGTATTTATGATAGGGGATTTTTCTTTGTATCGAAGTAAATTGGTTCTAGTTAAGTGGTAAGTAAATAGTTTATATTATGTGTATTATATTAATGTAGCATTTCACAGCTGAGGCTTAGATTTGCGCATTTTAGGCACTCGATGATATATCAAAAGTGAAAGGGATTTGAAACCCAACCAAAGCCTATTGCCCGAGACCCGGAGTCATTAAGTTTATGGAATTCCCGCCAGTCGGAAATTGTCCTGTGTCTGTGTATGCCCGTCACACACCTCCGGCGGGCAAACTATTGACACGTGCATAAGTTGTCAGTTTGTGGAATTCGTATAGGTTGATAGCTTGTATATTGTAATGTTTTTTGAAGCGGTATGCATTCAAATAAAAAGGTCTTGATCTTTTTGTTTGTTTAGTGAGTGGTTATGAAAGATGCTTAGGGAGCTGTCCGACTTGCTACGGTCCTCCAATGAACTTTGTATGCACCAGCTGCTATGATGGAAAATTTCTCTCACGAGAGGGTGCATATTACGCATGCGTACGATGTTATCGTGGATGTGTGACATGTACAGGTTATGGCCGTTGTCAAACATGTCATCCTGGGAGGTACGGAACAGGCTGTGGATCTCATTGCAGTGATGGCTGTCTGAACAATACTTGTGAACAGAAAACTGGGAGTTGCTTATGCAAGGAACACTTTACTGGAGCCACATGTCAGGAATGTACACCAGGTCGGTACGGGACAAATTGCCAACTTCACTGTGATGCTAGCTGTTTCTATAAAACTTGCTACAAAGACACAGGTGAATGTTTTTGTCCAGACGGATTTACTGGTTTAAACTGCAGCCAATGTATCACTGGCAGATATGGACCTTCCTGTCAGTTGAAGTGTAGTAATGGATGTAAGGGTGGTATTTGTGATCGCAAAACTGGTCAGTGCGTTTGCAAGCCAGACTATATTGGCAAGAAATGTGAAAAATGCGCAATCGGAACATATTATGCTAATGCTACTTGCAATAACAAATGTCCATCTAACTGCCCGAGTTGTAAGTCCGTCCATTATTGCCTTGAATGTAAGTTAGGATATTATGGATCAAGTTGCCAGTGGTCTTGTTCTACTGGATGCCTACATGGTAGATGTGACAAAAGGTCTGGTTATTGTCAGAATCGGGAGTGCAAACCGGGATTCAAAGGAGCCTATTGTAACTATTGTGTAGCACAAGGAAAACATGGTGACGATTGTTCGCTCGACTGCGTGAAGAATTGTCTTAAATGTTCTTCTAGGTCCATATGTGCAAAATGTAAGAAAGGATTTTGGGGAGCTCGCTGTCGGACATAGAACAGTAGAACCTGGGAACTTTTGATCCAGAACTCAAGATCTATATACGTGTATACAAAATGAATTAAACCTTGTACTACTATCGTGAACATTGATATATAAATATTATTGATCTTTGGAAATCAGAAAATATTTGAAGAACTTAAAAAATTATGATCTTATTTTTTTGAATTAATTTGTTTCCCTCACTCACAAGAGAACGTTTTTTTATTTTTTTATGACATAATTCTATCAAAATTTGTAAAAATAAATACAACCAACACAAATTTATATATAAATGCCATATGTATCAATCATACGATGCTTTATTCTTAAGTAGAATTCAATTATGTTATTAATTATAAATTATTATGCTACTGACAATGTATATGACTATGTAAAAATGTACATAATTATGTAGAATGTTAGACAAATAATGTCTTTTTATCCCCAAAATCAACTTCATTAAAAATAAAAGGTAACGGTATTGTTTATTATAGTGTCACCACAGGGCTAGCCAAGTTGGTTTATGAAACACCTATCTTTGTGCACACAGTGCCTCCCGAATCTAATCTCTTTCTGTGGGGCGCCTAACTGGGATGGGCCGATGGTTACCGTTATCTAACTATCAGGCGGCTCACCAACCGACCGCATCAGTCATTACCCAGTCTCCTATGTGGATTCAAACCTTCGATCTCTCGCTCCGATGGCGGATATTCTAACCACTCAGGAACCCGCCTCCGTGGGCGAGTGGTTAAGGTCGCTGACTTCAAATTGAGCCCCACTACCTACTATGTCTCTTCATGTGAGAAAGTAGGCAGTTGCTTGCGGAGGATGGGAGTCTGGTACTGGATCTTCCCAGGAACGATGGTTAGGTAAACAGTCTGCCTCATATGACTCTGCTGTTAAAAAGGGTCGTAAACTTCGATATAAATAAACAAAGTCTAACCTCCCGGCCACAATTGCGGTTTATATATAACTGTATTATATACTTGAGCCCCCAATACACACCGTTTGTGGATGAGTATGAACGAAAAAAGTCAGTCAATGAACTTGTCAAAGTTTTTTTTTATGTCGACAGCGGTCTTTATTCCTTAATTTGAAATATGTGTTTTACATGCATACAGCTACATTGAAAATTCAGTACAGTTTTTCCTATGACGTTGTAGAGTAAACAAAGTTATAAGGTTAAATAATCCAGAATTTCTTAACTGATAATTATGCTAAGTTGATTACTTCTGTATCGGTTAAGGATTTACTTTTTACACATAGTTTAAATGATAATAACATACGGACGACAATAAAGAAACATTTAAAACTTGTTATGGAAAATAAAACTATTAATAATAAAAAGTATCTCGAACATTGAATTATGTAAATCATTTCTTGGTATTGGCTATCAAAATTAATTAAGTTGACGTAAACAAGGAAAACCACAGGTGAAGTATAATTTATAGTATGTACATTGTATCAGAAAGCTTGAATAGAGAAATCCCCCAAGAATCACCGTTAATACTGTGTCATGTTTTCATCAGGAACGTGCTAACTTAATGTTAAGCACCTTTCTTGAAAAAAATCGAAAAAAAACGATTATAATTTACGTAATAATTATATCCAATTGAAGTGGATAATTATGTATAACTTGTCTTAAACTTGTCATAGACAGCAACAACAACAACTAATGGCAGACCATAAAGAAATGTTGTGTTGTTGTACATTCTTGCATACTCAACAGCTCATTTTATATGTTTTTATATTTCGAGGACTGTTGTTTACTTACTGTTTGAAGACGCTTAATATAACATGATTAATTGTCTATGAAATAAGCATTTCGATTTTATTTATTGATTGGCGACATTTTCGGACATCTTTTACTTTTTATTTTTAGTAAAATATATCATCGTATTGCTTGCAGTCTACCAACCACATAAACGACAAAAAGTACCATTAAAATGTTGTGGCTTTTGTAAATTTATTTTCCTCATTAAGTCATGATTATGAAATATATCAAAGTCAAATTGCGTTTACAACTTTGTGATATTTTGCAGGCGCCTTTTTTGGCGAATTTGTTATGCTCCCATTTGAAACAATATTACAAATTACTCGTGACATCGTTGTTTACATTTTAATGCAACAACTCTCCTATCAATGTGATGATTTGTCATATTTTATGGTTTAAACGATCGTAAACAAACTTGTTTATCCGTGCGGTTGTTCGTAAACAAATTCATATTGATTGTTAAATAATGGGGGGATGCATGATCTCTACCTTTCATGACAGATGTTCGGCATTTTTTTGTGTGTGCCTATAAGACGCTGCGAGAAATGCATATAAACGCCACAGGCGTAAATATCCTCTATTACTTTTATTATTATTTTTGCCGGATTTAACATTAATCGTAATTTGTCGCCTCCTTACCTTTCGGTAAATACGAGTGACAAATGGAGCATTTTCCAACGAATGCGGCAAACGGTGCAAAGAAGAAATAAACATACTGTATTTATAGTTGAATAAAGTTAAATGTTTGATACACCTGTGAGATAGGCCTATTAAGGGAATATATTTTTACGAAACGCTGCTGATCCTGAAACAGTTGCTTTCAACAATTTGTTGTCAATATGAAAACATTATTTCTGATATTGGTTCTTACACCAATATTAGCAGGTTTGTGGTTTGTTTGATTTTGAAAACGGAAACCCAATACTAGATCTTTTACTTAAATGTATAAGAAAATTTCTGTTAATTCATATAGGTGATAGATCTGTTAACATTTTGTGCCATTCCGGACATTATCTGTACACACATTTGTATTTTTTAACTCAATGATCATTGTATCTATATTGTACTCATGTATTCGCACGAACGCGAAAGTGTATCAACAATAAACAAAATCTGTATTACCAAGTATCACTTCGCTTAATTTTAATAATTTAGTCAGAGCAAACACCGAGCAAAAAGCGAAGTGAAATCATTACATGATTAATAAATTAAACTTTCTATTTTGATGCATGTGATGAAGTTAGGATGATGGCTTACATCATGCTTTTTTGCAGTGATGAACATTCAAATATGAATATCTTGATACCTTTTTTGGTTTGTTTTAGTGAGTGGATCAGAAATCTGCGGATGGCACTGCCCGACTTGCTTGAGTCCTCCTTTGAACTACATATGCACCAGCTGCTACGATGGAAACTTTCTCAAACGAATGGGTGCATATTACGAATGTATAAGTTGTCGTACAGAATGTGTAACTTGTACATTTTATAGCATTTGTCAAGAATGTCACCCCGGGAGGCATGGAAAAGGATGTGAATTTGATTGCAGTAATGGCTGTCTTAACAACACATGTGAACAGAACAATGGGAGTTGCCCATGCAAGGAACACTTTACTGGAGCCACATGTGAGGAATGTACACCAGGTAGGTACGGGACAAACTGCCATCTTCACTGTAATACTAGCTGTTTCTACAAAACTTGCTACAAAGACACAGGTGAATGTGTTTGTCCAGACGGATTTACTGGTTTAAACTGCAGCCAATGTATCACTGGCAGATATGGACCTTCCTGTCAGTTGAAGTGTAGTAATGGATGTAAGGGTGGTATTTGTGATCGCAAAACTGGTCAGTGCGTTTGCAAGCCAGACTATATTGGCAAGAAATGTGAAAAATGCGCAATCGGAACATATTATGCTAATGCTACTTGCAATAACAAATGTCCATCTAACTGCACGAGTTGTAAGTCCGTCCATTATTGCCTTGAATGTAAGTCAGGATATTACGGATCAAGTTGCCAGTGGTCTTGTTCTACTGGATGCCTACATGGTAGATGTGACAAAAGGTCTGGTTATTGTCAGAATCGGGAGTGCAAACCGGGATTCAAAGGAGCCTATTGTAACTATTGTGTAGCACAAGGAAAACATGGTGACGATTGTTCGCTCGACTGTGTGAAGAATTGTCTAAAATGTTCTTCTAGGTCAATATGTACAAAATGTAAGAAAGGATTTTGGGGAGCTCGCTGTCGGACATAGAACAGTAGAACCTGGGAACTTTTGATCCAGAACTCAAAAAGGATTTTGGGGAAAACGCTGTACCAACAAATATATGTCCCGAAATCTGTAATTGATTTGTGACAAACCTTGCTAGCATTCTATTTCATATCAATACTACGAGCGTAGTAGAGAGATCCCATGTTCTAAAACTTTTAATAGTGATAATAACAAAAATATTCATTCTTCGAAAGATTATATATGTCTGACTACATGGAGATTGATTGGATTCGTTGAAGCTATGCATATTTATGCTTCACCTGTGAGTAAGAAGTAAATTATGCACGGACACATGCAATAACAATCAAAATTAAAAACTGACTGATCTTTATCATAGTTACACGATGGATATAAAAGATAACGAAGATGAATATAACTCTACTTTGAAGTGTTCTTTTATGCACTGATTGACGGCAGTAATATGTAAAATGATGTTACTGAATACGACTAAATCTGAATCAGAAAAAACTGAGCACATATTTGAGCTTTTTGATATTGAGAATCACTACTTTATTACTAGTATATATATGTAATTATCCACAACCTTTAACACACAGCTAGCAAATGTTTATAACTATATCAACTTGATTGTATACAGTTATTGTTTTCATGTATAAACATGTATACATGGTGGTGCGTCTTTTGTGCAGAGTTTCATGTTATATTTTTATTTCATATGAATAGTAAAATAAGTGCTCAGCCACAGCAAAAAAGTGTACAACTTCTCTTGTGTAACCTGCTTTATCGTCTTTTGTCTCTCTTTCCCTTATCATATTTCATAATTTGTATCAGAATATAATTAGTATTTATTGTTGTTTAACTCCAATTTCATGTTGGGTTTGCGTCGTATGCATACAAAATATTTTTTAAACCTACGAACTAAAGTTTTGAAAGTGTTTACCTTTTTTATCTTTATCTTTTTCTTTTTGTGCCGCAGTATGTAATTATCTTGTCTATAATAATGATTATATCCCCTCTTAAAATAGTTACTTTATTTATTTGGTACATGTATGTATTTCTTTTTAAATTATTAGATACTTTATATTCATATATATGCCAAACAAATGGATATTATTATGTCTGAGTATCTAGGCTCACTTAACAGTAACATTCAAAGCAATAGTAAACATGCAAAGTAAGTAATACTGAGTTGAAATCATTGGCAATAACATTTAGATAACCGCAATTTATAAGGTCAACAAAAATACATAAAATATGACTATCAGTACTAAATGTGACAAGGCATATAAAATAATGATATCTGATATGTAAGTGGGACCTACCATATATCTAATGAAAATGGTTGTACAAAAAGGAACATAAATGTGACTTAGCTGCATACAGAAACAAACCAAAGAACATGCAGACGTCATAACAAAACCATAAATTGTTTAATGAACATGAATTGACATGGGAAAAGCATAGCAAACATGAATATGACTATTATTTTGCTTAACAAGTTAAAAGCAAGATCATTTTTCTACATGTCAAAAGTATGACAAAAGTTCTTGACTAATCATATATCAAAATCATAAAAAACGGAAAGTTATATACATCAAAAAGCAAAATCATTGGTAGTGTGACCTTGTATGTTCAAGATTTCAATGAAGAGTATGTTTTGGATTAAGCAGTAAAAAGAAGATATTGTTAGGCATGCTGGGTGGGGAAACTAGATGGTAACGTACACTGAATTATCACAAACTCTGATGATAGAGTATGTAAATATTTGTAATATTTGAGAACTTGTAATCGGGTGTATTTTATGCAGAAACTACGGGAAACGCTTTCATTCATGTACGAAGTTTCGATAAAAATATAGACATAATTGAAAATAAGTTAAATATCACAAAATAACATCGTCAACAAATGTAACCAACATAGCAGAACCCCGTCAACATAATTAGTACTCTACAATACACGTATTATTTTGTTAAAATTTTGTTTCTCGGGAGATTTCTACCCAGATTTTAAGTAGTACTAAAAGTAACGTTTAAGAAACTCTCTAGCCGAAATGAAACTAAATCGGTGAAAAATAGCATATGAATGACACCTACGAGATACACTAGATATATCACACAGCCTGGGAGTTTTTTTTATTTGATTCATTTATAAATAAATACGCATATAGGAGTGAAATAATTATGTAGAGTATATAAAAATTCCATGGAAGATTAAAACACATGCATTTAGTAGAGCAAAAACTAAATAAGCGGGTTCCCAGGTAATGCCTTACAAAACAAAATCAATCCAATGCTTGACTTTAAATCATTAGTAACACCTGTTTTTGTTTTCACTGAAGTGTTCCTCGCATCACTAACCAGGGTCGTTCGGCGACCTTTTCAGTTTTAACGGTGAAGAAAGAGCCCAGCTGTACATATAGAACTACCGACCTTCCGTAAGATATCTGAACAACATCCTCATATGCGATGTTTTCACCGGAACCGGATGGAATTCGAACTCACAGCAGTGATGTGCTTCTGACTTCTGGTCAGTGACCGTATAACCTTCCGGCAAAAGAGAATGCCATCATTTTTTTTTCAAGAACGAATATTTTACCATTGACATTATAGGGAGTAAATTTAATTTTGAGCTAAGCACTGTAAAAAACTCGGAAATTAGAATTCCAATTCACAGCTGTCAAAAGGAAAATTGTTTTGTACATGTATATTTTTGAGGTATTGAATTTATCTTTATAGTAATACGTTTCCAATCTCTTATGAATGCTGCCGTTCAGGCAAAAGCCAACTTAACCGCTTAACCAACATCAGAATCAGAGACCATTTCCCGTTCGGTACCAAGGTCGCCCCTTGCAGCATCCTCTTCTTTTGATATTTCTCTTAGTTCATCAAACAATTCGAGCTTTTCTGGGTCTTCGGTAACTGGTTAAATATATATTAATATCTTCGAAACATTAATATTGTTTACACAATCGAGAGTTTATACAATATATGTACATCTGAAGCCCGTTCCACAAACAAGGCTTAGTAGAGATACTATTTTATTGTAACTTACGACAAATTTAAAGATGAGACAGGACCATTTCCCAGGTACTGTCGTAACTTTAACATTTAGCTAAGATAAGTATTGTAATTAGTATGTATTATTGAGTAGAAAAAATCCCGCGACAGAGTCATAAATTTGGTTAAATAACTCCTGAGAGCTTGGTCACCAATGGAATAAGCTAAATACACACAGTGAAAGTAGTCTACTGACCATCGATACGTCTACAAGCTGATATAACTGTAGCGTCAATAAAATACAATAATAGGTGATTTCCTTTAGAAATAGGAATCCTTAAGAAAAAGTCATTAACATATGGGTCCTGATTAGTGGAGGAACTGTCAATAAATATTTTCAAAATTCAATTTATGATGATAAAATTATTAGCCGATCGCCCATTCCCTCGGAAAGTAACGATTAATTCCATTGATAATCTCAGTTGAGAAAAAAATGTTTAAGAAGCCTGTGAAAAGGGTTATGATGTCTATTTTATATCGTAAATGTGAATATTTCCTGCGCTAAAAGATCTATAATTGTAAGATTTCTAAGATATTCAAAATTTTATCACACACACAGAAAATAAATGACAAGTCTTACTTTGATAAAGACCCAGACATGTTAAGCAATATATAGACAAAATAGATTGTGTACATGCCATACTTACAGACAGAGGTATTACGCCCTGTCATTTCAGAATGCTCATGTTCTTCGAGCTACCCTGATTTATAGTTTGAAATGAGGCCATCTGAGAGGTATGAAATGCCAAGTCTGAAACTTCACTTTCATCTTCGTGTACATGCGATTGTTCAGGAGGGGCGGGTGATTCTGCATTTGCTTGTACTTGTGGTAAATCTGAGATGACATTCCTTACAGCACCGGAAACTGTTCGTGACGACGGTGATACGGCTAGAAACAATCAGTAGTAATTATTTGTTATCTCGTTTGTGATTAAGAAATAAAAAAGAGAATAAGTAATACTGTTTTGTTGAAGTGGACTTAACATAAAAATAAACGTAGAACATGACAGGCCTATAATCACTCACTTGAGAGAAAATACTGACAACTCATCTTATTCTTTAGTTTGGAGAGCAAAACACTTCCAAGCCATACAATTTTTTTAGAAAAACAATTAGGTAACTTAAAGATAAACACACTGCACTTTTATCAGAAGATTTCAATTTTTCTCTTCAATGAAGTGACACCTGAGGCAAATATTTACCTTGGAATCATGATTTGGAAAAAAATCTTGGTAGAAGTCTTTTAAACAATGCTTCACACCAAATATCTAAGATTCTAGATCTATCTCTAGGATTCGTGGTTTCTGACAATTTTAATGGAATTTATTTTTTCAAAAACCTATGAAAGGAGACTACACAAGGACCAATTCTGCACAGTTTTGGCCGCTATTGACCTAGTGCTTTAGGAAGAGAAATAAATGACACCACGACGGACGCAGTGTGATCATAAAAGCATTGTGTACTTGTGAGCTAAAAATGTCTTGAAATATACTTGAAATGTACTTAATATTTAAAGTGGTCTCAAATCGATATTTTTCTTTAATTCATGTATATGTGTATCTTTTTATCAATTAAATGTAAACAAAGTAATGTACAAGTAATTTATAATTTATTTCAAAATTGTCTACTTACTCAAATGTTCATCATTCCTCTGTTGTTTCTTCTTTTTATGTTTTTGTGGTTTAGGCTGGAAAACTGTTTTTTTCTTGTCTGTAAACACGTCAGTTATGAATATTACATTACGCAACAGAACATTGCTAAGATTTAGTATAAAGAACATTGATGAGAAATTATCTCCTTTTTATTTCCTAAGTAGAAAAAACTCAATTATAAATAAATATAGTTTATCGAAACATTGCATGTAATACTGAATACTTTAAAAGTCTGTGTCATTCGGTATTTGTAACTCAGTTTATGCGTCAGTTGTAGAAAAGTGGTTATGATTTATTTTGCAATGCGTAAGTGTAAATAATGTGTGTATTCACTCGGTTTTGTTTTCCTAGGGGCGGTATAATCGGTTTTCTGGGAAACTTGAAATGAGATATTCTCCTCTCCTGAAGCGCTTCCAGCATTGTTACAATGCTTCTCTTCTGTTATGACAGTATCATGTTCCATTCGGTTGCTATTGGCAGTCCTTACTGCAATAAGAATATATATAATCTAAATTATTTACATTATTCTTTATTAGGTACAAATGTACTATTCAAAATTTTAATGTAACAGGTGTTGTACATGCCTTCGATGAGTGAAGTCTTACAGCAAGGATTGTTTATATTAACTACTAGTATTCAATCAGTATCTAGTATTACCATCCACATTGGCCGTTCCTTTCGAAGTTCCTCCTCGCACACTTTTTCCACTGTTGTCATCCGTATGAACAATCACTTCTTCAGTAGCCTTGACATTGTGTTCATTTTCATGTTTTACACATTTCAATTTATCACTGTCATTGCTTTCTGGCATTTTCACCCCTGAAAGTAATAATAATTCCACAGAGAAGGCACAACCGCATTAAACATACCCATAATCAAACAAGCGGAGAAATACAGATTGCTTTGCATGAGTTTAGATCCATAATGAAAATCACAACGTAAAACAATCGAACAAAGACAGCAGAATATTTAGTAAAGATATATGTGAATATCACCTCCATATCTGGTTTTGAATAATGAAATTTGAACTAAGTTCAATACAAACACAATATTATGAAATAAAAAATACTTCAGCTTAGACTCAATGAATAGACTTATTTCATTTTGTTTTTGGAGAAGAACAATAGGGTATAAGTCTTACTATTGTACTCAACTGGTTTTAACATCAAGATGTATTTATAACACATAAAAACAAGTCTTGAAATATGTGGTCTTCGGTATGAGGTACTGGATATATTGAAGTGGTTTCAATTCTAGCCTTTCATTTAATATTCTGTTTATCATTTTTCTGTTAATCAAATCAAAACAAAGTGATTTATAAGTAATTTATAAATTATTGTATTGCTATTAACTTACTCAAATTTTCTTTATTCCTGTTTGGTTTCTTCTTCTTAAGGTTTTGTTGCTTAGGTTGGGAAACTTTTTCTTTCTTCACTGTGAAAACGTCATTTATGAATATTACATTTTGCGACAGACATATCGTAAAGACCCATCACATGAGACATTGATGATTAATAATATGTCTTTCATTTCAAAGGTACAGAAAACTCTTATACGTGTAGGTTATCAAACCATTGCATGAAATACTGAATGCTGTATCCCATGTCAGTTTGGTATTTGTACATCAGTTTATGCATATATATAAAACTGCCCGATCGTTGGAAAATGATTATTATTATTATTTACAATTGCATAAGTGCATTTAAAGGGGCATGCCCTGCAACTGGTGTGTCTTGGTTTGCATACATCAAAAATGTAAAACCAATTATTACCGAAAAGTCAAAGAAGAATGTGCGTTCAAAAAATGACTCTATGACGCGCGCGACGGTATTTGTATGTCGGTAAGAATAAAAGGCTGTCAGCCTTAATTATTAACAACGACATTTCCGATTCGTCTGAGAATAACTGGGCGCGTGCTGCCTTCCAAAGTAGCACAAGATTGACATTTACATGTAATTGATTGATAGGATAAACTTGATATCGCAAAATGAACGTAGCACGAACAATGTACTTACCGTTCACAGTGTGTTGACATTTTTTCCACGATGTTTTCGGTTTTGACAGATCCCGAAAGGGTCGAGTTAGAAAAATGACAAATACTTTCTATGACCGAAAACATCAGGTTTGGTAAATCTTGAAATGCGTATTTTGAAACTAGCGGGATATTTCTTAAATATTTTACAGGGCCTTCATTGATTTATTTAGGCATTAAAATCAGTCTCTCTTTAATGTTAGTATATATTCACTCGGTTTTGTTTTCCTACGGTCAGTATAATCGGGTTTCAGAGAAACTTGAAATGAAATATTCTCATCTCCTGAAGCTTCATCAGCAATGATACCATACTTTCTTCATTTTTGATAATATCATGTTCCATTTGGTTGCTATTGGCAGTCATTACTGCAATAAGAATATATTCAATCGAAATTAAACTCTTAATGCTAGGGGTTTGATATTAAAAGTTCAATCAGTATTTAGTATTACCATCCACACCGGCCATTACTTTCGAAGTTCTTCCTCGCACATTTTTTTTACTACTTTCATCAGCATGAAAAATCCCTTCTTCAGAAGCCTTGAAATTGTGTTCATTTTCATGTTGTAAGCATTTTGATTCATCACTGTCATCACTTTTCGGAATCTTAACGCCTGAAATTATCAATTAATTCTCCAGAGATGACGCAGTCGCGCAAAACCATTTCCATGCACAAAAATAGAGCGTTCAACAAAAATGTAGAAATATAGCATTACAGTGGTTTGCCCAGCTCTTCACAAGTGAGTAAAGAACAAATATATTTTTCAATCGTTTATTAAATCATAAAAAGCTTGAAATTACCTCTTTCTTTAACATCTAATGCCGTGAGACCTTTCCAAGTGAATCCAAGTATAAAAGTCACTTCTCTGTTACTATGCTGATGGCATTGATAGTAGGTATTTATCTCAAATACATGCGTTCCCAGTTGGTACTCTGCCTGAAATTATTGTCTTCATTCGGCAAATATTCAACAATGCCTTAATTCGATCCATAAAGATTGTAAGTGATAAGGAGTTGTAAGTCTGTTTAATATTAAGTAGAAGAAAGTGTCTCGAAACAATTTAGCAATCCACACAGATTAGCATACCCATATATAAATACATTTAGCAAGCTGCGCTTTAAACCCAAGCCAGGGCACGAAAATATTTTGTGGGTCGCTACGGGACGTGTGACATATAAAATTCACCCGTCCTGCCCTTGATGTCACACGTCCTACCACTAGTGGCAAACTAAAAAAAGCACTTAAACAGTATTTTATGTATACATTTTGTATATATTTATACAAACACTTATTGGGCCTTTTTGATAATTCAAACAACCGAATACTGCCCTAGTACATTTCTTGGGCATTGGTTGCCATCATGACATTACACATTTTTACAACTCTTCAAGGTTGCCAATGAACAACTTTATCATTGACAGTAACAGCGTCATAGTACTTAATGCACACTTAAAACTTTTGAAGTTGTCACAAAAAATGTATCAGGTAAGAAGCTAAGTAACTGAATATGTAACTGAAACAGACGACATCAAACTGACAAAGATAAACATCCGGAGAACAGCCTGGATAAATACAAGACCGGGCCGTTTTACAGGTATCACGGCCCAGCTAATTGAGTATCAAATATTAAGTACCTCCATTGATTTCTCAAAGGCTAACTAAGTCTATTTCGTGTCTACAATTCGTATAAAGTGCGCTATACGTATGAACACTTAATTTAATAATGTATTGTCCATTTGATAGCAGTCGCTCACCGCTCACGGAGAGAACCGGGTGATCGGCATTTACTCCAAACCGGTGTTAAGACTATTTGTCCATCTGTCAAACAAGAAATCTTGAACAGATATTTCGTAACGTTTTTCTGCTACAAGAGATTTTCACCGTAGACAATTTTTTCTCGTCGGGACCATGAATCCACTTGTCAATACGAGCGGAAGAGTGGATTTTTCGTGCCCGACAAGCAGTCAAGATGATATCTATCGGGCTTGTGATTTTCCTATATTTACATTTTAATCTGTTTCGAATCGAACGCGTTTTTCATTAAATCTTCTCCAATAAGAAACAAATGCCACTAAAATTTCAAAGTAATGTGTTGCGGTGTGTTAATTATGTTATGATATTGAAAAGGATTTTCAATCCAATTAACACAGTTCCCTATGCAATTCATGTACACGTTATACTTAATTGTTTAGTTTCAACCATCTAACCTTGACGTCTACTGAGGAATGATCATTACATAATATATTTGACTTCCTTAGCTGTCAAGGGTCAAAAGTTCTAGGTGTATCATTTAAAAAAATAAGACCAGAAAAACATCACAAGTGAAGAAGCTTTAAAGCCAATGGTTCTATGGTTACCAGAGGAAAATGTCGCTGGCTGTTTGTGCCACGTTTTAAACATCGGCGAGAAAGATATCATGCGAAGCTACTCCTCCAAATTGTGCTTCTTTAATTGAACGTTAAAAGTGTGCTGCTCATTAGGCTCGTTGTATTTTGGTAAGGCTACAATTTGTCAGATGAAACTGGAATGTCCTAATAACAGGGGTTGGAAAAACTAGGTGACGTAAGGGAGATATTGACCAAGCTACAGCCCAATGCACAGAGATGTCAAAATTAATGTCGTGGTAGATGTATATACAATCGATTTGGCTTAGCCTACACATCTATGTGAAACTGCAGTTGTTATGCATAGATTGTGTGTCAATCTCCTAATATTAAGTAAAGCAATGAAAAAAGATACAGAGACAATACTAGTAATAGAAACACTGCAAAATGTAGAAGTGCTACAGGAAGTTGTAAAGGGGGTATTTGAGGAGCAACTTTTCTCTCTTTTTTTTAATCTAACAGCCCAAAGAAAATATGCGAACGACTTTTTCGTCATAAGCCTCAATTACATGTATTGTTCATAAATGTTTTCCAATAGTATTATGAGTCACTTTGAACCTTTATTGATAGATCGGGAAATTATTGTTTTTTTCTTGTCTGTTTGTTTGTACCAAACTTAAACTTTGCCTATAAATCGAAACGCTTCAACCTACAATCATTAAACATTATCATGACAACCTCTGTATGACCTGTGCATTTTCAGGTCAGTCTGTCAAGGTCACGGGGCATTGCGTTTAAAAACACATCTTGTTTTACATACTTCTATCAATTTCGTATACATATGAGTAGGGTCTCATCTTTATTTAAAGGCTTAAATTACCATCGAGTTAAATCAGCTATACTGAAATCACCATGGCGGCCATTTTGAAGAGTATGGCGGTTATTTTGAAAATTTATGTGGCTAACGTGCTTTTCTGAGAGACTTGGTCATGTTGAACAGTCATGCCAAATTTTGTTCTTGTATCCTTAAGTGAAAAAAATTTCCAGTTATCGTCCCACCTATTTGAAATAACAGGCAATCGACCGAATTCTAGTAATATCTACAATTCAGGAAGGAAATTAAGTAATATGATAGTGATACATGAAGAATTTGGTAAATAAATTAAATGCTTTTATACTGTGTTCAATTAAATGCATGAGCAGCGCTTGAATTTTACAAAATCCATTACTTATGTATACTAGTATTCAAATCTTTGAACATTGGCTACTTTTAGAAAACACGAAGTGACAGATGGCTTTTATTTGTATGTCATTTTGTTCTAAGTTACCAATACAGCCCGCTATTAACATCGTGGTCTATATTCGGAGGGAACTGCAAACACAGGTTTGACTGTACATAAATTCGGAACAAAAAATACACTAAAAATTACCTCATGTGTTACAGTACTGCCATTACCGTTTACCACACCTTCTAATCGTTCTAATCTTTCCTCAACGAAATTTTCACCCCAAACATCGTCCTTAAAAACTGGTTGACGAGTTCTTCCCTCAGTTTTCTTGCGACTTCTCCATTCCTTCCATATTGCTTCAAGGTCAACTATTTCGTTACCTGGCGTTCCCTTCCCCAATGCAAAATAATTCTTGGGTTTGTTTGTTCTATTCTGTTCAGGAGTTTTAATATGAAAATTAGACTTATAAGCTTCTTCCCATTGACAGAGAACCTCCTTATATGCACTTGGCTTTGCCAGAGCATCTAGATTGAGGTCAGTTCTAGATTTTAAGGGCCAATGAAGCAGTGCAAAATACAAATATGACTCCAGATACTTTCTTTTAGTACCTGGATATTTTGTAATTATTGAAACAAGTCGAGCGCTATATGACAGAAGACGCTGGTATTCTTTTGCCTCACAAGTATCGTACTCTGTATTATTAGCTTGATCTGAGAGACAAACAATCTTTTCACCTAAATACACCAGGAGATCCCTTTCGTCAACTTGTCCTTCGCCGCATGTCTCTAAATTTGATCGTGCTTCTTTAACACGTGCTTCCAAAATCTCGGGGTCTTTGCTCTTAGCACGCATTAATGCTTTTAAGCCTATGCCATATTTATACTTATATCCTGAATTATTTCTTCCGTAAAATCGTTCAAACCTTTCTCTCATTTTTAAGAGAAGTTTTTCGTTTTCGGAATAAATCGTATAAAACTCCATTTTCACTTGGTAGTTCCTCTCTTCAATCATGCGAAGTGATGATTCGACATGTTGTTGCTTTTCATTTCCGTATCTAATATATTCCACTTCTGGGCAAATTTTCATGAGATTAGAGAAACAGGAGCCGTCAACGTCAAACGAATTGTCATTTAATAACTGTTTAAATGCGTCTTTCTGGAAGCATGCAAATTGATCAAACATTTCCAGTAAATGCATTGCGACACGAACTTCTGTGTGAAAACAGAAATTTATATGCTTTTGGAATTCAACTGCAGTATATTGACCTTCACTGAATTTTTCAATAGCCTGGAATGTTAAGCGTATGAATTCAGCAGCTTGTTCATCCGAAATCTTTTTCTCATACCTTGTTCTCTTTCTCTCGAGCAATGTGTCTGCTTTCGATTTATATATTTGTCCGTAAGTGTCAAGAATGTACGGTTTTTGCCAAGACTCGGAAAGTTCTAATGATTGTCTAACGGTTTGCTCTGCAGACTCGAAATCTGACACGTGTATGTGGTATCTTGCTAACTGTTGTCCCACCATAGGATCCTCGGTTATTTTGAAACAACGATTCATACATTTGACAACATTTCCCTGTTCAATTTCAGCTCTATCAATCTGTTCCAGTTCTAGAACCAAGTCTGCAAATTTCTCTTTGAAATCTCCTTTATCAGTGTCTATTAACTGGCGTGTCTTGAACAAACTTCCTACTGTTCTCACGAAGTTTCTGCTCAAGGAACTACCTTCGTTTACTTTTAACTCAGTTACATCTAACAGATAATCAACAATTTCGACGAGAGTTCCTCCTCCGTGATCTTTTAAGTGTACTAGAATGTGTCTTGCAACTGGTTGACACAAAATTTGTATCCCGTTTTTAAAATATTCAGGATCTTCTGTTTCTTTGATTAATAGTTGCATTGCTGTCGACATTCTGTTTGTCCAGAGTCCATAGTTTGACCGTTTTAATTGACTTATTTCATGTTTTGTGCGAATGATTCCCCACGGCGGGAATTTTGCATTTGATGTCTCAAATTTTTCCTCAACCATTGAATCAAATATGACCGTTGGGACAGGACGGTCACTTTCGAAAGTACATATAAGCGCTAGACATTTTAATATGTTTTTTTCAATGTCTGAAACACCACTCATTATGTCGCGAACCAATTTGCTCATGTAGTGGAAATTAAATGATTTTCTCAAGCAGTTAAATGCTACAAGGGTCTTCACATCTATATTATCTGTTTCCAATTCTCTAAACTTACTTTCAAACCAGTCCCTCTCTGATTCCGATAACACGTGCCTAAGAACCCTACCGACGGATTCTTCGTGGCAAATTGGCATTCTGTTTATAACTATTATCAAAGCAAATAGATGTCCGGGGTTACCATTTTTGTACGCTTTCTCGTGTAAATTCCTCTTCAGAAGAATTCTGTTGTCTTCACTTAAATTGTCAGCTAAGATCAACACAGGTTTCGGACAATCGCCTTCTTTAAAATCGCGAAACCTTTGTATCTGTCTCCCTGTTTCTTCTGTAACAACAGCATTTTCTATAATGCAGCAACGATACTTTTTCTGGGGAGTATTTCGAAACTGACTAAAATGCCATAATAGATTTCTACCAAGAGTACTTCCACCTGCTCCAGGGTGATGTTCAATTTCATACACTGCAATCAATGCATCGGTAGTGTTTGCTGAAAGTTTCTCTTTCAGCTCTTTTTTGTGAAATTCAAAATGGTCTCGATTACCAACGTGTGTCTTATAGTAAAAGTTCCACCAGGAAACTGGATATCCTTTGTAAAATCTATCACGTGCATCGTTCTTGTTGTTCTTCTTCATTTCATTGGTCATCTTGGTTTCTTCATCGATGCATTCCTCGCCACTCACAATGTCGATATCCGTGAATTTCAAGTAAGCCTTTTCCGCTTTGGTCATTTCAACGAAATAACCATCACAATGAGGTAACTTGCACACAGTATTCGGATTGCATCTACAAATGTTTTGCAAAATAGCTGAACATTCAGACCAGTTCAAAGAAGTATGGAAGAAGGTATTAACATTTCGTTCTGCCTTAGTACTTGTTAGTTCGTCTTTTAGTTTCAAAATAGTTTTGTCTGAATCTGAAATAAAAACGCATTGCTGACGAAATAGCGAAACGAATGCGAGACGAGCGATTTCGTCTAAAGGATCTCTTTCCAAACCACCATTTTGATACATCAGAAAAATAATTCTAGCTCTGTCTTTAGGTATATCCTCGCCCATCCAATCTAAAATTTTCTTTACATTATCCAGTCGATATTTCAGCCAATCTTCCATTGACATAACTGTTCCCTGTCTTTGCGTGTTATAACCATTGCAATGCAACCATATCGGCAAATCACTTAAAAAAGAACTTTTGGAATTAGTTATATCCTCAGGCGTTTTAACAGTGAAAATTACACTATTTTCTTCTACCGATTTTCTTAGAGTTGACGTGTCATCAAAATCAAGAATCAACTTTGATGATTGACATAATCGCTGTATATCTAAATGACGTCGAATATCTGCTTCTTTTTCAGATCCCGATATTTTTCCGGTTACAACTATTGACACGTATTCATCTGACAAGTATTGAGTCCGTCCACCAGTCAGTGCTTTCACCAGTTTCCTTTGTAAGAGAGGTTTATCAATGGAATTGCATTCATTTTCCAACTGAGCCCTGTCAGTAAAGACTGCCTGATAAATTTCTTCTGTAGGCCCAATATTCTTTGAAACAATTGGCAAAATTCCACATTCAGTAGAGTATTCGCAGACGAAACATTCTTCTTTCTGGTAGCCCTTAGGTGGAAAATCGATGGTCAAGAACCGTCGGGGAAGTCGAAAAGAACTTGGAACAACATCTACTTCGTAAACCACGCCGCCATCCACAACTGGGATTATTTGCACGGGACGAATGCAACTATACGCAACAATTGAGTTCGGTTTGAAACATACTTCTATAGCTTGCTTAATCTCTGCATTTATATTAGCTCTGACAGGTTCTTCTCGAATACCAATGACTTGGCCAGTGTTTGCATCCATTGGTCGTATTCCAAAATGGATTGTTCCATTTTTACGACCATTAATACAAGCACACAGAAACCGAACTATTTCGCTTGACATAGTGTAAGCATTAAACGCTCGTAGATCGCACGGAAAATGAAACTCGTCCTTTGGTACAAGTAGACTTCCTGCCCGAGTTCGCACTTTCAATCGTCTGTATTTTGTTGAACCAACTGATTTGTCGAAGTCACGTAAAGTTTCAAAATCGTCGACATCACAATCAATATGCACCGTTTTCAATTTACGTTGTATTTTATCAAGTTTTGACCTGACTCCATATCCATATATAATATTGACTGCTTCAAGATACGGTGTAAAAACATCATTCATTTCTGGCTTAGTCATACTAGCAAACATTTTTGGTAGAATGCTTTCCTCTCTGATAGCATTAACGAATGCTTCTAATAAGCATTCTCTCACTTCATACATTTCATTTCCAAGATACGCGGCAAAATCTTCACATTTCATTTCCAAAATATGAGTACCATCGCGTTCTGAAAGAAATAAGTATAGCATCTATCTAGTTATGTAAAGTTTCAAAGTTGGTTTCATTAAACGAATATCAATTATTCTCTTTATCCGAAATTTATATGTGCGGTTAACTTAAATTTGTATTGTATATATTCATATTTACCGTGACACGATTCTTTTGGTTCGTTTGCTATGACTGCCTCTACTTTCTCATTCCATTCTAACCCGATGAAGCTGAAACTGATCAGTAAGTGTAAAAATTCCCATTATAACATTGGTTTGGCGATCTGTTCCATTTTATTTTTCAATGTGTTTATCTTGAAATTTGTTTGTACTGTATTTTATCGATTCGTTTCATTCAAGAAAACATATGAGTAAGGTAAAAATAATCATTCCGGATTTTTAAATAAAAATAATTCAGTATTCCAGTGAGAAATATTTGTTTCTATATAGCAAGCATAGATAACCCTTTATATTTGTTTATTTTGAAGCCATAAAAAGTGAATTACAAAATACTACAAAAACTTTTACGTCGTATGTTTTGCTTTATTTACTGCAAAACGTAATTAATTACTGTTTCAATCTAAACGTGCCTATTTTTATAGAGGTGATAAATATCATTTCAATACAATCAGATAACTTTCCTTGTCTGTACTCAACTGTACAGCCTCTATTGTTTAATGATAAAAATCAAAGTACTGAAATTACTGTTGGAACGTGATTTTTCCATACGAAGCAAAAAAAGAGAAAACTGTACCCATATCGTTCGTGCCCATGCAAACATTTTTAACATTTACACTAATGGACCGACTTTACATTCATATATAATGCTTGTCATATACAAGTATGCGAAGGACATACGATTTACTGGTCTCTTAGTATTAAAAAAAGAAGGAAAAAACATTGGAAAGTGTAACAGTATATTAATTAAAGACACTTAATGAAATTGAATTAAAACGCTTTGTTATACACAAACAAGTGAACAACACATAAGTAACAGTAAATATCAACATCGATACTTTTGATTTTTAAAACAACAGTACATCACCGAATTGAAAAAGAATCAGGGTCACTCAAATATAAAAGACCCTGACACAGTAGAGTAGGGCGTATTGTTAGCCCGATGTTGCACGAGATTCAGACGTGATCCTGTAATTTTAAATAATCTTGCATAAATAGAAGACTTAAATTATCATTTTTAAAAGCTCACAACCAGTATTTTACGTTCGTATTTAGCGACTCAAATTATCAATCATAAGCCGCATTTTAAACATTCGACCTCCGCAGGTTATACCTGACATGAACTCGTTACCATTTACGTTGCCATTTTATGACAAGTATAAATCAATACGATTAGATAAGAATTCGCCCTGTCATATCAAGATAATAATAAAAAGGCACAAAACACATACATCGATGGTAGTTTATTGCAAATGCATGCATACATGTTGAGAAAGTACTGATCAATCAAACGAAAACCGAAACGGTAGAGGAAACTCGATATGCAAAACAGGCGCGCTATTTCATTGGCTATCGGATACGCGGTTTTAGTTCTACGTATTTGAATATGTCATGCATTTTACCGACATGCACTTATTTAGTTACATGACTCTTTCCATAAGATTACGATAAATGATTTGACATATATTTAGATATAACACACTTAATTGAGGAAATATACCAGCTACATCTATATAATCACACCATTTAGTTGAGAACTATCTCCTTGTGTGGCTGTTCTTTTAACCAAGCTGATATGGAGTCCAAGGAGGATAGATAGGTACTAGTATACGATTACAACTGAAGGTGATTTTTATAAAATCACCACCAAAAATTCACTAAAAAGTCACTGAAGCTATTTTTGCAATGAAAAGGGATCATTTGGTCGTGAAACAAAAAAATAGTGAATTTAAAGAAAAGTTCAAAAAGGGACCGCGGCAATGTCATCAAACCAGGTTTTCTGCTCGTAGTTGAGCGGATACGGTTTCCCATTTTAGGTAATAGAGGCCACAATCCAAAGAGCCCCCCCCCCCCCAATGCAATACCAAGCTATGACCCCATAAAACCGTGCTGCATTCAAAGTTTGGTAGTAATTAAGTAATCTTAAAACAAGTGTTTGACATCGCTTTCCGATCGAGGACATACACGCCAATCTAATATCGTATACTAGTGTACATGTACAAGTATATTGAACTATCGGTCGGGCCTAAATGCATTCTTGTAAATTCGGAGTTATGAATGGATAAGGGAAAACATTTTAATCCATTATAACAAATTATCAATAAGGTTTGTGTAGCTTGATGCTCGATTTCTGATCTGACTTTAATCAATATAATGTTTATACATAAAGTAATTTGGAATACTTAACCAGTTATTGTCATTGTGTGAAACATTCTGGAACACTTCTAAAACGTAATTCTTCACAACGCTAAATTCAACCTTCATACCAATCTTTTCTTCTACAATAATGTGAACTTTGCCTGTATCAATTGACGATTCTTCATGCTCTTTAAACAATTCTTTCAGTGATTGGACAATAGTTATTCTCTCGTTTGCTTTGATTTTTTTTCCTGTATGTTAATAAATTATTCATTAGTATATACAAACACTATTCTGTACAATTGCTACGGTCCGGAAGATTTAAGGACTAAGGGTTAAGAACCTAAACTACGATATATCGAATTCTACCAAACAGGCATGGTAATCCCATTTAAACGTTGTTTGAGTATAAAGTATACTACAAAACCAAATCATGACGAAAATAAGCGTGGGTCCCGGCTTTCCTTGTAAAAGCTGTCAAAACGTTTAAAGTTGGGGAACACTACAACGGAAGCAAGGTTCCCGGTATGCACGTGCAGATTAGAAGGAAAGCCGGGACCCACGCTTATTTTCGTCACTACCGTCAATCGAAAAGATGGCGAGTTCACTACCTTGGAGTATATTACACACTCAATAAGGGAAAAAATGAAGATTTTTCTTTCGACAGGTTTACGTTGTTTGATGGGTGAAATTGAAAAATAACGTCTGTAAACGTATAAAAATCACGAAACCGAGTGCCTATGAACCAAATAATAATTTTCACTCTTAACTCAAATATGCGTTACCCGCTTACTGTTCTAGTTTGCGTGTGCTGTCATGCAATCCGACAGAGTCGAGTTATCATTTGAATAGTGGTAGTAGAGTTCCCAATCGCACCTAACTAATCTTCTAATCTTACCTATTTCTCGCAGGTCTTCATCTGAATTCACGACAACTGCGGCCAAAAATGGGTCCATACTTTCTAAGCAATTTACAAATTTGTAAATATAGTCTTTTGACTGGTGAGTGATGTGAAGAACGAGTAGTTCCATCTTCTCCTTGTATGAATATCCTTCTTCAACTTGTTTCATTTCCATTGCACTTATTACATTCTGTTTCTTCAGGTTACGTAGAAACAACGAAACGTTAAGTCCCCGTGCGAGTTGATGGGCCCACTTGTTTAGTCCAATCTTTATCATCAAGGTTTTGTCAGGCACAACTTAAATGGTCGAAATTGATTTTTTAGAATATGGTTGTTTATTGTGTATTAAATCAAACGTAACTTGATCTTAGAACATGTTGATCAGATTGTCGCATATGTTGGCAAGTTGCCGTTGGTGCGAGTAGTGTTGGTTAGTTACGGTTCGTGCTAGGTGTCCAAGCATTGAATTAAAGATTTATTTTTGTATTTTTTGCGTGTGTGTTTGTGATTCCATAGTCTATATATTCTATAGTTACTGCTTCATTAAAGTATATCGTTGCTACATCACTGATATTGTTTTAACAGTACTCCGTTCATGCAAATAATTATTTTTTATTACCATCTGTTTAGTTTCATACATGTGCAAGACTACGTCATAGAATAAATTACAATCATAACAATGCTCATTTTGGAGGCGATCTCGAAACACAGCTTTTTCTTGCTTCTTGACGCTAATGTTTTCCATGAGGTGAAACAATTAATAATTGACTTATAACTTTCTTAAGAGATTCTTTCGTAAGTGTGGCAGCTTCTTATCTGATATCAAATTACTTGAAATTTGCGATGTAAAATTTGATTAAGATATACATTAAGGTATTTGGCTTGGATGTCAGGTCAAATCAAGTTTCAACAATTTATAGATTTAAAAACTAAACCATAATCATATACTAAAATAAACCCACTGTAAAAAGTGCATAGCAAGTAATTTGAAACAAATATTACATTTTGATTGGTCTTCTAATAACCAATATCGGACGTAATTTACACATTTTTTAACAACGATAACTACTCTGTATATAGGAATATATTACAACAAATAGCCTTAAAATGACTATAAATGTATAAAGCAGGGAACGGTGCCTCAATTTTTGATAACGTCCGCCGTTCGTTAGATATTTGACTTTAAAGAAATTCCGTACCCAGAACCCCGCTGTTTATAACGTAATACTCCATAGATAAAAAATGAAAACAAGTAACAAAATTCTGAGGCACGGTTTCCTAGATTAACATTTCCTACAAAATATCGGAAACCACTATGAAATCCGTCATCAAATAAGACGGCAATGCTAATTCGAAAATGACACCTACTCTGTTTTTGTTGGAATTGATTTATCAATATCAACAGAGTTAACATACACGTACATTTGGACGGACGTTCCTTTCAGACACACCACAACTACACGAAAAAACACGCACGAACAAAACCGAACAAAACCGAATGCACAATATACATACCGTATCAGAAATCAGAAATCGTAAGAAATTTTAGGTCATTACGAAACTATTTCGGAAATATTTACATTTGAAAAAAAATCTGTCTGAAGAAATTTTAGTGGTCTCAACAATAAATCTATATAGCAGATGATGATTCAAATGTATAAATTGCCGTTTTTACTTGCTATATGAATAATATCGTACGCTATTTCGTGTGTTCAACGCGCACTATTTCGCGTACTATTTTTTTCTGATTTCGTGGGAAATCCCAGTCACGTGACTTCGCAGGTAGCTGCACCGCCATTTGTAGTTGACACTGCTACCGCGAAGAGTTTTGTTTTTTCTACTTCGAAGACCGAATGTAAGTATTTTTCAGGTTATAAGTTGATATTGAGTTTAATTTTGCTGTCGTTTGTCTTATTGAATGTTCTATTTGCTCTCATTGTAACGAAAAGAACATATCTCCGTATATCACAAGGTTGACCTACTTAACTTCGGATGACGGACGTTTCGGTCTGAATACGTTTCCGCCCCGATGACATTGCGGCCTCGATAAATTTGAGTGTACATGCGGTGTGAAATAAATCTGTTGCTGGTGATTTTTATTGAATGAATATATTATGGCATTATGTGATATTTTGTCTTTTCATCTTGCTGTTTTACGGAAATTTGTTCGTTAAATAGGAAAACGAAAGCGTCTCTGATTGAGTCGTTTACCTGTTAGATTTTAAAGAACAAGTGGCTTTGACGATGAACTGCAATGTAATGCATATGTATATCCTCGAGTGCCCAAATTGCGCCAATCTAAGCTTTAGCTGTGAAATGCTGCATTGATACTGTACACATAACAGAAACTATTTACTTACCACTTAATTATAACCAAGAAAAATCCTCTATTATAAATACTTTTCTACTCCAATGTAACATAAAAAGCATTGTAAGTCAAATACAATGCCACCATTTTTTTGGTCTTAACTGTGCCATCTGTGAGTGACATCATAACATTTACAATAATTTAAACAATCATATTCATGTTAATAGGTTTTTGAACAAATTTTACTTATCAAAATGTATTGTTCAACTTATAAAATTAAACTATTTTATAGGTCATGAGCAGCATTAAACATAGTTTATTCCTCCTGTTTACAGTGTGGACTGAAAAAAATATCACCTCTCCGTACTTCTCCAGTTGGAGAACATTATTTAAAATTAAATAACCCATATTAGAGCTGGGACGGGTAGCAAATTGTACATGGGTACCCGTGACTATATTACCCGCAAGTACCTGCTATTTATCTCGAAAAAGTTATCATTCCGTCATCCTGGTGCTAACTAATGCTTAAATAGATTGGCACACAACCAAACTGCACGGAAAGCCAAGTTCGGCAATATTTCACGCTTCTTAGCGATAAACAGCAGACAAAATGCACCTTGAGTAGAATAAATACATACAGCAGAACAAAGTTACATGTGTCCGACTCCAAGCCTTCCAATGTATCTGTGCCACCACCTGTGTTCGTAAAGTCAGAGCCTGACGTTACTGGAAACGTTCAGGATTCTAGTTCCGAACCTTACTTGCCTCCCCATCCCATGCTCCCAAATTAGCCAACCATTACTAATGAGAAATTGGGTTAAATAAAGGTAAATTATAATTACATACATGTACGTGTGGAGATTTTACTTGCGGTAAACTGCTAGTAACTGTTATATATATAAATACTGATGGAGTTAATAATTATAAAGTTTAGACTGTATTTCAAATAATGGATAAAAAATCTGTGTTAACATTAGAACAATAATTTATACTCGTCGGAGCAGCATTTAAACATAAAAAAAAACGTTGGAAATTTAAATTTTATATAGAAATCGGCCACAAATGTCGTAACTATTGCTCAGTATGGTAGACAAAAAATTATAATTAGATATGTTTTGTTTGCTAAAAAAAATCAAAAGGATTTTAATATGGAGTGTTCTATTTCAAGGTTACCCGGGCAGTAGCATTACTCGACCCGATACCCGGGTACTCGAGTACTCGTCCCAGCTCTAACCCATATTATTAAGTTTTATTTCTCTCCTTTCATAATTTTAACGTATGTCCACGTCTTCCTCCTATAACAATGCTTGACGATACGTATCATCGTCAAAGGCCTTCGACTAACCTTTTTAATGTAATTAACCTAGCAAAATTGAAATTTACATATCATGCATTTTCTTTACATAAACAGTTGCAGATATAGCTAATGATGAAAACATTATTTTGTTGAAATTTTTTCCCAATAATACTTTTTATTGTAGGAATATGAACATAGAAAGTGGAATATCAGAGATGAGGATGTGTGACAATGTCTACAGTCACTCTTAAAGAAAGCACTCAACAGTTGTATCGAAAGTACAGGTATGTAACTAGTTGAAATTTACTGTAAGAGTGAATTTATCTGATCTGCAACATACTTGAGAGAATCAAGAGGATCAGGACTCTTTGACCCTTAAAATGGCACTTTGACTCCTGAAATTTGCAAAATAAGGTTTTTGACTTAAGAATTGGAACCAAAGGGTCAAATTTATTATTACATTAGTAGGAAATTCTGTTGACATTAAATTTCTATCAGCTAAGAGGTAAATTTAGGCTACGGCTGAACAAGTCTTATACTGGTCAAAAATGAACTTTTACCAGACTGATTCTTAATCTGTTTTTGCATGATCAAATGTTGTTTCTAGAATATTTATGAAAGTATATTTCTTACACATATAGGTCTCATATGATGGTTTTATTATGATTAACATAAAAATTCTTTACCATATACTAGTGAAACATTAGAATTCAGTTCTGCATTTTGGACTATAAATTAGCTCACAAATTCACCATTGTTCTGGTGATCCGTGTCTTTGGACATGTGGCTATATTCGAAGACTATTAGCGATTTCTCATACCATGGCTAATTTACCTTACTTCATTTATGATAATTAAAAATTATTCTTGGTATTCTCACTTAATAGAATAATTCAAAGCCTACAGTGTAACTTCGGAAATCCGGACCCTCTGAAATTGTTTACCAACCACTTTTACTGAAATATATTACCAAATATTTACACTCATTAAAAATGTTGACTGGTCATTCTTGTATTTTTAGTTGTAAGTTTAATTGAATTTTTGTTTGATATCCTACTTTCCAGAAATCATTAGATTTTGAAAAATAAATCTTATAAATGTTTATCTTTTATTTTTGCATCATGTCTCAGTGACTATACTGTATAATGCATAAATGATGATGTCCCTATTTTCACCATAAAGAACCTGTGGTGTTTAACATCTGTACTTTTTCAGATAATTTCAGACTTCTGAATTCCAAAAACTTCCAAAATCCGGACATTTTGGTCAGTCCCATGGGTGTCCAGATTTCAGAAGTTACACTGTACACTGTTTGTATTAATATTTTATGTTTGTTAGACCTATGATATTTGTTCTCTTTATTTACAGAAGAGTGTTGCACATATGAGCGTTGCATGTGCAAGATGACGCTGTTGTAGTAGATTGGAGAGCATATTGAAATCTTCCTAGATACCTAGGAAACCATTGAAGTCAGATGCCACATGATGGCAAATGCACTGCAAGTTTAAAGTGTAGATGTCACATCTGATTATATGAATTTAGAAGTAGCTGTGTTTCCTGGCCCATTTACACTACAGACAACAAGAGGTGGTAGTGATGTTTCACTCATCAAGGATTTGAAATTGAATTGATTTGTATAGACTTTCCCAAATTTTCAATGACAAAATGAATTCCTCAGAACATTTGAGATTAGTGTTACTACAAATTTTTGGACAAAAACATGAACAATCTGCTTTTATTTAGTTCTTTTATTTAGTACTTTAATATGTTCATATACTGATCAAAAGGTATGTGTAACTTAGTATCACTGTAACCTTTAGACGGTTAATTAAGGTATATATATTTAGAAAAGTTCAAAATTTTAATGTTTGATAATATTATTACTATGCTGTTCAAACTTTTTAGCTCACATGTCACAAAGTGACAGGGTGAGTTTTTATGATCAGTCTATGTCCGGCGTCGTGCGTCGTCAAACTTTACCTTGTGAAAACACTAGAGGCCACATTTTTAGCTCAATTTTGGCAAAACCTGGGTCAAAATGTTCGATATTGGGCCGTTTTGTTGAAAAATTAGGTCACCAGGGCCAAATAAGGGAAAACCTTGTGAGCACTTAAGAAATCACTGTTTTGATCGGAACTTCATGAAACTTTGCCAGAATCTTTTTTTTTATAATATGTAGGTCAAGGTTGATAATGGGTCATTTCCGGTCAAAAACTAGGTCACTAGGGCAAATTGCTGGAAAACCCTGTGAACTCTCTAGAAGACACTGTTTTGATTGTCAGAATGTTGGTCTTTATGATATCTTGGACGAGTTCGAATATGGATCATCTAGGGTCAAAAACTAGGTCGCTATGTCAAATCTTATGAAAAACCCATGTTAACACTGTAGATTTCACAGTTATAATTGGATCTTCACCAAACTTTGTCAAATTGTTTGTTCTAATGATATAACCGTCGAGTACAAATATGGGTCATCTGGGGTCAATAACTTGGTCACCAGGTCAAATCTTAGGAAAACTTTGTTAACACTGCAGATGTCACAGTTTTGATCGGATCTTCACCAAACCGTCAAAATGTTTGCCTTAATAATATGTGGGCCAAGGTTGAATATGGGTCAGCCAGGTCAAATCTTAGGTAAAAATCTTGTAAAAGCTCTGAATTGCATTGTTTTAATTGGATCTTGGCCAAACCTTGTCTGATTGTTTGTCTAAATGAATGGATATTGTATTGAGTCAGGTATGTGATCTTCAAAACTTACAGTTAATTTTTTGCATTCCCTTTGTAAATGATTACTGCTGACATTCCAAAAAACTTTAATTGACTTAAATAATGAAATTCAGGTCTTTTATTATTTCACTGATAGCTGATATCTGTTGATATTGGCTCAATGATAAATGATCAATATGATGATAAAGTGAAATAATTTCATTTTACCTTGTTGTGTATGTACAGTGATGTACATATACATTTTCCTTAGATCAACTTGTAGTCATTTTACTGTTCTTATTCTTCTTACCAACATAGTATTACACTCTGTTATTTTTAAATTACTGTTTTTGTAATACACTCATCTTTTTATATGTCGTAATTATACAATTGCTGATTGAACAAATTTTGAGATTAAGGCACACTTAATGCTTACATCAATGCTTTTGTTTTCCATATGCTCCTACATTAATTATTAACTAACTTTTCCTGTACATGTATTTTACTTGAATGGGTTGTTAAATAGATTATAGATACTGATAATAACAAAAAACATGCCATTGTTAAATATCTGCCTAAATTTAAACTGTTGGTTGTTATGAACACAATTTGTAGAAGGTTGTACAATTATATTTTAGTCTTCTTTCCAATAAAGTTTATGTATGTTTACTTGCAAATAGTGCAGATATCTAGAAATACATTGATACAATTTTTTCAACTTTTCAAAATGCATTGAATCTATTCTAGAAATTTAAAAGAAAGTATCTGCATTTCTTTTGCAAGTTGGTATATCATTTACAAAAAGATTTTGTTGTTTTTCCCTTATTAAGTGCATTGTCATTCTATTTAGCTGTCTGCCCTACTGACTTGGATAACTGTAATGGTAAACATGCAATTATACTGATGATTACTGCATCTCTTAGCCTTCTAGTGACAAGTGTTCAACTTTATAACAAAACAGACACATCATGATCATCTTTCACTAAATGGAGTTTACCCAAACTTCCTGTTTCTATTCAAGATGGTAAAAAGTGGATAATACTCCTATGAAGATGAATGATACTATTGTAATGAAAGGCTGTTTATTCAAACCTGTTCAGTGAATAGTGAATACTAGTACCTTATACATGTAATTATTAAGTGTGAATGGTTATGTCTAAATTGAAAAGTAAATCACTATAAGGTGGTTGGTCAGAAAACAGTGATTACATGTGTGAAGTATGGATGGTACAGTCAAAATTGAAAAGGCTAGAAACACTGCTTTAAAAGCTTTCAGTCAGTCATAGAAGTACCAGTGATAACTACTGTCTTAAAAGATGCTTCACTGTTTCAAGGTGACTGCAACTTTCAACAGCAATTCCAACAACAGCACTTTCAGTGCTTTGATTTAAGCCGAGCAATTAACAATTGAAGTGTCGGATCATTATCGTCTCATGAAATCAACGAATTTGACGCACCCCATTCAATTTTGATAGCCAATCAAAATCGCTTATGTTTGTGAACCACGCCCAGGTTTGATGTCTAGCAAGAAATTTTATAACAATTTTTTGTCATTAATGAATTAATAGTATCATATCGTACCAATACAATGCACATTATGCTATAGATGTTTAGCGCTGATAAGGAAAGTCGATAAAGGGGTGCTGTATTTATCGCAATAAAACACCATTTTTTAGCGTTCGGTTAGAATTTTTTGTTGCTTGGTATTAAAGTATGATATGTAATCTTTGTAAATAACGTAAAATATCATTTTACGTTATTTTAGCGATTTTAACCAAGCCACATACATTAATGTGTTACAAATAAATACCAAAATAAGCATTGTGCCGTACCTTGTCTATAGACCCTGCAGAGAAATTTGAAAAAAATAATGAAAAAGTCCACTTCAAAACTCTCTTCTTTGGACAAACTACTGCAGTAACAATGTTAATTTTGGTAACGATGTACATGTATTCGGAAAATTGTAGGCTGGAACAGGGCTACATGAAAAAATCGAAACATTTAAACTTTCGATGAAAAATACGACTTAACTTCAAACTAGTGGGTATAAAAAAAATTATATCGCCATTGTTCTCGACCCTGTTGTATCAAAACAATATACCACGTGATTATAGGCCGTGTCATATACTCGACTCTGAAATCTTACACCCTATGTCAAGTTGTAGTCGTGCTAAAATTAACACCCGTGAATAACTATCTAATGTCGTTGACGTGTGTATATTCTGCTTATCTGTATATTTCTATTTAAACTAAAATATTACGTCAAGATAATCAATACATATCGTTACACAACCCATTGTCAGTTGATTTAAAATCGATTGTAAGGCACATTTAAGAATATCTATAAACATTTACATATGCATTCTTTAAGCTTCATGGAATTTGATTTCATTGTTTACTTTGTACAAGTCAGAATACAAGCGACATATTATAAAACAATACCTTTAAAGTGACATTTGACAAAATGTAACTTACCTGATTCTTCACCGCTCGCAGGTGTCAGTTTCATCACATGCATTTCATTGTTAATGAGGATTTTCTCCACATTCGTGCACCAGTTAACTAATTCGCGTTGTTTGAGTTCATTGATTGTCTTATGCAACTCAAAAGTAGATATGTTTACCGACTTAGCCAATCCAAGTATATGTGCCGAGGCTTCTTTGAAATTACTGTCGTCTTCTAGTTCAGCTTTAACTACATGTGCAAGGACGTTCCTTAGTTTTCTTAAGTCTTTTATATGTTTAATGGTGTCAGGTATGAGCTTTCCCTTCATGAACTTAAGAAGAATCTTAGTAAGTAGTGTAACATCCATATCTTCCACACGAACATCTTCACGCTTAAGTATCTTTATTTGTTCCATATAAAGATTCATTCCACGAAGGGCCTTCACCACTGAGTCGGTACTTAAAAATTCTCTCAAAGAATCTCCTTGGTTTTTAAGACACATGTCAAGAACATGCCTTAACACGTACGACCCAATTGTCAAATTGAGTTCTATTGCTCGGTTAAAATGCGTCTTCTTTATTATTTCACTGGCCATGCTGTAGATCACTCAGTTACCAGCACTGTCGCTCTGTCAATATTTTATTTTTGTCGCGCTACATGCCTGGTGCATACCTGAGTATACAAAATATATACGTCAGATTAATAAATTTTATAATAAAATAATTAGCGAAAGCGAAACAAGACAAATACTTCCTTTATCAATTTTCAATTTGAATTTATGTATTTTCCAAGTTTAAGACTGTAAAATATAACCACAATAGACTAAACTTACCTGAACGTTGCTCAGAATGAAACTTATGTTAATACTTCGATTGTTCCTTGTATTGCTTGTATTGAATGTTCGACCTAAATTTGGTTTTCCGAAAATGTTTTTATCATGTGATCTGAGCGTATAGAGCTATCATTACTGCACGCTATCTGGGTATTCAAAGTACTGAATGCGCTGTATGGTAAAAGGGAATTAATTTCCATTGTTTTAGAAATTGAAGAGTTTAAAAATTTAAAATGTTAAATGTAGATCATAAAACCACAAATGGGTTTATGAGGTAACACTTTGAAAAACGTAGGTTATGAATAATTGATGCTTTGGGAGTCTATACAAAACTAATAGTCATACGTTTCAAAATATCCTAGGCCGTTGGGATTTAAATACGTAAGCGTAACAACAAACGGAAGTTAGCGTTTCGACTGCGCTTATATCAGAGGTGGTGGAAGTGCGCGGTACGATACCCAAGGTGGAGAAAGTAAAGGGACTGCGCACGAAGAGGATGCATTTGTATATTATATTCTGAAGGATCTCCTGTTGCCCATATCCTGTATCGAAGGATTTTCTTGTTTCCTTTACAAGTATAAAATGTCGTGAAAATCCACGTGCATTTTACCAGGGTGAGGATGACATGGAACACTAAGCGCAAATACTTGGGTAGGAACACGCGCGTAAATTCGTCAGTTAATTAAAGACATTGTTTGTTTTACGCCCCTTTTTATCAGACAGAGTAATATGAAGCGGACAACTAATCGAACCATCTTTCATGGGAAGAACCGGTACTACTAACTAGACTCCCTCCGTTAGCAACTGCCTACTTTTTCTCACATAAAGAGACATGGTCGGTAGGTTCGAACCCACGACCTCTATATCAGTGAGAGGTTACATTGATTTGAAGTCAGCTACCTAAACCATTCTACCACGGAGGCGGGTCAATAGACAATGAATCGTAATGAATATCTATCATAAATTTAAGAAAGATGAATATATCACAATTAACGACTAATATTTCCGGTTGATGAATATTGACCTGATTCTATTTTTAGATTTGGAAATTCCGAAATTTTCATTTAATGCATCTTACACCATTGATCTATGACAGTTATGTTATACAATGGATCAGGTTTTAACCCATTCAAAATGTTATTATGTATAGATCATATAATGATGTTGATTTACCTGTGAGTTGTTTACATTCACATGTAGTCAAACATGTGAACAAAGGCTGTACTTGGGAAAGACAAAATGTGACCTTTATTGCCAGGGTTATATGCTTCTTTGCTTTATAGTAAATATGTGTGTTATATTTTTACGTCGTATGTATTTTTCAACTTTTTTTTCTGTTATACGGGAACAACACGAGTTATATTTGTCATAAACAACACCAACAATAATGTTATAGAATGTTTATTAATAAATACCTTCTTAAATTATTGGAATACTAAACGATCACAAATATCCGATTAATTGATATAAAAGATATTAAATACAAGACAAAGTAAAGCTGAATAAACCAAGCATATCTATCACTGTTCCTTAGTCAGTGTTAGAAAATTAAATATAAATTCATAGACAAAGACTGAAACAAGGGTCCGGCTGGTCTTTTTATAACTAGTTTGCATTAAACACACGTCTACATATTTCACCATTGTTTAACGCCTACTCATAGTCACAGGTAACTGTATCATGAATAGATAATAAAAATTTTAAAAAAAATTTAAAAAAAAATATTTATTAATATATTAATAAATATTTTTTTAATTTTTTTTAAAATTTTTATTATCTATTCATGATACAGTTACCTGTGCTCATAGTGTATCCTACTGACGACAATGCCAAAAAGGGTATGGTACAGATACATTCACCTGACTTGGCTAGATATACTTGGTTACTTACTCAGGTACATCAATACGAGTTAATAGTATGAAAATACATATATGTAAACAAATATTTCACATTACTAACAAGTGGAACATAATCATTGGAAAAGGGATCTGTGCGTTAAAAAGTTATATGATTCTATCTAAATTAAATGTACAGAAAGCTAAAATCATAATTAAACTATCAATTTGATTTCAAGCAAAACGAAATTTAAGCCAAAAGAAATTCTTAAGTCACTTTAATTTGCTTTGGGTTATTGTGAGATTTATTTGGTGAATTTCATGAGGATGAACATTTTTGTGAACTTGACCACTAACAGTCTAAGACCTCTGGGGCTTTGCTGCAGACCGTGAGATAGTGTTTTAACCCCTTCTTCGTTCATATGTTTCAATTTAAAGGGTTAGATTTGGGTTAATTAACTTTAGAGAAGTAGTATTGTAGTAGTTTTTAAAAGAATTGCAAATCTATGAAATTATTGAAAATGGTTGAATTTTTCACAGTGGCCTTGTGCACATGTTGTAGTATCTTTTGAATGTTTATTACATAGTTTGATTACTTTCTAACTTTAAAATAAGATTTGTCACTAATTAATGCAATATGGGGAAACAAGTATGAGGCATATAATATACGAAATATCTTTCTGTAATCTAATTGTTCGAATTTGATACTGGTTACGTTTTACGTGTATATAATTCCTGTTTATATGTGGCTTGCTTATTAGTTTTTATACATCGAAGTCAAACAAATTTGAAAGATTTGAGCATAATGAGTGAAACTGCTGGTATTTACGTTTACTAGTAATTGTTCATTGGATATGGCTTTGTTACAAATCGTTTCTAGGTGGTACTCTCTGGAATACTGTGTTTTGTCCTTAATTTTTCTAGGGTTCTGTGTGTTTGTTTTGGGGCATCTTGGGGAAAGCAATATTTTTGGACCGTTGGGATACTTAGCAATTCGTTTTCAAAAAATTATTTTCTTATTACATTATTGCAGTGACTATGTTAAAAAGGTGTTACCGAAATGCACCAGCTTGTGTTACGTTTAGAATGTACCAAGTCTCAACGCTTTCAGCAATTTGCTTTTAATATCCGCCCCATACTGTATTCGATATGTGACAATATGTTTGATATTGCTTCAAATGTCTAGTAAAAATGCACATCAATAAACATAAACATATTACACTGCAGACTTTTCATACATCAACGTGGTTACACAAAACGTGTTAGTCATCAACTAAATGTAAGCCTAGTGTTACATAGCGTACTTTTCAGAACTGCCATTTCTTTTCAATAAACAATAGACAGTGGTAATAAATTGAAGAAGTATGACAAATAAGAAAGCTCCAACCATTCCCCAGAATTCTTGCTCTGTAAATGTTCTTTCTTCCTTTTCTTCAATCATAGTTTCAGCTGAAATAAAATAATTTTATACCTGAATCTTGTCTGTTTTAATGCTATCAAATACTCGTGTGTTAAATTTGTTAGAGACGGTCGCAACATTTTCTATTATACGAGCGTGTAAAGGTGTACTGTCACCAATTGTAAAACTGTAATAGTTTTCGGATAAAACAGTGCATGACACAAACACTAGACATGGTCTAGTTCATTATATTACAGTACAGATTTACTGACAGATGCGCGAAGACTTAGATGTTGATAATTTGAAATGGATGAAACGAAAGACAGATATTTGACGCCTTACATTTTAATGTAACAAGTAATTCACAGAAACAGATATATATATAAACAGTACAAACAACATAGTTCGACAAAAAAACACAAAATTAATCCAAAACAAAAAAGCTACAAAAAGGATGAACTCAACGATTTTCGTGAAATGAGGAAATAAGATAATTTTCGTTCAAATATTAAGAAAGTTATATAGTAGTAGAATAATATCATGAGTGTAAAAAAGAGTTTTGTTTCTAAATTACATAATGTAATACATATGGATAGACGAGATAACCTTAAAAAAACTTAATAAAGTAATCAGTAAATTGGATGGTGTGCTATATGGCAGCCTGATGCTTTTGTAAATGTATACAATAGAGATCGAACACAGTAAATTCCAGAGTACCGATACAGTTGCATTTACTGTGCAAGCTCCCAATAACAACCACCTATGGGAAGGACAAAAATGACTGATGTAAAGAGCTGGCTTTGTTGAGAGAGTGAAATTAGAGTAAAACGTCAGTTTGGGAGCAATATGGCGTATCAACGGAGATTGAATTATTCTCCATATGTGTTCGGGTCTGCTTTAGAAGTATTTTACTGTACAGATAAACATTTTTCTTAATAGGTTTTTGCAGTTCGGACTTAACAGTTAAAAGGTTATGAAAATCAAATATCTGTGGAAAAAATACGGTTGGTCGGATTTGCGTAAATGATGAGCTTTTTACGCCCCCGAAATAAGTTAGATTTTTTGTGACACATGAACTGCGCATACAACTTACTACTGGTTGATGGTGTATCCGTGCTTTGAGAAGGTGTTGTCTCCTTGGGTTCAGTTGACCAGTGAGATGTAGAGAAACTTCGGCACTCAGGAAAACCTTCGGGCGGGGATGGAACTTGTGAGAACGAATCATTTAATAAGAATGCCATACCTGGAATTTAATGGTACATGCAATTACGTAATTATATGGGTCTTATTTCGAAATCAGATCACTCAAGAACCAGTCAACATAAACAGTGAGATTTTTTCTCTGTTGTTTAACGGCGCAGGTCGTTCTGATTATGTGTTGCTTAAGAGTTTTCGTCATCAATGTGTCAATCATTAATAACCGTAACCTTATTGGTCTCATTCAAACAGAGATTAAGTAAATCTCAGGGTAAAATAATGTTTTTTTAAATAGCTATGGTCATTTTGCGACTTTCCAGCTTTAAGGCAAATGAAGACCTCGTGTGTAGGCCGATATTTGGGCAGAACTTCCGACCTTCATTCGGCCAGCTGGACTGCTTTCGCACATTTGTTCAATAAAAAGGTCTACATAAATACCAAATACATTTGAAAATTATTTCGAATACTCAATCACTCAGGATTCATTAATTAATTTGTTTAAATGTTAAAATTAATGTTACTTTGTGCTTTAAATGGTGTTCTAGTTTACTTGTATCCTATATTTGCACAAGTAAAAATGGTTTAATGTGTACTGCCTTTGTTATAATAATATAGAATAAAACTTATAGTCACGATTGCAGTCTTATATTTCGTTAGTTGTCTATACTGTGAAGGACATTTGGAACATCATTAAAAACTGCTGTTTTGTGGTTATGCAACAGTGCGTGGTAAGGTAGGCTTTTTTGTCAATATTATGTGCTTCTGCTGAAAACGATCAGCTTCACGTGAAGAACGATAAACGTCTATAATTCGATATTTTAATAAATCAATCGCGTAAATTAATGAAGTAACAATTTTTTTATTCAGTGCATAATGAAAAAGAAATTTAAATTAATGATCTCGTCTAAATTACATAATAAGGAAAATGTAAGGAAATGTATCAATCAATGTGTATCAATTATTTGATAATGTTGGTTTCTGGTGAAATGTTCCTTAAAATAGGGTAACTAAGTTGGGACCTTTTCTAAAATTGTATCATTATGCGAGTACTTGAAAACGCACCGAAAAAATGGAGGCAACTTTTCATGCTCCATTAGCTTCTAGTGATAAATATGACCTTTTGAAATAATTCCATTACAATATGATTCTCTTAAAAATCTTGGGTTGAATTCTTTACATATCTATATCCATGTAACAGAAATAGTATGTATCGTCAAACCACTTGTGGTACCAGCCGATGATACCAGTCATATATATAAGGATATATAGTCTGATGTCTCTCCATTCTTTTTTACATTTTGGAAATTTGATATACAAAAGAAATGTGAATTACGTACAGAGGTAAATGCAGATTCCAGTATTAGATTAGAAGATACTAGTATATTAATATCAGTATTATAGTTGACCTGGGGCACTGCTATGTTGAGTAATTATGACATATGACTTGCAATCGCTAGCTCCTCACCACTCAAAGTTGGACTCCCACTCGGGACTAGACAAAAATAGCATATGAGGAAGCTGTCCAGCTAGCCCACGGAAGGTCAGTAGTTATACCCAAGTGTAGGCGGCCCGGGATCTTCCCTGACAACGTGTAGTTGATCGGGACGAAACCAATAAGGTTACAAATATGAATGTATTGAAATATAAACAGAATTTTTTTATCAGCAAACAATCTGAACTAACAAGAATATTTATGTTCTACCAAAGCCTGATTGTATTACCTCTTAGACAATAAATTGTACATTTGCACTACAATGCAATACAAAACACACGCAAATAACAAAGCGTTACAAACACAACATAGAAACAAATATTGGAAAGGTTTCTTACCGCGGAATGCATTGTGTAGTTCCTGATGACAATGAATCAACCACAGACCTGGATTGTCAGCCTTAAATCGTACACTCACGTATCCATTGGCTGGCACCGTAACTGTATCCTTTCTTATAGCTTTACTGATTTTCTGACCCAGTATATGCCCTCCACTCCATTCGTTGTTCGACCAGGTAACATTATTGCATAAGGATTTAGATCTATTCAGAGAATAGCAATGGACATCTGTGTTGTCATATATGTGACCGTTTCTGTTTAATGCAGCATAGTCAGTTCCATTTGTTGCTGTTTGATTTATTTCACCATAACCTACCTTTATGACATGAAATGAATATCCGTGTGTATGAATTGGGTGGTGAAATCTAGCATTAATTCCTATATTTAGGAAATTAAGTTGCACAACATCACCGAATTTTACGTCCAGAGGTTGGTTACAAAAGCACAATTTGTCTTGCCCACATTTATTAGTCTCGTCGCAAATTCCGGTTACTTCATGGGGTTGTGTTAGTGCTGATACTGATGGCAGTTGGAAACTTACACCATTGATGTGTCCGAAAATACGTCTTTTGTCGTTGCGCGCAAATCCCATATTGATAAAAAACTCTTTGAATGTTTCAGGTGATTCCGGTTCAGGAGCTGAATCGTCTGTTTTCAGGTTATTCAAATTTTCTACATTAGTGCATGTCCAATTTGTGATAGAAGGAACTGGGCAGTTAACTGCTATACAGGGCGTTGTTTCAATGCATTCTATTGGATTAGTCGAAGGTTCAACCGAAGATGCATTCTCATATCTTAATATGCCATAAGCCGGTTGGTCATTCGAAACTTTCAATGTTTCGACACGAATCCAGTAGTTGTCGGTAGCTTGATTTGCATTGATTATAAAATCAACACGTTCACCAGAATGTAGCAAGACGAAATCAGCGATGACTGGTTCAATATCGTGTCCATCCATTGATATTATCTCTAACCGATGGCTGTCCACAGATATCTTATATTGGAGTGCATAGCCAGCCCCTATGACCCTGAATCTGTAGCGAGTACCAGACGTTACGCGGAATACAGATAGTGGTGTATGAGTTGTGGCTTCTCCATTATCGTCATAAACACGACCCAAACCATTTATCAAAGTAGATGACAATTCTAATAGAGTTGTTACATACCCGTCAATAGTGTTTGAGAAAGGCATTATAACTCCATCAGCATAGAATGTGCCAAGTCTGCCGCTCATTGTAAGATCGTCACCCGTAAACCTATTGTTGTAATCCTGAATAACCATAATATGTTCTTCCATTTCTTCGGCATGTGTCTCTTTTACAATGAATGGTGCAACTAATCCCATCGACATTTGCATCCCAAAGTGGGCATGATAGTAGTATGTACCACTGCGATTCGGTCTAAATCAGTACGTGAACGTCTGGCCCGGCATAATTGGACACTGAGTAACAAATGCTGCTCCATCCATCCACGGAGTTCCTCTCATTTCAATTCCATGAAAATGAACAGAAACGCCTTCACTCAGCATGAGATTTTTGACATGCACGATGACATCCTGGTTCTTGTAAACGATCAATGTCGGACCAGGCATTGTTTTATTAAACAATCAAGAACTCTTTCTTCTTCAGTACCGTCCGCCAAAACAACGACGTCAGGACTTACTTCAGCGTTGGTTTCGTCATTATATTTATATAACTTTCCGTCAGTTGAGTTTATGTAGACTTTCTTCATAAACTCCAGTCGCATCGGTAACCAATGGTCAACGTCTAGGAAGATCTCGCACATAGTACTGTCCTTGTCACATTGTTTAACAAGACCTGCTGTTCCTGAAACTACTATGAGTCCAAATAATATCCACTCCAGGAAAGT